>JANCRA010000087.1:1043360-1227051 GCA_024362935.1 Setophaga petechia | reverse complement strand
TTCCTTCTCTTCTTCCTTCCTTCCTTCCTTCCTTCCTTCCTTCCTTCCTTCCTTCCTTCTCCATACTTGGACTACTTCCTGAATACTTCCTGTAATGCTTCCTGAAATACTTCCTTCCTTCCTTCATTCTTCCTTCCTGGAATACATACTTCCTTCTTTCCTTCTTACCTTCCTTCCTTCCTTCCTTCCTTCCTTCCTTCCTTTCCTTCCTTCCTTCCTTGCTGGAATACTTCCTGGAATACTTCCTGGAATACTTCCTGGAATTCTTTTTTCCTTCTTTTCTTCTTTCCTAGCATACATACTTCCATCCTTCTTTCCTTCTCCCCTTCTTTCTTCACTTCTTTCCTTCCTTCCTCCTGGCTTCTTTCCTGCGTTCCCGGAATACTTCCCTGCAATACTTCCTTCCTTCCTTCCTTCCTTCCTTTTTGGACTACTTCCTTGAATACTTCCTGTAATGCTTCCTGAAATACTTCCTTCCTTCATTTCTTCCTTCCTGGAATACATACTTCCTTCCTTCCTTCTTTCCTTCTTTCTTTCTTTCTTCCTTCCTTCCTTCCTTCCTTCCTTCCTTCTCCTTCCTTCCTTCCTTCCTTCCTTCCTTCCTTCCTTCCCTTCCTTCCTTCCTTCCTTCCTTTTCCTTCCTTCCTTCCTTCCTTCCTTTCTTTCTGGAATACTTCTGGGAATACTTCCTGGAATACTTCCTGAATTCTTTTTCCTTCTTTTCTTCTTTCCTAGCATACATACTTCCTTCCTTCTTTCCTTCTCCCCTTCTTTCTTAACTTCTTTCCTTCCTTCCCTCCTTGCTACTTTCCTTCCTTCCTGGAATACTTCCTGCAATACTTCCTTCCTTCCTTCCTTCCTTCCTTCCATTTTGGACTACTTCCTGGAATACTTCCTGTAATGCTTCCTGAAATACTTCCTTCCTTCATTTCTTCCTTCCTGGAATACATACTTCCTTCTTTCCTTCTTACCTTCCTTCCTTCTTACCTTCCTTCCATTCTGGAATACTTCCTGGAATTCTTTTTTCCTTCTTTTCTTCTTTCCTAGCATACATACTTCCTTCCTTCTTTCCTTCTCCCCTTCTTTCTTCACTTCTTTCCTTCCTTCCCTCCTTGCTTCTTTCCTTCCTTCCTGGAATACTTCCTGCAATACTTCCTTCCTTTCTTTCCTTCCTTCCTTCCTTCCTTCCATCCTTCCTTCCTTCCTTCCTTCCTTCCTTTTCCTTCCTTCCTTCCTTCCTTCCTTCCTTCCTTCCTTCCTTCCTTCCTTCCTTCCTTCGTTTCTGGAATACTTCCTTCCTTTCTGGAATACTTACTTGAATACTTCCTGGAATACTTCCTGGAATTCTTTTTTCCTTCATTTCTTCTTTCCTAGCATAGATACTTGCTTTCTTCTTTCCTTCTTTCCTTCTCCCCTTCATTCTTAACTTCCTTCCTTCCTTCCTTCCTTCCTTCCTTCCTTCCTTTCTTCCTTCCTTCCTTCCTTCCTTCCTTCCTTCCTTCCTTCCTTCCTTCCTTCCTTCCTTCCTTCCTTCCTTCCTTCCTTCCTTCCTTCCTTCCTTCCTTTCTTTCCTTCCTTCCATTTTGGGCTACTTCCTGGAATACTTCCTGTAATGCTTCCTGAAATACTTCCTTCCTTCATTTCTTCCTTCCTGGAATACATACTTCCTTCTTTCCTTCTTACCTTCCTTCCTTCTTACCTTCCTTCCTTTCTGGAATACTTCCTGGAATACTTCCTGAAATACTTCCTCGAATTCTTTTTTCCTTCTTTTCTTCTTTCGTAGCATATATACTTCCTTCCTTCTTTCCTTCTTTCCTTCTCCCCTTCTTTCTTAACTTCTTTCCTTCCTTCCCTCCTTGCTTCTTTCCTTCCTTCCTTCCTTCCTTCCTTCCTTCCTTCCTTCCTTCCTTCCTTCCTTCCTTCCTTCCTTCCTTCCTTCCTTCCTTCCTTCCTTCCTTCCTTCCTTCCTTTCTTCCGTCCTTCCTTCCTTCCTTCCTTCCTTCCTTCCTTCCTTCCTTCCTTCCTTCCTTCCTTCCATCTTGGACTACTTCCTGGAATACTTCCTGTAATGCTTCCTGAAATACTTCCTTCCTTCCTTCATTTCTTCCTTCCTGGAATACATACTTCCTTCTTTCCTTCTTACCTTCCTTCCTTCCTTCCTTCCTTCCTTCCTTCCTTCCTTCCTTCCTTCCTTCCTTCCTTCCTTCCTTCCTTCCTTCCTTCCTTCCTTCCTTCCTTCCTTCCTTCCTTCCTTTCTGGAATACTTCCTGGAATACTTCCTGGAATTCTTTTTTCCTTCTTTTCTTCTTTCCTAGCATACATACTTGCTTTCTTCTTTCCTTCTTTCCTTCTCCCCTTCATTCTTAACTTCTTTCCTTCCTTCCTTCCTTCCTTCCTTCCTTCCTTCCTTCCTTCCTTCCTTCCTTCCTTCCTTCCTTCCTTCCTTCCTTCCTTCCTTCCTTCCTTTCCTTCCTTCCATTTTGGACTACTTCCTGGAATACTTCCTGTAATGCTTCCTGAAATACTTCCTTCCTTCATTTCTTCCTTCCTGGAATACATACTTCCTTCTTTCCTTCTTACCTTCCTTCCTTCTTACCTCCTTCCTTTCTGGAATACTTCCTGGAATACTTCCTGAAATACTTCCTGGAATTCTTTTTTTCTTCTTTTCTTCTTTCCTAGCATACATACTTCCTTCCTTCTTTCCTTCTTTCCTTCTCCCCTTCTTTCTTAACTTCTTTCCTTCCTTCCCTCCTTGCTTCTTTCCTTCCTTCCTTCCTTCCTTCCTTCCTTCCTTCCTTCCTTCCTTCCTTCCTTCCTTCCTTCCTTCCTTCCTTCCTTCCTTCCTTCCTTCCTTCCTTCCTTCCTTCCTTCCTTCCTTCCATCTTGGACTACTTCCTGGAATACTTCCTGTAATGCTTCCTGAAATACTTCCTTCCTTCCTTCATTTCTTCCTTCCTGGAATACATACTTCCTTCTTTCCTTCTTACCTTCCTTCCTTCCTTCCTTCCTTCCTTCCTTCCTTCCTTCCTTCCTTCCTTCCTTCCTTCCTTCCTTTCTGGAATACTTCCTGGAATACTTCCTGGAATACTTCCTGGAATTCTTTTTTCCTTCTTTTCTTCTTTCCTAGCATACATACTTCCTTCCTTCTTTCCTTCTCCCCTTCTTTCTTAACTTCTTTCCTTCCTTCCCTCCTTGCTACTTTCCTTCCTTCCTGGAATACTTCCTGCAATACTTCCTTCCTTCCTTCCTTCCTTCCATTTTGGACTACTTCCTGGAATACTTCCTGTAATGCTTTTTGAAATACTTCCTTCCTTCATTTCTTCCTTCCTGGAATACATACTTCCTTCTTTCCTTCTTACCTTCCTTCCTTCTTACCTTCCTTCCTTTCTGGAATACTTCCTGGAATTCTTTTTTCCTTCTTTTCTTCTTTCCTAGCATACATACTTCCTTCCTTCTTTCCTTCTCCCCTTCTTTCTTCACTTCTTTCCTTCCTTCCCTCCTTGCTTCTTTCCTTCCTTCCTGGAATACTTCCTGCAATACTTCCTTCCTTCCTTCCTTCCTTCCTTCCTTCCTTCCTTCCTTCCTTCCTTCCTTCCTTCCTTCCTTCCTTCCTTCCTTCCTTCCTTCCTTCCTTCCTTCCTTTCTGGAATACTTCCTGGAATACTTCCTGGAATACTTCCTGGAATTCTTTTTTCCTTCTTTTCTTCTTTCCTAGCATACATACTTCCATCCTTCTTTCCTTCTCCCCTTCTTTCTTCACTTCTTTCCTTCCTTCCCTCCTGGCTTCTTTCCTTCGTTCCCGGAATACTTCCTGCAATACTTCCTTCCTTCCTTCCTTCCATTTTGGACTACTTCCTTGAATACTTCTTGTAATGCTTCCTGAAATACTTCCTCCCTTCATTTCTTCCTTCCTGGAATACATACTTCCTTCCTTCCTTCTTTCCTTCTTTCCTTCTTTCTTTCTTTCCTTCTTTCCTTCCTTCCTTCCTTCCTTCCTTCCTTCCTTCCTTCCTTCCTTCCTTCCTTCCTTCCTTCCTTCCTTCCTTTCTTTCTGGAATACTTCCGGGAATACTTCCTGGAATTCTTTTTTCCTTCTTTTCTTCTTTCCTAGCATACATACTTCCTTCCTTCTTTCCTTCTCCCCTTCTTTCTTAACTTCTTTCCTTCCTTCCCTCCTTGCTACTTTCCTTCCTTCCTGGAATACTTCCTGCAATACTTCCTTCCTTCCTTCCTTCCATTTTGGACTACTTCCTGGAATACTTCCTGTAATGCTTCCTGAAATACTTCCTTCCTTCATTTCTTCCTTCCTGGAATACATACTTCCTTCTTTCCTTCTTACCTTCCTTCCTTCTTACCTTCCTTCCTTTCTGGAATACTTCATGGAATTCTTTTTTCCTTCTTTTCTTCTTTCCTAGCATACATACTTCCTTCCTTCTTTCCTTTTTTCCTTCTCCCCTTCTTTCTTCACTTCTTTCCTTCCTTCCCTCCTTGCTTCTTTCCTTCCTTCCTGGAATCCTTCCTGCAATACTTCCTTCCTTCCTTCCTTCCTTCCTTCCTTCCTTCCTTCCTTCCTTCCTTCCTTCCTTCCTTCCTTCCTTCCTTCCTTCCTTCCTTCCTTCCTTCCTTCCTTCCTTCCTTTCTGGAATACTTCCTGGAATACTTCCTGGAATTCTTTTTTCCTTCTTTTCTTCTTTCCTAGCATACATACTTCCTTCCTTCTTTCCTTCTCCCCTTCTTTCTTCACTTCTTTCCTTCCTTCCCTCCTTGCTTCTTTCCTTCGTTCCCGGAATACTTCCTGCAATACGTAAAAATCCTCAAACCTCCCTCCTGCTTCTCCCCCAGAGAGAACCCTGGCCTGGGGACTCTCTGCTGTTGGATTTTGGGAAAGGGAGGAGGGGGACACTTGGCTGTCCCTGTGGACCGAGGAAATGAGTGAACAGCCAGTCCCAAATACTCATGTGGGATTTGCCATCCTTCAGTGAGTCTTATTTGGTTTTGGAAAGCAGAGAGGAGGAGGAGAGGGCCTAAGAAAAGAACAATCCTTTGTGAATCTTCTGTTTGTATTTTCTACCTCTGTTGAGGTCAGGATTGAAGGCACTCGAGATGGTGATTCGTGTTTGGACTCAGGTGTTTATTATTTTTTGTCAGTGTAACACAACCATGAGTTCTGCAGCTCTTCATTAGCAAGGCACAAAATGGCTAACTATCTGTTGTTACAAGGTCTTTTAGGACTAAACTAAATTACCAATTAAGAAATTACACCTAGGTTATTTTCCCCTTTAACCCAATAACTGATCCCAAAGAGCTGCAATGGGGACTTTTCTGCCCAATTACAAAATGCCACCCAAACCCATGGAGAAGGAGGAAGACGAACGTGAAGAAGAACAACCTATCTCCACCCTAAAACCTCCATCTTGCTTCAAATTTATTACTATATTCTAAAACCCCAAACTCTAAGTTTTCCACCGTTTGATATTACACACTTCAAACCAACTATACACCTGTAATCCCTGTGCTATTAATTAATTTTGGAAGTCTTCTACACAGCCTCAGGTCAAATGCTGTGCTCTCTTGCGAGTCTGTGCCTTTCAGCACAGAAAGTTTAAAATTCTCAGCACCCAGGATTCCAACAATCCTTCGCTACCCCCTGCCAGGAGGGCACAGCCAGGGGGGTCGGGCTGTGCTCCCAGGGAACAGGGACAGGAGCAGAGGGAACGGCCTCAGGCTGGGCCAGGGCAGGTTCAGCTTGGCCAGCAGCAGGAATTTGCCCATGGAAAGGGAGCTCAGGCCTTGGCAGGGGCTGCCCAGGGAGCTTTGCAGTGCCCATCCCTGCAGGTGTCCCCTGCAGGTGGCACTGAGTGCTCTGGGCTGGGGACAAGGTGCCCATGGGGCACAGCTGGCACTGCATGGGCTGGCCGGACTGTGCCAGCCCCGGGGATTTGGGGATTCTGTGAGAGTGATCCCAGAAGAAAGAAACCCTAATGCCGGAGACAGACCCTGGGGCACACAGGAGCAGCCCCGAGGCTGGAGGTGCCCAGAGCGGCTCCAGCCGCGCCTGCCCAGCCCTGGGCCCTGTGGGGCTGCCCGGCAGGAGCAGCAGAGCCCCAGAGCTGCTGCCCCAGGCCCGGCTGCGCTGCTTTGGGCTCTGGGTCTGCACAGCCCCGTGCGGGGGCTGCCCCAGGGATCTGTGTGAGCAGCACAGAGCTGCTGCTGCTGCTGCTGCTGCTGCTGCTGCTGCTGCTGCTGCTGCTGCTGCTGCTGCTGCTGCTGCTGCTGCTGCTGCCTCGGCCGGGGCTGCAGCGGGGGAGCCCCTCCGGCCCGGCCCGGGGCTGCTCCAGGCAGGCCGGGCTGCTGAGGAACAGCCCCGGCCGGGCTCCCGGGCCACGGGCAGCGTCCCAGCGGGGCTTGGCTGGCTCCGCTCCGGCGGCTGCACAGCCCTGCTGCCGAGGGCTCTCTCCCGGCACAGCTCTCTCTCAGCCGGCCTCGCCGTGCGCCTTCAGTTCGCCCGCAGAGAGCAGCGCCAGCCCTGCCCTGCCCGCCCGGCCGGCAACTCTCCCGCTGGGCTGGGGCTGAGCGCTCGCTGCTCACAGGGGACTCCGTGGCACTGCCTGGGAAAATACATCGGCACCGCCGAGAGACTGGAAAGGAAACCTGGGCACTCTGCTCTTGTGCCTTTTCATTAGAAAACACACAAATTCTTAAATGATTGGAACAGTGTTTATCTGGTAATTTCCTGGACATTTATAATGTATAGTAATTAGAACTTATGGTATAATCATGTTTTTATATCATGAACTGTAGTATAAATATGCAATATGTACTTAATACTAAGTATGTTCTAACTTTCATATCCATTAAATTTTCTCTTCTGTATTCTTAAATTATTCTTCCGATTCTTCTTATTCTACTCCTCTTCTTCCATAATAATTCTATTCTATTCTGTTCTATTCTATTCTTTTCTATTCTATTCTGTTCTATTCTATTCTTTTCTATTCTATTCTATTCTATTCTATTCTATTCTATTCTATTCTATTCTATTCTATTCCTCTTAATAATATTCTTCCTCACTGAATTTTGAAAATGTTCTCCATCCTGTTCCTCTTCTTCGCATTCTTCATCTCTGCTTTTGTCTTCATCGTTTTGGTTCTCACTGAGCTGTCCTCAGTGGAAGAGGCCATCAAGGTTGGTCCAGAGGACAGCACAAGTGACCGTCAGCTTTCCAAATTGGAAGAGGCCATCAAGCTCTTCCCAGGGGAAAACAGCAATGACGAGAAGCTGTCCCCAGTGGAAGGTGACAATGAGCTCTCCCGAGGGGACAGCAAGAGTTACAAGGAGCTGTCCCTGGGTGAAGAGAAGCATGAGGAAGAGCTGTCCCAGGGGAACAGTGACAGTGACAAAGAGCTGTCCCAAGGGGTTGACTACGAGGATGAGAAGATGTCCCCAGCAGACGTCAAACACGAGATAGAGCTATGGTTTGGGGATGACTATGATGTCCAAGATGTGTCCCCATGGGAAGAGGATGACAACAAACAGCTCTCCCACTGGGAAGAACATGAGGAGGAAGAGCTCTGCAATTGGAAAGAACACGAGGATCAAGAGCTCTTCCATTGGGAAGAACACGAGGATGAAGAGCTGTGGGGCTGGGGCTGTCCTGTGGCAGCGTGGCTGTAATATATGTTAAAAATAATTCATGCTAAAAAAGAATGCATTTTATAAACCTTGTGAAATCCAGAGGAGTCTCTGACCACAAGCAGCCTGAGAGGCAGACATCTATTCAAACTCTGAAATTCCTGAAGGTGGCAGGATAATGATTGGCATTTAGCTTATGAATAGACCCACCCAGCATGATGATCACTGCCATCCTGAGCCATCCGAAGACGCCTAAGAGCGATCATGGTCCTGTTGATAACATCGATCAAGATAGCAGAACACTCAGAAAGATACACGTGAATACATACGTGACTTCCTGGGATTCCATCAACGCTGGCTATCAGCCAGGAAACGGTGATTGTCCCAGCTCTGCACAGGGAAAGAACCAACTATGAATATGCAGAGTTACAAAAGAAACTGGGACTCCTTCACCTCGGGCATAATAAACTGTATAAAACATCCCCACTGAAAGCAGCTCTTGTGAATGAGGGGGGTCTGATCCGATAGAGGTCGGATCCAGGGTCACCCAGCACTGAACCTGGGCTCGACGCTGTCTCTTTAGCTGAGGTAGTTTTGAGGACCGTATTTTGGTCGCAGAAAAAGATAAATAAATCATTCTGCAATTTTGATAATTTGGCTTTCGATTGATCATTTAATTCAGTGGCCAAAGCCACTCAGGGCTCTGGGCACAGCAGGGGCCAAAGGCCACAAGTGCGGGGCTACTCCCAGCCACCTCCTGGCTGCTGCACTGATGTTGGGCTGCCCGGGGTGGCCTTTGTGACACGGGCACACGGTGTCGGGGCCCTTGGTGATGTGGGACGTGGTGGTGGTGGCCAGAGAGCCTTGTGACATCAGGGAGCCCCGCCCTGGCTGAGGGTGTCTAAGGGGCGCAGAGCCCTGCGGTGCCCAGTGGCAGCAGAGCCGCTGTCTGTGTGGGAAGCAGCTCCCTGTGTCTGTCTGCGCTGGACGCTGAGAGCGACAGAGGCCGACAGCGCCAGACAAGGACAGCGAGGAGGACAAAGGCAACTCCAGCTCCCGGTCGCCAGCCCCTTGCCCAGCTGGCTGCAGGCCCCCAGCGGGCAGTGGTCGGGGGCAGTGGGCAGGTCAGTCCTGCCACTGGCACAGACTGAGGAGGAGGAGAGGCCCTTTGCCCAAGAGGACCGCGAGCTTTCCCTGTGGGAAGCTCTGCAAGGGACACAACACAGACAACTACTGAGAGTCCAAGAAATGTTCCAGCAGAGATCCAGGAGCAGCCAAGAGCTGTACCAATGCCAGGTACGTGTGAGAGTTCAGGAAGTTTCCCAGTGCAGAGGTGGGACACACCAAGGGCTCTATGAACAGAAAGAAACTGTCACAGTGTGGGAGCTGTAGCAGTGGGGAGAGTCCTCAGTGAGATGTAGCAAGAGGAGTGCGAGTGGGAACAATGTGTCACAACCCAAGAGCTTTCCCAGTGGGAAATAGACATGAGAGGCCATCAGGGGTTGGGATGGGGAGAAGACAAAAGATCCCACGAGCTGTCCCTGCAGGGAGATGTGAGCGTCCCAGAGGAGTCCCAATGGGAAGATGCCCGGGATATGTCCCACAGGGAAGGTGAGAGGTACCAAGAACTCTGACCATGGGGACAAGATGTGCACTGTCAGGTGTCCCCATGGGAAGACAGGAGAGAGCTGGAACTGTCCCAGGTGAGAGCCAGCAGTGAGAAGGAGCTGTCCCAAGGAGCAGACGCTGCAGCCCAAGAGCTGCCCTGGTGGGACGATGGCAGTGAGTGAAAGCTGTCCCAGTGGGAGGAAGGTGTGAGCAGCCAGGAGCTGTCCCAGTGGAGAAATGCCATCAGCTCTGAGATCTGGGACAGATCCTTGCTGTCAGTGAGTGACGAGGAGCCTGAGCCTTGTCCCCCAGGGGGCCCAGCTGTGGCAGCCCCGTGGGCACAGAGGTGGCAGCAGAGGCAGTGCCTGCCCCAGCCAGCGCCTCTCCTTCCCTACAGAGTCCCACGGAGGCCGAGCCGCCTGCTGCTGCCCCAGCGGGAGCTGCTGAGGAGGAGGAGCCCCCCGAGCCTCTCCTGTCCCAGGGGGAAGATTTGGGAGAGCAGGAACTGTTGCCGGGGGAGGATGATGTGAGCTCCTGTTCTGAGGAGAAGCCTGTGGGCTCATGGAAGGACGAGGAGAACTCCCAGCTGTGTCCTTCATCCTGTGATGAGGAGCTGTCCCAGGTAGAAGAGGCCATGGAGCTCTCTGCAGGTGACAGCAACACCGAGGCAGAGCTGTCCTCAGTAGAAGAGGCAATCGAGGACATTCCAGAGGACAGCGTGAGTGAGCAGGAACATGCTCAAGCGGAAGAGGCCATCAAGGTTGTTCCAGGGGACAACACCAGTGACGAGGAGCTGTCCTCATTGGAAGAGGACATTGAAGACATCCCAGAGGACAGCATGAATGACCAGGAGCTGTCCTCTGTGGAAGAGCACAGCGAGGCCTCTCCAGAGGACAGAATGAGTAACCAGGAGCTGTCCTCAGTGGAGGAGGACCTCGAGGACGTTCCAGAAGACAGCGCCAGTGACCAGGAGCTCTCCTCAGTGGAAGAGGACATCGAGTTCTCTCCAGAGGACAGCACAAATGTCCAGGAGCTGTCTTCAGTCGAGAAGAACATCAAGGACATTCCAGAGGACAGCAAAAGTGATCAGGGGCTGTCCTCTGTGGAGGAGGACATCGAGGTTGTTGCAGAGGACAGCACGAATGACCAGAGCCTGTCCTCAGTGGAGGAGCACCTCGAGGACATTCCAGAAGACAGCGCCGGTGACCAGGAGCTGTCCTCTGTGGAAGAGGACCTCGAGGACATACCAGAGGACAGCACTAATGTCCAGGAGCTGTCCTCTGTGGAAGAGGACCTCGAGGACAGCACGAATGTCCACGAGCTGTCCTCAGTTGAGGAGGACATTGAGGACATTCAAGAGGACAGCATGATTGACCAGGAGCTGTCATCAGCAGAGGAGCAGTCCTCTGTGGAAGAGGACATCGAGGTCTCTCCAGAGGAACACACGAATGTCCAGGAGCTGTCCTCAGTGGAGGAGGACATTCAAGACATTCCAGAGGACAGCACCAGTGTCCACGAGATGTCCTCAGTGAAAGAGGACATCAAGGTCTCTCCAGAGGGCAGCACCAGTGTCCACAAGACCTCCTCAGTGGAAGAGGACATCGAGGACATTCCAGAGGACGGCACCAGTGACCAGGAGCTGTCCTCTGTGGAAGAGGACCTCAAGAATGTTCCAGAAGACAGCGCCAGTGACCAGGAGCTCTCCTCAGTGGAAGAGGACATCGAGTTCTCTCCAGAGGACAGCACAAATGTCCAGGAGCTGTCCTCAGTCAAGAAGAACATCAAGGACATTCCAGAGGACAGCAAAAGTGACCAGGGGATGTCCTCTGTGGAGGACATGGAGGTTGTTCGAGAGGAGAGCACGAATGACCAGGGCCTGTCCTCAGTGGAGGAGGACTTCGAGGACATTCAAGAGGACAGCATGAGTGACCAGGAGCTGTCCTCAGTGGAGGAGGACATTGAAGACATTCCAGAGGACAGCACGAATGTCCACGAGATGTCCTCCGTGGAAGAGGACATCAAGGTCTCTCCAGAGGACGGCACCAGTGACCAGGAGCTGTCCTCTGTGGAAGAGGACCTCGAGGTCTCTCCAGGGGACAGACCATGTGAGGAGAAGCTGTCCCCTCTAGAAGAGAACATCGTGCTGGTTTCAGGGGACAACCCACCTGATGAGGCGCTGCCCAAAGTGGAAGAGCCCATGGAGCTTGGCCCAGGGGACAGCACGGCTCTTCCCCCAGAGGGGCCCAGCTCTGCCAGCCCCGTGGGCACAGCGGTGGCAGCAGGGGCAGCCCCTGCCCTGCCCAGCTCCTCTCCTGCCCCGGGCCGTCCCTCGCAGGCCGAGCCGGCAGCTGCTGCCCGGTGCGGAGCTGCTGAGGAGGCGGCAGCGGGCTCAGTGCTGGCAGTGCCCGAGAGGAGGAACGGCTCCAATGAGGAAATGAAATTCTGGCAGTTCTTGGATGACCTGGAGCCTTTCCTCGTTGGAGACCCAGACCTGTCCCCTGAGGTGCCTGGCTGCAAACAATGCATGGAGGAAGATCTCCCCCAGACCGAGCATGGCATCAGGACCAAGGCCTTGGCCCCCGAGGAGGATGAGTGGGACGAGGTGAGCATCCTGGAGCTGCCCCCAGAAGAGGACACAGCCCTAAAAGGGAAGATTTTCGGGGCAGACGAGCTGCCAGTGCCTTTCCCTCGGGAGGCCTGGGCCGAGTGCCCGGCACAGGAGCCGTGCAGCCAAGGGCCGGTGCCTGCCCCGCACAGCCCCCCCAGCCCCTGCCCTGCCCGGCTGGGAGCCCAGGCCCTCCGCGGGCAGCCGGCTGCCCCCAGGAAACGTCCCTCCCGCTTCAGGCGGGCGCTGCGGGCGCTGCGGGGGCTGTTCCGCTGTCCCTGCCTCAGGCCACGGCCCGAGGAGTGACACAGACCAGGGTGAAGGAGATAAAAAAGATGAAGATGACCCCTCCCGCCGGTGCCGCTGCTCTGCTGTGGGAGCAGCAGCTGCTGGGTTCGGCTGGAGGGGCTGAAAGATTGCTGCTGCAGCTCCTCCAAGGCAGGCAAGGGAAAAGCTTTGGCATGGGCCAGCAAAGCCAAGCAAGCCAAGCAAAACCGTGCCAGGCAGAGGCAGGAACACCTGGGCAGTGAGGCTTGGCAAATGGCCCAAAGAGCCCAAAGCTCCCCCCTTCCCCGCCCCACACACACCCGGCCCCGGGCCTGGAAGGTGCAGCAACCATTGCTTGGGCACAGAGCAGAGGCTCCTGGAATGGACTCTCAGCACAGACCACTGCAGGACAACGACAAGGAAGACAAGGACAAAGAACACCAAGCAGATGAGGAAGACAACAAAGATGAAGACTAAGACAAATTGGAGAAGGCTTATTTAAGGATCTATAGAAGAAGAATAGTTATAAGAATTTGGGAATACTTAGAAGAAGAGTACTAGGGATAGGAATAAGAATTAAAAAATATGTAGAAGAAGAAGAAGAAGAAGAAGAAGTATAGGAATAGCAGTAGGAATAGGAATAAGATTAAAAATTTTAAAATATATAGAATTAGCAAAGAAGTAGAGTAGTAAGACAGAGTAGTACGAAGAAGAAGAAGCATATTAAGAAAGATAAGACTAGAGAAATGTAGAGAAAATTAAATGAATAAATAAAATTAGAAAATTATTTCTATTTCTTTCATACTGAATATTTATATTACTGTTTATGATAAAAATTTAATATACCATATACTGTAATTATGATACATTATAATGCCCCAAGACTGTTCCTCTTCTTGAAGAATTTGCATGTTTTCTAATTAAGTTTCTAAAAAGGCACAAGATGCCCCAGATTTCCTTTCCAGTCTGTCGGCGGTGCCGATGTATTTTCCCAGGCAGTGCCACGGAGTCCCCTGTGAGCAGCGAGCGCTCAGCCCCAGCCCAGCGGGAGAGTTGCCGGCCGGGCGGGCAGGGCAGGGCTGGCGCTGCTCTCTGCGGGCGAACTGAAGGCGCACGGTGAGGCCGGCTAAGAGAGAGCTGTGCCGGGAGAGAGCCCTCGGCAGCAGGGCTGTGCAGCCGCCGGAGCGGAGCCAGCCCAGCCCCGCTGGGACGCTGCCCGTGGCCCGGGAGCCCGGCCGGGGCTGTTCCTCAGCAGCCCGGCCTGCCTGGAGCAGCCCCGGGCCGGGCCGGAGGGGCTCCCCCGCTGCAGCCCCGGCCGAGGCAGCAGCAGCAGCAGCAGCAGCAGCAGCAGCAGCAGCAGCAGCAGCAGCGGCAGCAGCAGCAGCAGCAGCTCTGTGCTGCTCACATAGATCCCTGGGGCAGCCCCCGCACGGGGCTGTGCAGCCCCAGAGCCCAAAGCAGCGCAGCCGGGCCTGGGGCAGCAGCTCTGGGGCTCTGCTGCTCCTGCCGGGCAGCCCCACAGGGCCCAGGGCTGGGCAGGCGCGGCTGGAGCCGCTCTGGGCACCTCCAGCCTCGGGGCTGCTCCTGTGCTGCCCCAGGGCAGGGCCTTTCTCGGCATTAGGGTTTCTTTCTTGTGGGGTAACTCTCACAGAATCCCCAAATCCCCGGGGCTGGCACAGCCCTGCCAGCCCATGCAGTGCCAGCTGTGCCCCATGGGCACCTTGTCCCCAGCCCAGAGCACTCAGTGCCACCTGCAGGGGACACCTGCAGGGATGGGCACTGCAAAGCTCCCTGGGCAGCCCCTGCCAAGGCCTGAGCTCCCTTTCCATGGGCAAATTCCTGCTGCTGGCCAAGCTGAGGGGACCTTAAAACCCATCTCAGTCCATCCTCTGCCATGGCAGGAACACCCTCCACTATCCCAGGCTGCTCCAAGCCTCAGTGTCCAACCTGGCCTTGGAAATTTCTTTCTTTCCTTTCCAATTTCATTCTAGAGAAATACAACCCAACATACAGACACCTTTCTTGCCCCCTCCCCATCCCCACTGTATTTTTAGACTCACATGAACATGGTTTTCTTTAGTACTTGAAACTTCTCAATTCTTTGCCCAATTTTGGCTTCATCAGAAAAAGTTCTGCTTTATAGTTGTCAGATGTGGTGGGGAAGGTACCAACAACTGCATTAAATGTGTGTGTGTGGAGAAAATCATGCAAATTTATTGCCCTTCCAAACCTCAGTACTTGGTCAAAATGTTTTGTTTGGAGAGGTGTCCTGAGGAACACACAATCTTCTCCAACACCTTTTGTCCTGGAGATCTGCTGCCCTTAATCTCCTCTGGAATTTCCCTTCTCCAACCAGGAGTGGGGCTCATGACTTGGAACAGGAATAGTTTTGGCAGCCCCTGGGGAAGCAGCCACTTGGGGCCGTTCCCCTCTGCAGGGACATTTCTGGGGATTCCAGAGCTGAAGCTGGAAGCCAAGGCCGTGCTGTACCTGAGCCACTCAGGGCTCTGGGCACAGCAGGGGCCAAAGGCCACAAGTGCGGGGCTGCTCCCAGCCACCTCCTGGCTGCTGCACTGATGTTGGGCTGCCGGGGGTGGCCCTTTGTGACACGGGCACACGGTGTCGGGGCCCTTGGTGATGTGGGGTGTGGTGGTGGCCAGAGAGCCTTGTGACATCAGGGAGCCCCGCCCTGGCTGAGGGTGTCTAAGGGGCGCAGAGCCCTGCGGTGCCCAGTGGCAGCAGAGTCGCTGTCTGTGCGGGAAGCAGCTCCCTGTGTCTGTCTGCGCTGGACGCTGAGAGCGACAGAGGCCGACAGCGCCAGACAAGGACAGCGAGGAGGACAAAGGCAACTCCAGCTCCCGGTCGCCAGCCCCTTGCCCAGCTGGCTGGAGGCCCCCAGCGGGCAGTGGTCGGGGGCAGTGGGCAGGTGAGTCCTGCCACTGGAACAGACTGAGGAGCAGGAGAGGCCCTTTGCCCAAGAGGACCGCGAGCTTTCCCTGTGGGAAGCTCTGCAAGGGACGCAACACAGACAACTACTGAGAGTCCAAGAAATGTTCCAGCAGAGATCCAGGAGCAGCCAAGAGCTGTACCAATGCCAGGTACATGTGAGAGATCAGGAAGTTTCCCAGTACAGAGGTGGGACACACCAAGGGCTCTATGAACAGAAAGAAACTGTCACAGTGCGGGAGCTGTAGCAGTGGGGAGAGTCCTCAGTGAGATGTAGCAAGAGGAGCGCGAGTGGGAAGAATGTGAGAAAACCCAAGAGATATCCCAGTGGGAAATAGACATGAGAGGGCATCAGGGGTTGGGATGGGGAAGAAGACAAAAGATCCCATGAGCTGTCCCTGCAGGGAGATGTGAGTGTCCCAGAGTAGTCCCACAGGGAAGGTGAGAGGTACCAAGAACTCTGACCATGGGGACAAGATGTGCACTGTCAGGTGTCCCCATGGGAAGACAGGAGAGAGGTGGAACTGTCCCAGGTGAGAGCCAGCAGCGACAAGGAGCTGTCCCAAGGAGCAGACGCTGCAGCCCAAGCGCTGCCATGGTGGGACGATGGCAGTGAGCGAAAGCTGTCCCAGTGAGAGGAAGGTGTGAGTAGCCAGGAGCTGTCCCAGTGGAGAAATGCCATCAGCTCTGAGATCTGGGACAGATCCTTGCTGTCAGTGAGTGACGAGGAGCCTGAGCCTTGTCCCCCAGGGGGCCCAGCTGTGGCAGCCCCGTGGGCACAGAGGTGGCAGCAGAGGCAGTGCCTGCCCCAGCCAGCGCCTCTCCTTCCCTACAGAGTCCCACGGAGGCCGAGCCGGCTGCTGCTGCCCCAGCGGGAGCTGCTGAGGAGGAGGAGCCCCCCGAGCCTCTCCTGTCCCAGGGGGAAGATTTGGGAGAGCAGGAGCTGTTGCCGGGGGAGGATGATGTCAGCTCCTGTTCTGAGGAGAAGCCTGTGGGCTCATGGAAGGACGAGGAGAACTCCCAGCTGTGTCCTTCATCCTGTGATGAGGAGCTGTCCCAGGTAGAAGAGGCCATGGAGCTCTCTGCAGGTGACAGCAACACCAAGGCAGAGCTGTCCTCAGTAGAAGAGGCAATCGAGGACATTCCAGAGGACAGCGTGAGTGACCAGGAACATGCTCAAGCGGAAGAGGCCATCAAGGTTGTTCCAGGGGACAACACCAGTGACGAGGAGCTGTCCTCATTGGAAGAGGACATTGAGGACATCCCAGAGGACAACATGAATGACCCGGAGCTGTCCTCTGTGGAAGAGGACAGCGAGGCCTCTCCAGAGGACAGAATGAGTAACCAGGAGCTGTCCTCAGTGGAGGAGGACCTCGAGGATGTTCCAGAAGACAGCGCCAGTGACCAGGAGCTCTCCTCAGTGGAAGAGGACATCGAGTTCTCTGCAGAGGACCGCACAAATGTCCAGGAGCTGTCCTCAGTCGAGAAGAACATCAAGGACATTCCAGAGGACAGCAAAAGTGACCAGGGGCTGTCCTCTGTGGAGGAGGACATCGAGGTTGTTGCAGAGGACAGCACAAATGACCAGGGCCTGTCCTCAGTGGAGGAGGACCTCGAGGACATTCCAGAAGAAAGCGCCGGTGACCAGGAGCTGTCCTCTGTGGAAGAGAACCTCGAGGACCGCACGAATGTCCAGGAGCTGTCCTCAGTTGAGGAGGACATTGAGGACATTCAAGAGGACAGCATGAGTGACCAGGAGCTGTCCTCAGCAGAGGAGCGTTCCTCTGTGGAAGAGGACATTGAGGTCTCTCCAGAGGACAGCACGAATGTCCAGGCGCTGTCCTCAGTGGAGGAGGACATTGAGGACATTCCAGAGGACAGTACCAGTGTCCACGAGATGTCCTCAGTGAAAGAGGACTTCAAGGCTGTTCCACAGGACAGCACCAGTGTCCACGAGATGTCCTCAGTGGAAGAGGACATCGAGGACATTCCAGAGGACCGCACCAGTGACCAGGAGCTGTCCTCTGTGGAGGAGGACATCGAGGTTTTTCGAGAGGACAGCACGAATGACCAGAGCCTGTCCTCAGTGGAGGAGGACCTCGAGGACATTCCAGAAGACAGCATGAGTGACCAGGAGCTGTCCTCAGTGGAGGAGGACATAGAAGACATTCCAGAGGACAGCACGAATGTCCACGAGATGTCCTCACTGGAAGAGGACATCAATGTCTCTCCAGAGGACGGCACCAGTGACCAGGAGCTGTCCCAAGTGGAAGAGGACCTCGAGGTCTCTCCAGGGGACAGACCACGTGAGGAGAAGCTGTCCCCTCTGGAAGAGAACATCGTGCTGGTTTCAGGGGACAACCCATCTGCTGAGGCGCTGCCCAAAGTGGAAGAGCCCATGGAGCTTGGCCCAGGGGACAGCACGGCTCTTCCCCCAGAGGGGCCCAGCTCTGCCAGCCCCGTGGGCACAGCGGTGGCAGCAGGGGCAGCCCCTGCCCTGCCCAGCACCTCTCCTGCCCCGGGCCGTCCCACGCAGGCCGAGCCGGCAGCTGCTGCCCGGTGCGGAGCTGCTGAGGAGGCGGCAGCGGGCTCAGTGCTGGCAGTGCCCGAGAGGAGGAACGGCTCCAATGAGGAAATGAAATTCTGGCAGTTCTTGGATGACTTGGAGCCTTTCCTCATTGGAGACCCAGAGCTGTCCCCTGAGGTGTCTGGCTGCGAACGATGCACGGGGGAAGATCTGCCCCACACCGAGCACAGCGTCAGGACCAAGGCCTTGGCCCCCGAGGAGGATGAGTGGGACGAGGTGAGCGTCCTGGAGCTGCCCCCAGAAGAGGACACAGCCCTAAAAGGGAAGATTTTCGGGGCAGACGAGCTGCCAGTGCCTTTCCCTCGGGAGGCCTGGGCCGAGTGCCCGGCACAGGAGCCGTGCAGCCAAGGGCCGGCGCCTGCCCCGCACAGCCCCCCCAGCCCCTGCCCTGCCCGGCTGGGAGCCCAGGCCCTCCGCGGGCAGCCGGCTGCCCCCAGGAAACGTCCCTCCCGCTTCAGGCGGGCGCTGCGGGCGCTGCGGGGGCTGTTCCGCTGTCCCTGCCTCAGGCCACGGCCCGAGGAGTGACACAGACCAGGGTGAAGGAGATAAAAAAGATGAAGATGACCCCTCCCGCCGGTGCCGCTGCTCTGCTGTGGGAGCAGCAGCTGCTGGGTTCGGCTGGAGGGGCTGAAAGATTGCTGCTGCAGCTCCTCCAAGGCAGGCAAGGGAAAAGCTTTGGCATGGGCCAGCAAAGCCAAGCAAGCCAAGCAAAACCGTGCCAGGCAGAGGCAGGAACACCTGGGCAGTGAGGCTTGGCAAATGGCCCAAAGAGCCCAAAGCTCCCCCCTTCCCCGCCCCACACACACCCGGCCCCGGGCCTGGAAGGTGCAGCAACCATTGCTTGGGCACAGAGCAGAGGCTCCTGGAATGGACTCTCAGCACAGACCACTGCAGGACAACGACAAGGAAGACAAGGACAAAGAACACCAAGCAGATGAGGAAGACAACAAAGATGAAGACTAAGACAAATTGGAGAAGGCTTATTTAAGGATCTATAGAAGAAGAATAGTTATAAGAATTTGGGAATACTTAGAAGATGAGTACTAGGGATAGGAATAAGAACTAAAAAATATGTAGAAGAAGAAGAAGAAGAAGAAGAAGAAGAAGTATAGGAATAGCAGTAGGAATAGGAATAAGATTAAAAATTTTAAAATATATAGAATTAGCAAAGAAGTAGAGTAGTAAGACAGAGTAGCACGAAGAAGAAGAAGCATATTAAGAAAGATAAGACTAGAGAAATGTAGAGAAAATAGAATGAATAAATAAAATTAGAAAATTATTTCTATTTCTTTCATACTGAATATTTATATTACTGTTTATGATAAAAATTTAATATACCATATACTGTAATTATGATACATTATAATGCCCCAAGACTGTTCCTCTTCTTGAAGAATTTGCATGTTTTCTAATTAAGTTTCTAAAAAGGCACAAGATGCCCCAGATTTCCTTTCCAGTCTGTCGGCGGTGCCGATGTATTTTCCCAGGCAGTGCCACGGAGTCCCCTGTGAGCAGCGAGCGCTCAGCCCCAGCCCAGCGGGAGAGTTGCCGGCCGGGCGGGCAGGGCAGGGCTGGCGCTGCTCTCTGCGGGCGAACTGAAGGCGCACGGTGAGGCCGGCTAAGAGAGAGCTGTGCCGGGAGAGAGCCCTCGGCAGCAGGGCTGTGCAGCCGCCGGAGCGGAGCCAGCCCAGCCCCGCTGGGACGCTGCCCGTGGCCCGGGAGCCCGGCCGGGGCTGTTCCTCAGCAGCCCGGCCTGCCTGGAGCAGCCCCGGGCCGGGCCGGAGGGGCTCCCCCGCTGCAGCCCCGGCCGAGGCGGCAGCAGCAGCAGCAGCAGCAGCAGCAGCAGCAGCAGCAGCAGCAGCAGCAGCAGCAGCAGCAGCTCTGTGCTGCTCACACAGATCCCTGGGGCAGCCCCCGCACGGGGCTGTGCAGCCCCAGAGCCCAAAGCAGCGCAGCCGGGCCTGGGGCAGCAGCTCTGGGGCTCTGCTGCTCCTGCCGGGCAGCCCCACAGGGCCCAGGGCTGGGCAGGCGCGGCTGGAGCCGCTCTGGGCACCTCCAGCCTCGGGGCTGCTCCTGTGCTGCCCCAGGGCAGGGCCTTTCTCCGGCATTAGGGTTTCTTTCTTCTGGGGTAACTCTCAAACAATCCCCAAATCCCCGGGGCTGGCACAGCCCTGCCAGCCCATGCAGTGCCAGCTGTGCCCCATGGGCACCTTGTCCCCAGCCCAGAGCACTCAGTGCCACCTGCAGGGGACACCTGCAGGGATGGGCACTGCAAAGCTCCCTGGGCAGCCCCTGCCAAGGCCTGAGCTCCCTTTCCATGGGCAAATTCCTGCTGCTGGCCAAGCTGAGGGGACCTTAAAACCCATCTCAGTCCATCCTCTGCCATGGCAGGAACACCCTCCACTATCCCAGGCTGCTCCAAGCCTCAGTGTCCAACCTGGCCTTGGAAATTTCTTTCTTTCCTTTCCAATTTCATTCTAGAGAAATACAACCCAACATACAGACACCTTTCTTGCCCCCTCCCCATCCCCACTGTATTTTTAGACTCACATGAACATGGTTTTCTTTAGTACTTGAAACTTCTCAATTCTTTGCCCAATTTTGGCTTCATCAGAAAAAGTTCTGCTTTATAGTTGTCAGATGTGGTGGGGAAGGTACCAACAACTGCATTAAATGTGTGTGTGTGGAGAAAATCATGCAAATTTATTGCCCTTCCAAACCTCAGTACTTGGTCAAAATGTTTTGTTTGGAGAGGTGTCCTGAGGAACACACAATCTTCTCCAACACCTTTTGTCCTGGAGATCTGCTGCCCTTAATCTCCTCTGGAATTTCCCTTCTCCAACCAGGAGTGGGGCTCATGACTTGGAACAGGAATAGTTTTGGCAGCCCCTGGGGAAGCAGCCACTTGGGGCCGTTCCCCTCTGCAGGGACATTTCTGGGGATTCCAGAGCTGAAGCTGGAAGCCAAGGCCGTGCTGTACCTGAGCCACTCAGGGCTCTGGGCACAGCAGGGGCCAAAGGCCACAAGTGCGGGGCTGCTCCCAGCCACCTCCTGGCTGCTGCACTGATGTTGGTCTGCCGGGGGTGGCCCTTTGTGACACGGGCACACGGTGTCGGGGCCCTTGGTGATGTGGGGTGTGGTGGTGGCCAGAGAGCCTTGTGACATCAGGGAGCCCTGCCTGGCTGAGGGTGTCTAAGGGGCGCAGAGCCCTGCGGTGCCCAGTGGCAGCAGAGCCGCTGTCTGTGCGGGAAGCAGCTCCCTGTGTCTGCCTGCGCTGGACGCTGAGAGCGACAGAGGCCGACAGCGCCAGACAAGGACAGCGAGGAGGACAAAGGCAACTCCAGCTCCCGGTCGCCAGCCCCTTGCCCAGCTGGCTGGAGGCCCCCAGCGGGCAGTGGTCGGGGGCAGTGGGCAGGTGAGTCCTGCCACTGGAACAGACTGAGGAGCAGGAGAGGCCCTTTGCCCAAGAGGACCGCGAGCTTTCCCTGTGGGAAGCTCTGCAAGGGACGCAACACAGACAACTACTGAGAGTCCAAGAAATGTTCCAGCAGAGATCCAGGAGCAGCCAAGAGCTGTACCAATGCCAGGTACGTGTGAGAGATCAGGAAGTTTCCCAGTACAGAGGTGGGACACACCAAGGGCTCTATGAACAGAAAGAAACTGTCACAGTGCGGGAGCTGTAGCAGTGGGGAGAGTCCTCAGTGAGATGTAGCAAGAGGAGCGCGAGTGGGAAGAATGTGAGAAAACCCAAGAGATATCCCAGTGGGAAATAGACATGAGAGGGCATCAGGGGTTGGGATGGGGAAGAAGACAAAAGATCCCATGAGCTGTCCCTGCAGGGAGATGTGAGTGTGCCAGAGTAGTCCCACAGGGAAGGTGAGAGGTACCAAGAACTCTGACCATGGGGACAAGATGTGCACTGTCAGGTGTCCCCATGGGAAGACAGGAGAGAGGTGGAACTGTCCCAGGTGAGAGCCAGCAGCGACAAGGAGCTGTCCCAAGGAGCAGACGCTGCAGCCCAAGCGCTGCCCTGGTGGGACGATGGCAGTGAGCGAAAGCTGTCCCAGTGAGAGGAAGGTGTGAGTAGCCAGGAGCTGTCCCAGTGGAGAAATGCCATCAGCTCTGAGATCTGGGACAGATCCTTGCTGTCAGTGAGTGACGAGGAGCCTGAGCCTTGTCCCCCAGGGGGCCCAGCTGTGGCAGCCCCGTGGGCACAGAGGTGGCAGCAGAGGCAGTGCCTGCCCCAGCCAGCGCCTCTCCTTCCCTACAGAGTCCCACGGAGGCCGAGCCGGCAGCTGCTGCCCCAGCGGGAGCTGCTGAGGAGGAGGAGCCCCCCGAGCCTCTCCTGTCCCAGGGGGAAGATTTGGGAGAGCAGGAGCTGTTGCCGGGGGAGGATGATGTCAGCTCCTGTTCTGAGGAGAAGCCTGTGGGCTCATGGAAGGACGAGGAGAACTCCCAGCTGTGTCCTTCATCCTGTGATGAGGAGCTGTCCCAGGTAGAAGAGGCCATGGAGCTCTCTGCAGGTGACAGCAACACCAAGGCAGAGCTGTCCTCAGTAGAAGAGGCAATCGAGGACATTCCAGAGGACAGCGTGAGTGAGCAGGAACATGCTCAAGCGGAAGAGGCCATCAAGGTTGTTCCCGGGGACAACACCAGTGACGAGGAGCTGTCCTCATTGGAAGAGGACATTGAGGACATCCCAGAGGACAACATGAATGACCCGGAGCTGTCCTCTGTGGAAGAGGACAGCGAGGCCTCTCCAGAGGACAGAATGATTAACCAGGAGCTGTCCTCAGTGGAGGAGGACCTCGAGGATGTTCCAGAAGACAGCGCCAGTGACCAGGAGCTCTCCTCAGTGGAAGAGGACATCGAGTTCTCTGCAGAGGACCGCACAAATGTCCAGGAGCTGTCCTCAGTCGAGAAGAACATCAAGGACATTCCAGAGGACAGCAAAAGTGACCAGGGGCTGTCCTCTGTGGAGGAGGACATCGAGGTTGTTGCAGAGGACAGCACAAAAGACCAGGGCCTGTCCTCAGTGGAGGAGGACCTCGAGGACATTCCAGAAGACAGCGCCGGTGACCAGGAGCTGTCCTCTGTGGAAGAGAACCTCGAGGACCGCACGAATGTCCAGGAGCTGTCCTCAGTTGAGGAGGACATTGAGGACATACCAGAGGACAGCATGAGTGACCAGGAGCTGTCCTCAGCAGAGGAGCGTTCCTCTGTGGAAGAGGACATTGAGGTCTCTCCAGAGGACAGCACGAATGTCCAGGCGCTGTCCTCAGTGGAGGAGGACATTGAGAACATTCCAGAGGACAGTACCAGTGTCCACGAGATGTCCTCAGTGAAAGAGGACTTCAAGGCTGTTCCACAGGACAGCACCAGTGTCCACGAGATGTCCTCAGTGGAAGAGGACATCGAGGACATTCCAGAGGACCGCACCAGTGACCAGGAGCTGTCCTCTGTGGAGGAGGACATCGAGGTTTTTCGAGAGGACAGCACGAATGACCAGAGCCTGTCCTCAGTGGAGGAGGACCTCGAGGACATTCCAGAAGACAGCATGAGTGACCAGGAGCTGTCCTCAGTGGAGGAGGACATAGAAGACATTCCAGAGGACAGCACGAATGTCCACGAGATGTCCTCACTGGAAGAGGACATCAATGTCTCTCCAGAGGACGGCACCAGTGACCAGGAGCTGTCCCAAGTGGAAGAGGACCTCGAGGTCTCTCCAGGGGACAGACCACGTGAGGAGAAGCTGTCCCCTCTGGAAGAGAACATCGTGCTGGTTTCAGGGGACAACCCATCTGCTGAGGCGCTGCCCAAAGTGGAAGAGCCCATAGAGCTTGGCCCAGGGGACAGCACGGCTCTTCCCCCAGAGGGGCCCAGCTCTGCCAGCCCCGTGGGCACAGCGGTGGCAGCAGGGGCAGCCCCTGCCCTGCCCAGCACCTCTCCTGCCCCGGGCCGTCCCACGCAGGCCGAGCCGGCAGCTGCTGCCCGGTGCGGAGCTGCTGAGGAGGCGGCAGCGGGCTCAGTGCTGGCAGTGCCCGAGAGGAGGAACGGCTCCAATGAGGAAATGAAATTCTGGCAGTTCTTGGATGACTTGGAGCCTTTCCTCATTGGAGACCCAGAGCTGTCCCCTGAGGTGTCTGGCTGCGAACGATGCACGGGGGAAGATCTGCCCCACACCGAGCACAGCGTCAGGACCAAGGCCTTGGCCCCCGAGGAGGATGAGTGGGACGAGGTGAGCGTCCTGGAGCTGCCCCCAGAAGAGGACACAGCCCTAAAAGGGAAGATTTTCGGGGCAGACGAGCTGCCAGTGCCTTTCCCTCGGGAGGCCTGGGCCGAGTGCCCGGCACAGGAGCCGTGCAGCCAAGGGCCGGCGCCTGCCCCGCACAGCCCCCCCAGCCCCTGCCCTGCCCGGCTGGGAGCCCAGGCCCTCCGCGGGCAGCCGGCTGCCCCCAGGAAACGTCCCTCCCGCTTCAGGCGGGCGCTGCGGGCGCTGCGGGGGCTGTTCCGCTGTCCCTGCCTCAGGCCACGGCCCGAGGAGTGACACAGACCAGGGTGAAGGAGATAAAAAAGATGAAGATGACCCCTCCCGCCGGTGCCGCTGCTCTGCTGTGGGAGCAGCAGCTGCTGGGTTCGGCTGGAGGGGCTGAAAGATTGCTGCTGCAGCTCCTCCAAGGCAGGCAAGGGAAAAGCTTTGGCATGGGCCAGCAAAGCCAAGCAAGCCAAGCAAAACCGTGCCAGGCAGAGGCAGGAACACCTGGGCAGTGAGGCTTGGCAAATGGCCCAAAGAGCCCAAAGCTCCCCCCTTCCCCGCCCCACACACACCCGGCCCCGGGCCTGGAAGGTGCAGCAACCATTGCTTGGGCACAGAGCAGAGGCTCCTGGAATGGACTCTCAGCACAGACCACTGCAGGACAACGACAAGGAAGACAAGGACAAAGAACACCAAGCAGATGAGGAAGACAACAAAGATGAAGACTAAGACAAATTGGAGAAGGCTTATTTAAGGATCTATAGAAGAAGAATAGTTATAAGAATTTGGGAATACTTAGAAGAAGAGTACTAGGGATAGGAATAAGAATTAAAAAATATGTAGAAGAAGAAGAAGAAGAAGAAGAAGTATAGGAATAGCAGTAGGAATAGGAATAAGATTAAAAATTTTAAAATATATAGAATTAGCAAAGAAGTAGAGTAGTAAGACAGAGTAGTACGAAGAAGAAGAAGCATATTAAGAAAGATAAGACTAGAGAAATGTAGAGAAAATTGAATGAATAAATAAAATTAGAAAATTATTTCTATTTCTTTCATACTGAATATTTATATTACTGTTTATGATAAAAATTTAATATACCATATACTGTAATTATGATACATTATAATGCACCAACACTGTTCCTCGTCTTGAAGAATTTGCATGTTTTCTAATTAAGTTTCTAAAAAGGCACAAGATGCCCCAGCTTTCCTTTCCAGTCTCTCGGCGGTGCCCATGTATTTTCCCAGGCAGTGCCACGGAGTCCCCTGTGAGCAGCGAGCGCTCAGCCCCAGCCCAGCGGGAGAGTTGCCGGCCGGGCGGGCAGGGCAGGGCTGGCGCTGCTCTCTGCGGGCGAACTGAAGGCGCACGGTGAGGCCGGCTGAGAGAGAGCTGTGCCGGGAGAGAGCCCTCGGCAGCAGGGCTGTGCAGCCGCCGGAGCGGAGCCAGCCCCGCCCCGCTGGGACGCTGCCCGTGGCCCGGGAGCCCGGCCGGGGCTGTTCCTCAGCAGCCCGGCCGGCCTGGAGCAGCCCCGGGCCGGGCCGGAGGGGCTCCCCCGCTGCAGCCCCGGCCGAGGCAGCAGCAGCAGCAGCAGCGGCGGCAGCAGCAGCAGCAGCAGCAGCGGCGGCAGCAGCAGCAGCAGCAGCAGCAGCAGCAGCAGCAGCAGCAGCAGCAGCTCTGTGCTGCTCACACAGATCCCTGGGGCAGCCCCCGCACGGGGCTGTGCAGCCCCAGAGCCCAAAGCAGCGCAGCCGGGCCTGGGGCAGCAGCTCTGGGGCTCTGCTGCTCCTGCCGGGCAGCCCCACAGGGCCCAGGGCTGGGCAGGCGCGGCTGGAGCCGCTCTGGGCTCCTCCAGCCTCGGGGCTGCTCCTGTGCTGCCCCAGGGCAGGGCCTTTCTCCGGCATTAGGGTTTCTTTCTTGTGGGGTAACTCTCACAGAATCCCCAAATCCCTGGGGCTGGCACAGCCCTGCCAGCCCATGCAGTGCCAGCTGTGCCCCATGGGCACCTTGTCCCCAGCCCAGAGCACTCAGTGCCACCTGCAGGGGACACCTGCAGGGATGGGCACTGCAAAGCTCCCTGGGCAGCCCCTGCCAAGGCCTGAGCTCCCTTTCCATGGGCAAATTCCTGCTGCTGGCCAAGCTGAGGGGACCTTAAAACCCATCTCAGTCCATCCTCTGCCATGGCAGGGACACCTTCCACTATCCCAGGCTGCTCCAAGCCTCAGTGTCCAACCTGGCCTTGGAAATTTCTTTCTTTCCTTTCCAATTTCATTCTAGACAAATACAACCCAACATACAGACACCTTTCTTGCCCCCTCCCCATCCCCACTGTATTTTTAGACTCACATGAACATGGCTTTCTTTAGTACTTGAAACTTCTGAATTCTTTGTCCAATTTTGGCTTCATCAGAAAAAGTTCTGCCTTATAGTTGTCAGATGTGGTGGGGAAGCTACCAAAAAGTGCATTAAATGTGTGTGTGTGGAGAAAATCATGCAAATTTATTGCCCTTCCAAACCTCAGTACTTGGTCAAAATGTTTTGTTTGGAAATGTGTCCTGAGGAACACACAATCTTCTCCAACACCTTTTGTCCTGGAGATCTGCTGCCCTTAATCTCCTCTGGAATTTCCCTTCTCCAACCAGGAGTGGGGCTCATGACTTGGAACAGGAATGGATTTGGCAGCCCCTGGGGAAGCAGCCACTTGGGGCCGTTCCCCTCTGCAGGGACATTTCTGGGGATTCCAAGCTGAAGCGGGAAGCCAAGGCCGTGCTGTACCTGAGCCACTCAGGGCTCTGGGCACGGCAGGGGCCAAAGGCCACAAGTGCGGGGCTGCTCCCAGCCACCTCCTGGCTGCTGCACTGATGTTGGGCTGCCGGGGGTGGCCCTTTGTGACACGGGCACACGGTGTCGGGGCCCTTGGTGATGTGGGACATGGTGGTGGTGGCCGGAGAGCCTTGTGACATCAGGGAGCCCCGGCCTGGCTGAGGGTGTCTAAGGGGCGCAGAGCCCTGCGGTGCCCAGTGGCAGGAGAGCCGCTGTCTGTGCGGGAAGCAGCTCCCTGTGTCTGTCTGCGCTGGACGCTGAGAGCGACAGAGGCCGACAGCGCCAGACAAGGACAGCGAGGAGGACAAAGGCAACTCCAGCTCCCGGTCGCCAGCCCCTTGCCCAGCTGGCTGCAGGCCCCCAGCGGGCAGTGGTCGGGGGCAGTGGGCAGGTCAGTCCTGCCACTGGCACAGACTGAGGAGGAGGAGAGGCCCTTTGTCCAAGAGGACCGCGAGCTTTCCCTGTGGGAAGCTCTGCAAGAGACTCACCAGAGAGAACTACTGAGAGTCCAAGAAATGTTCCAGCAGAGATCCAGGAGCAGCCGTGAGCTGTACCAATGCCAGGTACGTGTGAGAGATCGGGAAGTTTCCCAGTACAGAGGTGGGACACACCAAGGGCTCTATGAAGAGCAAGAAACTGTCACAGTGTGGGAGCTGTAGCAGTGGGGAGAGTCCTCAGTGAGATGTAGCAAGAGGAGTGCGAGTGGGAAGAATGTGTCACAACCCAAGAGATATCCCAGTAGGAAATAGACATGAGAGGGCATCAGGGGTTGGGATGGGGAGAAGACAAAAGATCCCATGAGCTGTCCCTGCAGGGAGATGTGAGTGTGCCAGAGTAGTCCCACAGGGAAGGTGAGAGGTACCAAGAACTCTGACCATGGGGACAAGATGTGCACTGTCACATGTCCCCATGGGAAGACAGGAGAGAGCTGGAACTGTCCCTGGTGAGAGCCAGCAGTGACAAGGAGCTGTCCCAAGGAGCAGACGCTGCAGCCCAAGAGCTGCCCTGGTGGGACGATGGCAGTGAGCGAAAGCTGTCCCCGTGGGAGGAAGGTGTGAGCAGGCAGGAGCTGTCCCAGTGGAGAAATGCCATCAGCTCTGAGATCTGGGACAGATCCTTGCTGTCAGTGAGTGACGAGGAGCCTGAGCCTTGTCCCCCAGGGGGCCCAGCTGTGGCAGCCCCGTGGGCACAGAGGTGGCAGCAGAGGCAGTGCCTGCCCCAGCCAGCGCCTCTCCTTCCCTACAGAGTCCCACGGAGGCCGAGCCGGCTGCTGCTGCCCCAGCGGGAGCTGCTGAGGAGGAGGAGCCCCCCGAGCCTCTCCTGTCCCAGGGGGAAGATTTGGGAGAGCAGGAGCTGTTGCCGGGGGAGGATGATGTCAGCTCCTGTTCTGAGGAGCAGCCTGTGGGCTCATGGAAGGACGAGGAGAACTCCCAGCTGTGTCCTTCATCCTGTGATGAGGAGCTGTCCCAGGTAGAAGAGGCCATGGAGCTCTCTGCAGGTGACAGCAACACCGAGGCAGAGCTGTCCTCAGTAGAAGAGGCAATCGAGGACATTCCAGAGGACAGCGTGAGTGACCAGGAACATGCTCAAGCGGAAGAGGCCATCAAGGTTGTTCCAGGGGACAACACCAGTGACGAGGAGCTGTCCTCATTGGAAGAGGACATTGAAGACATCCCAGAGGACAGCATGAATGACCCGGAGCTGTCCTCTGTGGAAGAGGACAGCGAGGCCTCTCCAGAGGACAGAATGAGTAACCAGGAGCTGCCCTCAGTGGAGGAGGACCTCGAGGATGTTCCAGAAGACAGCGCCAGTGACCAGGAGCTCTCCTCAGTGGAAGAGGACATCGAGTTCTCTCCAGAGGACAGCACAAATGTCCAGGAGCTGTCTTCAGTCGAGAAGAACATCAAGGACATTCCAGAGGACAGCAAAAGTGATCAGGGGCTGTCCTCTGTGGAGGAGGACATCGAGGTTGTTGCAGAGGACAGCACGAATGACCAGAGCCTGTCCTCAGTGGAGGAGCACCTCGAGGACATTCCAGAAGACAGCGCCGGTGACCAGGAGCTGTCCTCTGTGGAACAGGACCTCGAGGACAGCACGAATGTCCAGGAGTTGTCCTCAGTTGAGGAGGACATTGAGGACATACCAGAGGACAGCACTAATGTCCAGGAGCTGTCCTCTGTGGAAGAGGACCTCGAGGACAGCACGAATGTCCACGAGCTGTCCTCAGTTGAGGAGGACATTGAGGACATTCAAGAGGACAGCATGATTGACCAGGAGCTGTCCTCAGTGGAGGAGGACATTGAAGACATTCCAGAGGACAGCACCAGTGTCCACGAGATGTCCTCTGTGGAAGAGGACATCAAGGTCTCTCCAGAGGGCAGCACCAGTGTCCACAAGACCTCCTCAGTGGAAGAGGACATCGAGGACATTCCAGAGGACGGCACCAGTGACCAGGAGCTGTCCTCTGTGGAAGAGGACATTGAGAATGTTCCAGAAAACAGCGCCAGTGACCAGGAGCTCTCCTCAGTGGAAGAGGACATCGAGTTCTCTCCAGAGGACAGCACAAATGTCCAGGAGCTGTCCTCAGTTGAGAAGAACATCAAGGACATTCCAGAGGACAGCAAAAGTGACCAGGGGCTGTCCTCTGTGGAGGAGGACATCGAGGTTGTTCGAGAGGAGAGCACGAATGACCAGAGCCTGTCCTCAGTGGAGGAGGACTTCGAGGACATTCCAGAAGACAGCATGAGTGACCAGGAGCTGTCCTCAGTGGAGGAGGACATTGAAGACATTCCAGAGGACAGCAAGAATGTCCACGAGATGTCCTCACTGGAAGAGGACATCAAGGTCTCTCCAGAGGACGGCACCAGTGACCAGGAGCTGTCCTCTGTGGAAGAGGACCTCGAGGTCTCTCCAGGGGACAGACCATGTGAGGAGAAGCTGTCCCCTCTGGAAGAGAACATCCTGCTGGTTTCAGGGGACAACCCACCTGATGAGGCGCTGCCCAAAGTGGAAGAGCCCATGGAGCTTGGTCCAGGGGACAGCACGGCTCTTCCCCCAGAGGGGCCCAGCTCTGCCAGCCCCGTGGGCACAGCGGTGGCAGCAGGGGCAGCCCCTGCCCTGCCCAGCTCCTCTCCTGCCCCGGGCCGTCCCACGCAGGCCGAGCCGGCAGCTGCTGCCCGGTGCGGAGCTGCTGAGGAGGCGGCAGCGGGCTCAGTGCTGGCAGTGCCCGAGAGGAGGAACGGCTCCAATGAGGAAATGAAATTCTGGCAGTTCTTGGATGACCTGGAGCCTTTCCTCGTTGGAGACCCAGACCTGTCCCCTGAGGTGCCTGGCTGCAAACAATGCATGGAGGAAGATCTCCCCCAGACCGAGCATGGCATCAGGACCAAGGCCTTGGCCCCAGAGGAGGATGAGTGGGACGAGGTGAGCATCCTGGAGCTGCCCCCAGAAGAGGACACAGCCCTAAAAGGGAAGATTTTCGGGGCAGACGAGCTGCCAGTGCCTTTCCCTCGGGAGGCCTGGGCCGAGTGCCCGGCACAGGAGCCGTGCAGCCAAGGGCCGGCGCCTGCCCCGCACAGCCCCCCCAGCCCCTGCCCTGCCCGGCTGGGAGCCCAGGCCCTCCGCGGGCAGCCGGCTGCCCCCAGGAAACGTCCCTCCCGCTTCAGGCGGGCGCTGCGGGCGCTGCGGGGGCTGTTCCGCTGTCCCTGCCTCAGGCCACGGCCCGAGGAGTGACACAGACCAGGGAAAGATCAAGAACACGAACACAAAGCAGGAGAGGAAGATGAAAAAGATGAAGATGACCCCTCCCGCCGGTGCCGCTGCTCTGCTGTGGGAGCAGCAGCTGCTGGGTTCGGCTGGAGGGGCTGAAAGATTGCTGCTGCAGCTCCTCCAAGGCAGGCAAGGGAAAAGCTTTGGCATGGGCCAGCAAAGCCAAGCAAGCCAAGCAAAACCGTGCCAGGCAGAGGCAGGAACACCTGGGCAGTGAGGCTTGGCAAATGGCCCAAAGAGCCCAAAGCTCCCCCCTTCCCCGCCCCACACACACCCGGCCCCGGGCCTGGAAGGTGCAGCAACCATTGCTGGGCACAGAGCAGAGGCTCCTGGAATGGACTCTCAGCACAGACCACTGCAAGACAACGACAAGGAAGACCAGGACAAAGAACACCAAGAAGATGAAGAAGACAACAAAGATGAAGACTAAGAAGACAAATCGGAGAAGGCTTATTTAAGGATCTATAGAAGAAGAATAGTTATAAGAATTTGGAAATACTTAGAAGAAGAGTACTAGGGATAGGAATAAGAATTAAAAAATATGTAGAAGAAGAAGAAGAAGAAGAAGAAGTATAGGAATACGAGTAGGAATAGGAATAGGAATAGGAATAAGAATTTTAAAATACATAAAATTAGCAAAGAAGAAGTAGAGTAGTAAGACAGTAGTACAAAGAAGAATAATAATATGAAGGAAGATAAGAATAGAGAAATGAAGAGAAAATTGAATGAATAAATAAAATTACAAAATTATTTCTATTTCTTTCATACTGAATATTTGTATTACAGTCTATGATAAAAAAATTTATATACCATATACTGTAATTATGATACATTATAATGCCCCAAGACTGTTCCTCTTCTTGAAGAATTTGCATGTTTTCTAATGAAGTTTCTAAAAGGCACAAGATTCCCCAGATTTCCTTTCCAGTCTGTCGGCGGTGCCGATGTATTTTCCCAGGCAGTGCCACGGAGTCCCCTGTGAGCAGCGAGCGCTCAGCCCCAGCCCAGCGGGAGAGTTGCCGGCCGGGCGGGCAGGGCAGGGCTGGCGCTGCTCTCTGCGGGCGAACTGAAGGCGCACGGCGAGGCCGGCTGAGAGAGAGCTGTGCCGGGAGAGAGCCCTCGGCAGCAGGGCTGTGCAGCCGCCGGAGCGGAGCCAGCCCAGCCCCGCTGGGACGCTGCCCGTGGCCCGGGAGCCCGGCCGGGGCTGTTCCTCAGCAGCCCGGCCTGCCTGGAGCAGCCCCGGGCCGGGCCGGAGGGGCTCCCCCGCTGCAGTCCCGGCCGAGGCAGCAGCAGCAGCAGCAGCAGCAGCAGCAGCAGCAGCGGCAGCAGCAGCGGCAGCAGCAGCAGCAGCAGCAGCAGCAGCAGCTCTGTGCTGCTCACACAGATCCCTGGGGCAGCCCCTGCGCGGGGCTGTGCAGCCCCAGAGCCCAAAGCAGCGCAGCCGGGCCTGGGGCAGCAGCTCTGGGGCTCTGCTGCTCCTGCCGGGCAGCCCCACAGGGCCCAGGGCTGGGCAGGCGCGGCTGGAGCCGCTCTGGGCACCTCCAGCCCCGGGGCTGCTCCTGTGCTGCCCCAGGGCAGGGCCTTTCTCCGGCATTAGGGTTTCCTTCTTCTGGGGTAACTCTCACAGAATCCCCAAATCCCCGGGGCTGGCACAGCCCTGCCAGCCCATGCCATGCCAGCTGTGCCCCATGGGCACCTTGTCCCCAGCCCAGAGCACTCAGTGCCACCTGCAGGGGACACCTGCAGGGATGGGCACTGCAAAGCTCCCTGGGCAGCCCCTGCCATGGCCTGAGCTCCCTTTCCATGATAAAATTGCTCCTGGTGTCCACCTGAGCCTCCCCTGGCACAGCTTGAGGCCATTTCCCTTCTCCTGTCCCTGTTCCCTGGGAGCAGAGCCCAGTCCCCACCCAGCTGTTCCCTGCTGTCAGGGGGTACAGATGGATTGTTTCTTTCTTAATCCCTCTCCTCCTCCTCTCTCCTTTCCAAAAACAAATAAGACTCACTGAAGGATGACAAATCTCACATCAGTGCTTGGGACTGGGTGTTTGCCATTTCTTCTGTGCACAGGGACAGCCAAGTGTCCCCCTCCTCCCTTGCCCAAAATCCAACAGCAGAGAGTCCCCAGGCCAGCGTTCTCTCTGGGGGAGCAGCAGGAGGGAGGTTTGAGGAATTCTGCAGCCCTGAGAGAGGGGAAGGCAGGAATTCTCCTTTGTTTCTGTCTTTTCCACACCAAAGGAGACTCCTGCAATGGAAATAGGAATTGTTCATGGTGGAGCTCCAGCCCAGAGAAGAGGCCTGGGGGACATCAGGTGTGTTCCCACCTGCAGGTTGGCACTTGAAGGCTGTGCCAAGAGGGGAAAATTGGAGAGAAAACAGGTGATCCAGAAGCACCCTTGATCTGTCTCCTCTCACTCACCACACTTGGAGGAGGTTCTGGATCGGTGATGCAGGGCAGGCCTAGGAAATCAGGAGGAACTCTGATTTTACTCCTGGTGTGCTGCCGTGCAGCCTGGGAAAGGAGAGGGGCTTTGTGCACGGCTGGAGCGTGGCAGTCCCGCGGGAGCTGCACAGACATTGTGCAGCCTTGGAGCCACATGTTGGTGTTTCCCTGATGCTGCTCAGTTTCGCTTCAATGTTTCCACAATAAAGACGATCACAGAAAACAAATTTAAAAGTTCAAAAAGACAGGAACAAGAAATGACAAAACTGTACCGTTTTTCTAGCATAATTTTTTGTCTGCCTCACTGAGTTCCTTCCCCTGGCAGGGGATATAAAATCGTTCCTGCATGGGATCTGAGTGCTGAGCTCAACTTTGTGACACATTGTAGGTGGGTTTTTTCTCCAGGGCTGAATCCTATTTCCATGGCTGTGGGAGGAGCTGTTTGTGACCTTAAACAAAGAAAGATGGAGAGCGAGAGGAGGGCCCATGGTGCTGAGGGTGTGGGGAGGGCTTGAAGGGTGGGAGGCACCCAGGGGATGCTGCTGGGGATCCTCCAGTGACAGGGGAGGATCAAGGGGGACAGGGCAGCTGCAAGTCTGGCTGCCTCTTCCACCTCTTATCCTTGGCTTTAGGAGATCAGAAATCATTTGGAGCTGAAGCAGGAACTGCAGGAAGATCCTTCTGGAGGACTCCTTTGTGCGGGCAAACAGCAGGGTCTGGCACGGTAAGGGAAATAATTCCACAGAGATGTCGCTCTCCACAGCCTTCCTCCCAGCACCAGGAGTCCTTGCAGCTCTCTTCTCCTCCAGCAGCTCTGTCCCTCTCTCCAGCCTTCCCTCCTAGATCAACTCACTCACCAAATTTCCTCCCTTCCAGCATGCTTTTTCTTGGCTTTGCAAAAAGCATCCTTAGTGTCCTCACTGGGAGGTGGAATGGCAAAGTGAATTTTTCCCAACGGGCTGGAGGCACTGCTTGCTTTCACCCCCTTCCCTGTTCAGAACTTTAATTCATTCTGCTTTAGAAACTTCATGGAATTGTGATATTATTGGCAGAGCGGGGAGGGTGTGGGTGTGGAATTGCTTTTAAAACCACTTTCCTTTTCATTGCTAACTTGTACCATTCTGGAGCCTGGCAGAGAACTTTTGTGCCCTCATTAGAGACAGAGCACTTGTAACTCATCTTCACATTCACAGCCACTTCCAGGGATTATTTCTCAGGCAGTGACAAAAAGAAGGACAAAGCCTGACACTCTGGATTGTTACCCAACAAAAAGGCTGAGAAAAGTCTTGTGCAAGAAAATCAGTCTGTCCCTGGTAGAGCATGAAGCACATGCTCTGTGTTTGTACACCTAGAGCACCACAGCTGAAATTTAAAAGCAAATAACCCCCAAAACTCTGCAGTTCCCAGGGCTGGGCTCTGAGAATTCCTGACTTTGTACTTGAGCAGTTCAAGAATGAGGAAATACAGAGAGTTAAATAGGATTTTGTAGTGAGCTAAGATGGTGTAATCCTGTCTCAGGAGCTCCAAGCACAATTCTTGGTGTATCACAGCTCCATGAACATCTTGCCTGGAATATTCTCCCTCAGTGTCACCGTTTAGCTCCTGTTTGCTTTTGGAAGCTGCTCAATGAATTAAACCTGGGGGCTGTCATTCCTTGGGAGAAGGCAGCAGCACTTGCTGCTGTCTGTGGTACCTTCAATTTATGATCCCTCTCCTGGCTAAGGACTGGTTTCTCCATTAGCACCCCCTTAAAGGTCACGTTCTGGGGTGCATTTTTCTCTCTGACATTTGTCCACATGCAGCACATTGAGAGAAATTAAGTTTGCAGATGTGACCTATGATAACATTTCTGAAATAAATCCAAACTAATCTGCCACGAAATATTGCTGAGGAGCTGCTTGAAATGTCATTGTGCCAGTGAGATGAGCAGTTGTCTTTTATTGAATGTGCTGCTCTGCTGAAGTGTCCTCCAAGCAATTGTCCATGGATAAAATCTCTCCTGAAATCTGCCTTTGCCATTTACTGCTCAGCATGATTACGCTCTTAAAAGCTTCTAGACCAACCACAGCATTCAGACTGAAATGTTTATTAAATATGAAAAGGAGATGAACAATTACATTTTTATTTTTGCATATCTGTTTATTATATAGTTGTTCATTATATATTCATTGCTTAGTTCTTATATATTTTATTATAATTTGTTTATTAGATTCAGATTTCTTTATTTTTGTTTAGAAATAAACACATATATAATGTATAAAAATGTATATAAAGATAAATTTAAAATATACATATATACATATATGTATATGTAATATATACAATTATATATATTATATATATAATATGTATGTAAACATATTATAATAAAACATATGTATATATAATATATTAAAATACATTTTTAGAGCATTTGTATCACACTTTTAGTCCTGCCCTGTGCAATTGTGCAAAGGACCTGATGAGACCTACTCGAGGCACAATTATTTCCTATCTGTGGGTGCTTAAGAGAGGAAATCTTCACTCTGCTGGAACAAGTGGGGACAATTCCCAGTGCATTTGTTGCCCATATTTCAGCCAGATGTGACCAATGTGTCCCTCCAGTGGCACTGCTGGCACAGCCACCGTGTCCCACAGCCTACGTGCCACAAACTGTGCTAATGTCACCCAAAAGCTGTGGCAGTGGGATGGAATCCCTGTGCTGCTGTGTGACAGGGACAGAAAGAAGGACTCCAGTCCTCAGGTGGATCAGAAGGCTCTGTTTAATGAAAGTAGCAGGTCTTTTATAATGTGACTCACTAAGATGTTTTGTATTTGTGGGGTGCCCCAGTGAAGGAAGGACGGATGAATCTGACTCCATGTTCTCAGAAGGCTAATTTACTATTTTATGATACTATATTATATTAAAGAATGCTACACTAAACTATACTAAAGAATACAGGAAGGATACTGACAGAATGCTAAAAGATAATAATGAAAACTCGTGACTCCCTCCAGAGTCCTGACACAGCTTGGCACTGATTGGCCAATGAGTTAAAATAAAAATAATTCACGCCAGAAACAAATCAAAAAATCACCTGTGGTAAACAATCTCCAAACACATTCCACATGAGCAAAACACAGGAGAAGCAAATGAGATAATTGTTCTTTCCTTTTCTCTGAGGCTTCTCAGCTTCCCAGGAGAAAAATCCTGGGCAAAGGGATTTTTTATGGAATGTGAATCTCACACTCTTGGTGACTATGAATAACACACTGTGGAGAACTATAACTATAAACAATGGTTACAGAAAGAGAGATAACAACTGTTTGAATTCTTTCCTCTAAGATTCCCAGGCTGAGCCTGGGAGGAATTGTCTGTTTTCCCTTGGGCTGACGTGAGGATCTCCACGGCTGTGTCCTGCAGGGCCATGGCAGAGCGGGTGCTGGTGGTGGGCAGCGGGGGCCGGGAGCACGCCCTGGCCTGGAAGCTGGCCCAGTCCCCCCACGTCAAACACGTGTTTGTGGCTCCAGGAAATGCAGGCACGGCTGACAACGGGAAAATCTCCAATTCAGGTAAAAAGGAGGGAGAAAAATCCCAGTCCAAGCCATCAGCGCTGCAGCAGCTGAGACAAACCAACTGGGCAGGTGTGGTATTTGCTGGGTCCCCAGGATGAAGGAGGAAAATGATGAATCTAACTCCATGCTCTTAGAAGATTAATTTATTATTATATGATATATTATAAAATACTATACTAAACTATACTACAGAATAGAGAAAGGATACAGGCTACAAAGAATGACAATTAAAGCTCGTGACTCCTCCCAGCATGACCATGATTGGTCATTAAGTCAAAACAATTCACACGTTGGATAAACAATTTCCAACCACATTCCAAAGCAGCAAAACACAGGAGAAGCAAATGAGATCATATTGTTTTCCTTTTTCTATGAAGCTTCTCAGCTCCCCAGGAGAAGAATCCTGGGTGAAGAGGATTTTTCAGAAAATGTGATGGTGACAGGCAGGTATAGTAAATGCGGGCAACCCCAATGAGGGGGAGAAAATTATGCATCTGGCTCCATCTTATCAGAAGGCTAATTAATTACTTTATTATGTTATATTATTCTATATTACATTACATCTAAACTGAATCTGCCCAAGCACCCAACTCACTCACCTGCCCAGAATCTCTGACTGACAGTCCCAACTCACACACCTGGATTCAATTGGCCAGTGATTCAAAACACACCTGAATCCAATTCCCAGTTCCCTTCAGCTAAACAATCTTCCACAGTGCATTCCACTTTGGCACAGCACAGGAGCAGTAAATGAGATAAGAATTGTTTGGATCATTCTTTTCTCTGCTTCTCTCAGGGTCAGAGAGTGTGAATCCCACAGGCAGGTGCCAGTTGCTCGTCTTTTACAGGTGCCACAAATGATTGAAGGCACAGATTTCTGTTTTATTTTGTGCTTTGTTTCTGAATTCCAGAGCTGCCTCCTGAAACGCCCTGCTCTGTTTTTAGCCTTGCTGCTTAAGCCAGTGAGGCTTATATGAGACTGCATTTCTACACCTCATCTCTTCCACTTGTGTGCTTGAATTCTGTGACCAATTCCAGTGAAATTTAACCCAGAAGTAGAGGGCTCAAAGTTCTTAATTCTGAACAGAAACATCTCTGTGTCTGCCCAGGCTGCTCAACAAAATTTAGCTGCATCATCCAATGCTTTGAGTAAATCTTTACTCAGCCGTTGAAATTGAGTTTCTTTCCCAACCTTAAGTTTTATTTTTCAAAGTTGTTATTGTTGTGATAAACAGCTTTTAAAAATATATCTTGATTACACATGGCAAATTAAAGGAGATTTAATCACTTAGCAAATGTGTATTAAAAACAGTAGTGCAAATTGGAGCTGTTCCCAGCTCCTTTTGGACTCTGCTATTATTACATTGATATCCCACTTTGTCCTTAGTGGGCTGCTTCATGATTTTATTCACACTTTTAAGAGGATGGAAAAAAGACATTCTCATCCCCTGTCTCTTGTTAATTAATTTTCCTTTTCAGCTGTATTAGTGAGCAATCACACTATTGTCACCCAGTTCTGCAAAGATCACAACATTGGGCTTGTGGTAGTCGGCCCAGAAGCTCTTCTGGCAGCTGGTAAGTCAATAAAATAATTAAATAAACCTAATTTGACAGGAAAAAAATGTATTAATATAATATAATTATAATATAGATATAATAAAGATATAATTATAATAAAGTAAAATATAATTATAATAAATGGAGATATAAGACAATAAAATTAAAATAAAGTGATAATAAAATAAAGTTTCAATAAAATAAAGATATAACTTTAAAATTATAAAATAAAAAATAAAGTCATAATAAAAAAGTTATAAAAAATAATGCTATAATAAAAAGTTATAATATAAAAAAGTTATAATATAAAAAGTTATACTAAAAATCATAATATAATATAAAATGAAGTTATAATATAATAAAATTAACATATAATAAAAATAAATTATACCATACTATACTATACTATACTATACTATACTATACTATTATATTATATTATATTATATTATATTATATTATATTATATTATATTATATTATATTATTATCAGAAAAAATCAGCACCTTGAAATCTGCTTTAAAATGTGTGGATAACTGTGGGACTGCTCAGTAAAGTACAGAGCTAAAGAGCCCTAAAACCACAGGCTGAGAAGGGTCAGTGTTATATTCAGAGCCTCATTGGGAGGTGAATGAATTACCTGAGACAAAGGGATGATGGATGGGAATCTCCTTTTGTCACACAGCTCTGTGTCCCCAAAGATCCCCCCATGATGCTTGTGCTGTTTCTGCGGTGGCTGTGTGTCCCCAAAGAGCCCCCGTGGTGTTTGTGCTGTTTCTGTGGTGGCTGTGTGTCCCCAAAGATCCCCCTTGGTGTTTGTGCTGTTTCTCAGCTCAGGGACAAAGATCCCCCGTGGTGTTTGTGCTGTTTCTGTGGTGGCTGTGTGTCCCCAAACACCCCTCCATGATGTTTGTGCTGTTTCTGTGGTGGCTCTGTGTCCCCAAAGAGTCCCCTTGGTGTTTGTGCTGTTTCTGTGGTGGCTGTGTGTCCCCAAACACCCCCCCCCGCCGTGGTGTTTGTGCTGTTTCTGTGGTGGCTGTGTGTCCCTAAAGATCCCCCGTGGTGTTTGTGCTGTTTCTGCGGTGGCTGTGTGTCCCCAAAGGTCCCCCTTGGTGTTTGTGCTGTTTTTGTGGTGGCTCTGTGTCCCCAGAGATCCCCCTTGGTGCTTGTGCTGTTTCTCGGCTCAGGGACAAAGATCCCCCGTGGTGTTTGTGCTGTTTCTGTGGTGGCTCTGTGTCCCCAAAGATCCCCCGTGGTGTTTGTGCTGTTTCTCGGCTCAGGGATCGTGGATGACCTGCGGGCAGCAGGCGTTCGGTGTTTCGGGCCCGGGGCCCGGGCAGCCCAGCTGGCCTCCGGCAGCAGCTCCAGCAAAGCCTTCCTGCAGCGCCACGGGCTCCCCACGGCACGCTGGGCGGCCTTCAGCACCCCCCAGGAGGCCTGCCGGTTCATCTCCAGGTACCTGTGCTGCCATGGGGCTGCTCTGCCATCACTGGGGCCTTGGGAACCCTCAGCTCCTGCTGGGTTCATCAGCTCTGTAATTAGAGACAGATGATGAAGGTGTGGCTGTGGAGCTGCTGGAGCCAGGCTGGGAGAGCTGGGGGCATCCAGGAGATGGAAAAGCTCCAGGGAGAGCTCAGAGCCCCTGGCAGGGCCTGAAGGGGCTCCAGGAGAGCTGCAGAGGGACTGGGGACAAGGGATGCAGGGACAGCACCCAGGGAATGGCTGCCAGTGCCAGAGGGCAGGGCTGGGTGGGAGATTGGCAATGAGGAATTGTTCCCTGGCAGGGTGGGCAGGCCCTGGCACAGGGTGCCCAGGGCAGCTGGGGCTGCCCCTGCATCCCTGGCAGTGCCCAAGAACAAGCATACAATCCTGGCAATTGGCATCTCTGGGTGGGGGGCATCCAGGAGCAAATGGAGATTTCCCTGGATTCCCTGGATGCAGCAGGGATGTCTGACCCCCCTCTGCTTCCCTCAAAGCACAGACTTCCCTGCATGGGTGGTGCGGGCGCGGGGGCCAGCGGCCAGGAGGGAAGTGACCATTGCAGCCAGCAAGGAGGAGGCCTGCAGAGCTGTCCAGGAGATTATGCAGGTACAAAAATCCTTAATTGATCCCTGCCAGTCCAAATCTTGGTGCTCTGTGCTCTGGGAGTTTGTAATTCCTGCTACAGGGGGCAAGTGTTTTTGGGAGAAATTGTTCATTTGACTCAAGAGTTTCCCTGGGTCTCCTCAGACTCCTCCTGTGTGCCCCAGGCAGGGCTGGGAGATTTTGTGACTGAAATTCTGTTCCAGCCTCAGGTCCCGCTTCTCTGCCCCTCCAAATTGTAATTTTTCCTTGTCTCCCAGGCCTGATAGGGAATATTTCAGTGTTGCCTCCTCATGTCCAAATAAATTCCATTTGCTTTCCCCACTGACATTCAAGAAAGCTGGCACTTCTGATACACATTGGGTTTTTGTTAAAAGAAAATGAAGAGAGGATTTAGGCAGTGGATTCTGATTCAGATCTGCTCACTGGGGATTTTTTTTGTTCTGTCTTTTACAGGACAGAATGTTTGGAGAGATGGTTGTTATTGAAGAACTGCTTCAAGGGGAAGAACTTTCTGTAGGTATTGATGGTGTGATGTTGTGCTTTTGCTCTTTGGCGTTATTGCTGTGCTTCTGTATAAACACCCATGTTTATTGTTGCAAATTTCTTTCTTTTTTTGTTTTATTTGCACTTTGACAAATGAATATCTATTGCATAACATGCAATCTAAGCCCTGTGTCATGCTAACCAATGCACATTGTCAGTAGATTTTTCTTCTACATGAACAATGAATTGCAGTTATAGTGGTTATTTTAGAAGGATTTTTTTTCTTCCTGAAGTGTCCCAAAACATGTTTTTATGGACTTTGCCTTGGTATTCATGTTACATCTGTAACTTTGTGCTAATATTGAGTGCCTCTTTTAGGCTATTCACATGCCAGAGGACAAGCATGTGTTCCCATGTGACTCAAAATCTGATTCCTCAAAAGGGAACTGTAATGAGAGCAACCATTTCTCTTGGTAATTTAAACATGAGAAAGAAATAATTCATCCTTCAGGTCAATGGGCTTGTAGCAGAATAAATGGATCCTATTGGATCTGAATGGCTCCTGAGAAATTCTTTACTCAGAGGGTGCTGAGGCCCTGGCACAGGCTGCCCAGAGCAGCTGGGGCTGCCCCTGCATCCCTGGCAGTGCCCAAGGCCAGGCTGGGCACTGGGGACAGTGGGAGGTGTCCCTGCCATGGCAGGGGTGGCACTGGGTGGGATTTGAGGTCCCTCCCAACCCAAACAAGTCTGGAGTTCAATGATTCTATGAGGAGAATTTGACTCTATGTTCTCAGAAGGCTATTATATTATATTATATTATATTATATTATATTATATTATATTATATTATATTATATTATATTATATATATTATATTATATTAATTGTCTTGTATTGAAATGGTATACTAAAACTATACTAAAGAGAGAAAGGAGACATCAGAAGGCTAGAAAAGAATTAATAATAGAAACCTGTGACTGACCAGAGTCCTGACTCAGCTGGACTGGGATTGGTCATTAATTAAAAACAATTCACATGGGACCAATCAAAGATGCACCTGTTGGTGAGCAACCTCCAGACCACGTTTCAAAGCAATCAGATAATTATTGTTTCCATTTATTTTCTGAGGCTTCTCAGCTTCTCAGGAGAAAAATCCTGGGCAAAGAAGATTTTTCATAAAATATCACGGGGACACTTTGCAGTCCGGGCTTCTGCAATTTGTACATTTTCCAGCAGAACCGAGCTGAGGCTCAGCAGCGCTGTCCCTTGTGCTGTGGCCATTGTCCCCGCTGTCACCGCTGTGCCTGTCTCTGTCCCTGCAGTGCTCCTGCTTCACCGACGGTGTCACCGTGGCCTCCATGCCCCCGGCTCAGCCCCACAAGCGGCTGCTGGACGGGGAGCAGGGTCCCAGCACGGCAGGGATGGGCGCCTATTGCCCCGTGCCCCAGGTACTGCCCCAGCCCTGCCCTGCACGGCCCTGCGGGGCCCTGCTGCTCCTGGAGAGCTCTCACCCCAATGCCATCATTTGGGGATTCATTCTCTGCAGCAGCCCCCTTTTACCTCTTCTGTTATTCCTAAACTTTGTGTTTCTCTGCTTCCTTCAGCATCACGTCAGGAATCCCTGCAGAATCCCCTGTGTGCTCCGAGCATAACCTGGGGGTCCTTGTTGGTCCTTACAGCACTGCTCCACCACATTTTCAGTGGGTGTTTCTCCAAGGACTGAAGCACTCTGGCTGTGTTCAGCCCAGGTTCCAGTCCCAGACCTCCTTCAGAAGCACCCAAACGCCCTTGGGATGCAGAGCAGTGAGATTCCCCCCTCAGGACCACCCAAACCCCCTCAAGGATGCAGAGCAGTGAGATTCTCCCCCTCAGAACAACCCAAATCCCCTCAGGAGGCAAAGCAGTGAGATTCCACCCCTCAGACAGCACCCAAACCCCCTCGGGATGCACAGCAGTGAGATTCCCCCCTCAGGAGGCAGAGCAGTGAGATTCCCCCCTCAGGACCACCCAAACCCCCTCGGGATGCAGAGCAGTGAGATTCCAACCTCAGGATCACCCAAACCCACTCGGGATGCAGAGCAGTGAGATTCCCCCCTCAGGATCACCCAAACCCCCTCAAAATGCAGAGCAGTGAGATTCCAACCTCAGGATCACCCAAACCCACTCGGGATGCAGAGCAGTGAGATTCCACCCCTCAGACAGCACCCAAACCCCCTCAGGAGGCAGAGCAGTGAGATTCCACCCTCAGCACCACCCAAACCCCTCAGGAGGCAAAGCAATGAGATTCCCCCCCTCAGACAGCTCCTAAACCCCCTCGGGATGCAGAGCAGTGAGATTCCCCCCTCAGGATCACCCAAACCCCCTCGGGATGCAGAGCAGTGAGATTCCACCCCTCAGACAGCACCCAAACCCCCTCAGGAGGCAGAGCAGTGACATCCCCCCCCTCTGGACCACCCAAACCCCCTCGGGATGCAGAGCAGTGAGATTCCACCCTCAGGACCACCCAAACCCCCTCGGGATGCAGAGAAGTGAGATTCCACCCTCAGGATCACCCAAACGCCCTTGGGATGCAGAGCAGTGAGATTCCCCCCCTCAGACAGCACCCAAACCCCCTCGGGATGCAGAGCAGTGAGATTCCCCCCTCAGGACCACCCAAACCCCCTCAGGATGCAGAGCAGTGAGATTCCCCCCTCAGGACCACCCAAACCCCCTCGGGATGCAGAGCAGTGAGATTCCCCCCTCAGGACCACCCAAACCCCTCAGGAGGCAGAGCAGTGAGATTCCCCCCTCAGACAGCTCCTAAACCCCCTCGGGATGCAGAGCAGTGAGATTCCCCCCTCGGGAGGCAGAGCAGTGAGATTCCCCCCTCAGGACCACCCAACCCCCCTCACAATACAGAGCAGTGAGATTCCCCCCTCAGGATCACCCAAACCCCCTCAAAATGCAGAGCAGTGAGATTCCACCCCTCAGGATGCAGAGCAGTGAGATTCCCCCCTCAGGACCACCCAAACCCCCTTGGGATGCAGAGCAGTGAGATTCCCCCCTCAGGACCACCCAAACCCCCTTGGGAGGCAGAGCAGTGAGATTCCACCCCTCAGGACCACCCAAACCCCCTCGGGATGCAGAGCAGTGAGATTCCCCCCTCAAGACCACCCAAATCCCCTTGGGATGCAGAGCAGTGAGATTCCCCCCTCAGGACCACCCAAATCCCCTTGGGAGGCAGAGCAGTGAGATTCCCCCCTCAGGAGCACCCAAACCCCTCAGGATGCAGAGCAGTGAGATTCCACCCTCAGGATCACCCAAACCCCCTTGGGATGCAGAGCAGTGAGATTCCCCCCTCAGGACCACCCAAACCCCTCAGGAGGCAGAGCAGTGAGATTCCCCCCTCAGACAGCTCCTAAACCCCCTCGGGATGCAGAGCAGTGAGATTCCACCCTCAGGACCACCCAAACCCCCTCAGGATGCGCAGCAGTGAGATTCCCCCCTCAAACAGCACTCCCTCAAGGGAAGGAGCAGGGCTTGGGGTGGGGACAGCAGCAAAAAATTGTAATAAAGAAAAATATTTTTTTAAAATCTGTTAGTTAAGGGCTGACAATCATTTCTACCCAGAGAGATGCCACCAAAATGCTCTCTGAGGATGATTTGGAAGATTCTGGTCAAATATCCATAACTAAAGGAGATCAGTCTCATTTCTTTGCCTGTGGGTTTGTGTTCCCAGACTCCTTGTCCTTGCTGGCAAGTGCTCCATGTGGGATAAACTCGTGGAACTGTGGGGTTTTTTAATGAATAAAACCAACCTTTTCCCTGGTTTTGGTCAGTAAGAACACCCAATTTTTGTTGCTGCCTGTCCCCTGCTCCAAGGGAAGGAGCAGAGCTTGGAGGTACAAAATTGTAATAAAGAAAAAGCAGCAAAACTGTAATAAAGAAAAATATTTAATCAAACACCTCAGGCAGCTGCTCAGCCCTGCCCAGTCCCTCCAGCAAGGCCAGCAGATGCCACCACTGCCTCATGGCTCTCATTTGGTTGTCAGGTCCCAGAGGCTCTTCTGGAGCAGATCAGGGGTGCCATCCTCCAGCACATCGTGGACAGCCTGAGACAAGAAGGAGCAGCCTATGTAGGTGAGTGAGCACCTGAAAATCAAGGTGAGCCCCTCTCCAGGTCACTTCCATTGTCACAGGCTGCTCCTGAGTTCCAGATGGTGTTTGTTTAAAAAATAACCCAGCAGCAGCCCATTTTTCATGCAGTGTTAAGCCTCACCCAGCTCTTTGTCTGGGAGGGAATCTTGGCCTTGTTTCCTTAAAACAGCATGATTTTATTAAATATTTTTAAATAAAACAGATTTATTTGCAGTTCAGGGCAGAACATACACTTCAGTCCTGCAGTACTGCTCACTCCTGCATACAACAATGTCCATTTTCTCCAGATCTTTATCCAGAGGCTGTTTTGGAAAAGACAGGTGGTGCCCACAGGTGCCACTTAATGCCAAGGGCTGCTGTTGGCACTGAGGAGATCTCAGACCTCTAAAGAGTTGGATTCTCACCCACATCTTCAAATTCTGCTTTTTGGAGCCTTTTTTACAGTGCCTGAGTAAGAGTGGAGTGAGAGTTGAGTAAGAATGGAGTTGGGTGCACGATGCCAGGGAACCTTTGCTTTGTGGGGTTTAAAATGCAGTGCCCTGCTCCTCAGGTGGCTGCTTGTCACTTTTATGGATACTTGGGAATTATTGTGGCTTGCAGAACTCTTGCTCCTAATGCCTTCTGATTTGCAGAATGCTCCAAAATGCTCTGTTTCTTTTAAAGGAGTTCTTGAAAGAAAGAAATCAATGTTTAAGTTCATTTCCTTGGCTTTGTGTCCAGGTGTGCTGCAAACAGGTTTGATGCTGACCAAGGAGGGGGTGAAGATTTTAAACTTTAAATGCCAATTTGGGGATCCCCAGTGTCAGGTGAGTGGAACACACTGGAAAATTAAAGATGCTCCATTCTTTTTCCTCTTACTGCCATTCTTTTACCTCTTCCTGTTGTAGTTTATTTCTAGGGAAAGATCTGGATGCAAAGATCTTACACAATGTCTGAGGTAACATTTTGGCTCATCAGCTCCTGTGAATTATTAGTTAAAAAATCTGTTCCTCTGATTTTGTTTTTCTGGATAGAAGAAGAGGAGAGGCCTAAATTCATGTTCATTCTACATAAGCTCACACCTTATGTTTCTAATTTTTTGGTTCCAAAACATGCTGCAAATTAAATTAAAACCCAGAGTTTCCAACTTTACTGCCTTGGCACATACAGATTGCATTCCATCAACTGAATTTTCCCTAAGGTGAATTTCAACAAACCAGCAAAAAAAAAAATTAACCTCCACCACTCTGAAAACTTTTCTACAGGTAATTCTCCCTCTGCTTAAAAATGATTTTTATGAAGTGATTCAAGCAACAATTGATGGCAAGCTCTGCAGCTGCATGCCAGCCTGGCTGGAGAACAGAACTGCTGTGTGTGTGGTCATGGCCAGCCCAGGATACCCAGGGGACTCTGACAAAGGCATGGAGGTGACAGGTAACTCTGGGAGCTTGTTAATTATTTAATTGCTTCCTCACAGGGCTCCAGGGGCTGGCAATTGGGATATTCTGTATTCATGTAGGTATTCAATATTAACTTACATATTAGAGATGGGTATTCAATATTCATGTAGGTATTCAATATTAACTTATATATTAGAGATGGGTATTCAATATTCATGTAGGTATTCAATATTAACTTACATATTGGAGATGGGTATTCAATATTCATGTAGGTATTCAATAGTCATACAGATATTAGAATAGATATTATATATATATGTGTGTATATATATATATATTTTTATATATATATATATATATATATTAGAGATAGATGTTCAATATTCATTTGGGTATTAAATAATGCTCAATATGCAGAGAGATATTAGATATTTATATGGATATTTGAGATATATATTCAATATCCATGTATATAATATAGATATTTGATACAGATGTTCACTATTTGCATAAGTATCCAATATCTATATATATGTTAGACATAGATACTCAATATTCATATGGATATTTGATATTGCTATTCAATCTTTATACAGGTACTAGAAATAGATATTCAATATTCATTTAGATATTCAACAGAGATATTTAGGACTCATACAGGTATTCAATATTGATTTAGATATCAATATCCATTTAGATATCAATAGAGATGGGTATTCAATATTCATGTAGGTATTCAATATTAACTTACATATTAGAGATGGGTATTCAATATTCATGTAGGTATTCAATAGTCATACAGATATTAGAATAGATATTATATATATATTAGAGATAGATGTTCAATATTCATTTGGGTATTAAATAATGCTCAATATGCAGATAGATATTAGATATTTATATGGATATTTGATATATATATTCAATATCCATGTAGATAATCAATATTAATATAGATATTTGATACAGATGTTCACTATTTGCATAAGTATCCAATATCTATATATATGTTAGACATAGATACTCAATATTCATATGGATATTTGATATTGCTATTCAAACTTCATACAGATATTAGAAATAGATATTCAATATTCATTTAGATATTCAACAGAGATATTTAGGACTCATACAGGTATTCAATATTGATTTAGATATCAATATCCATTTGGATACTGGATATAGATATTCAGGATTCACACAGGTATTTAATATTCATTTAGATATTGGAAATAGATATTCAGGATTCATACAGGTATTCAATATTCATTTAGAGATCAATACCATTTGGATATTGGATATAGATATTCAGAATTCACACAGGTATCCAATATTCATTTGGATATTGGAAATAGATATTCAGGATTCATACAGGTATTTAATATTGATTTAGATATTGGAAATAGATATTCAGGATTCATGCAAATATTTCATAACCATGTGAATATTGGCTGTAGGTTTTCAAGATTCATGCAGGTATTCAATATTCATTTAGATATTGGATATTCAGTATTTATACAGGTATTCAGTACTCTTTTAGATATCAATATCCATCTGGATATTGGATATAGACATTCAGGATTCATGCAGGTATTCAATATTCATTTTGGTACTGGGTATAGATACTCAGGATTCACACAGGTATTCAATGTCCATTTAGACATCAATACCATTTGGATATTGGATATAGATATCTATACAGGTATTCAATATTGATTTAGATGTCAATATCCATTTGGATAGTGGATGTAGATATTCAGGAGGCATACAGGTATTGAATATTCATTTAGCTATCAATATCCATTTGGATATTAGATATAGATATTCAGGTCTCGTACAGGTATTCAATATCCATTTGGATATTGGCTATAGATATTCAGTGTTCATGCAGGTGTTCAATATCCATCTCCTCTGTCCCAGTGCTCCTGGTTCAGGATCTCATGGAGATGTTTACAGTGTTTAAAACCAGAGGGAACTGTTGCAGAACCATTTCCTGCCTGCCCAGCTCCTGCCCAGCCAGTCCCACCCTCAGCTGGAGCCAGCCCAGCACCTCAGCTCCTGGCCAGGGCTCCCCAGTTTTGGCAAAAAAGACAGTCAAACCAGTGGAATTCAATCCATTCATTTATTTATTATAATTTTCTTATTATTTCTTTTCTTCATTATAATTATATAATGATAATTATTATTTATTTAATTATGTTATTATTCTGTTATTATCTTCCACTTCAGAGTTTCATGGGGTTTATTAGTTTTTATTCTCTTTTTCACATTAAACCACATATTTTTGGATGATGCTTCCAGGGTGGGATTGTTGGGGTGTCCTGTGCAGGGTGAGGGGTGGGACTGGATGATCCCTGTATGTGCTTCCAGCTCAGGATATTCTGTAATTCTCTGGATTTAGTGGCTTGACAAACCTTTTATTCTGGAGTATTCATTGGACTGGGTGATCCTTGTGTGCCACTTCCAGCTCAGGATATTCTGTGATTCTCTGATTTTAATGGCTTGACAAACCTTCTATTCTGGAGTATTCCTTAAAACAGGATGCAAATGGGTTGGATTTCCATTGCAGCAGGGCCAGGGGGAAGAATCCCTTGAGCCTGTAACAAGGAGAAAACTGTGCTTGGTTCTCATTTCCCAGGTGATGGCAGCAGTTCCTCCTGCTCCCTTATCAAAATAGAAATTTAAACAAACTGTGCTTGGTTCTCATTTCCCCAGGTGATGGCAGCAGTTCTTTATCAAAATAGGAATTAAAACAAACTGTGCTTGGTTCTCATTTCCCTGGTGATGGCAGCAATTCCTCCTGTTCCCTTATCAAAACAGGAATTAAAACAAACTGTGCTTGGCTCTCATTTCCCAGGTGATGGCAGCAGTTCCTCCTGCTCCCTTATCCTTCCCTCCAAACAGGAATTTAAAAAACTCCAAACCTTGCACAGTTTTGCTCCCCTGTGTCAGAGCAGCCCCTCTGAGGGTTTGTGGAGCAGTTCCAGGTTTTGCAGGGAATTGTGTGGAGTGGGCATGGAATAGGAGAAGAGCACAGGTCACATCAGCATTGATGGTGTAATGCCAGGGAGAGGGGAGAATCCAGGCAGGAAATGGCTGTGAATTGTGATTTCCTACAGGAAAACCCTGCACAAATTCCCCACAGCTCCCAGAGAGAGCACAGCTGTCCTGGCACAGGGCAGGGATGTGTCCTGTGGGGGCTCCTGGATCCCACATTGCTGCTCCTGTGGGATTTTTCTTTAATTTTGGGGTGCCCCAGATGTGGACTTGTAGGAGAGAGCCCAGAGGAGGCTCCAGGATGAGCAGAGGGATGGAGCAGCTGTGCTGGGAGGAAAGGCTGGCACAGCTGGCATTGTTCACCTGCACAGGAGAAGCTTTGGGCTGAGCTCAGGGTGGCCTTGCAGGGCCTGAAGGAGCCCCAGGAAAGCTGGAGAGAGACAATTGCCAGGGGATGCAGGGACAGCACCCAGGGAATGGCTGCAGTGCCAGAGGGCAGGGCTGGGTGGGATCTTGGCAGTGAGGAATTGTTCCCTGGCAGGGTGGGCAGGCCCTGGCACAGGGTGCCCAGAGCAGCTGGGGCTGCCCCTGCATCCCTGGCAGTGCCCAAGGCCAGGCTGGGCACTGGGGACAGTGGGAGGTGTCCCTGCCATGGCAGGGGTGGCACTGGGTGGGCTCTGAGGTCCCTCCCAGCCCAAACCAGTCTGGAATTCCATGATGCTCTACTGGCCCAGAAGGGGATTGCTGGGGCCAGTGCAGCCTTTCACTGATGATGCTGTTTCTCAGAAAAAAAGGAAAGGTGAAAATTTCTGTTGTTCTCCCCTGACTGAATAAAGAACTTCAATCTTCAGTGTTTTGCCCACAGAAGGTGATGGATCTGGGGAATGGTCTGGAAAACACATCCTGGGAGGAGGAGCTGAGGGAGCTGGGAAAGGGGCTCAGCCTGGAGCAAAGGAGGCTCAGGGGGGCCCTCAGTGCCCTGCACAGCTCCTGCCAGGAGGGGCAGGGAAAGGAGGAGAGGAAATGGCCTCAGATGGCACCAGGGCAGGCTCAGGTTTTTTAAAACACTTTCTGTGAAACTGAACAAAAAATCATTACCCAAATTCCTTTGGTGGATCTTTTCCTGGCTGTCCCCTGGATCTCTGTGAGATGGGAACATTTGAGAGTCTCTGTTCAGGTTTCTGTAGAGCTTTGGGAGATTTTTGTCCCTCTCAGAGTGGTCAGGCCTTGGGCTGAGCTGCCCAGGGAGGTTTGGAGTCACTGAATTGTCCCAGAGCAGTCTGGATGTGGCCTTGGGGACAGGGATTGGGGTGATGCTGGTGGGGCTGGGGTGGCACTGGGTGATCCTGAAGGGCTCTTCCCATCTGAAATCTGAGATTGCCCACAGAGAATGCAATTCAAAACCCTCAGAGAATCCCCAAATTTCTCTTTGCAGGGCTTCTGCAGGCCGAGGAGCTGGGGCTGCAGGTGTTCCACGGGGGCACAGTGCTGAAGGATGGCAGGGTGGTGACCCGTGGTGGCAGAGTCCTGTCCATCACTGCTGTCAGGCAGGACCTGATGGAAGCCCTGGGAGAAGCCAACAGGGGGGTGGCCACCATCCACTTCCAGGGGGCCACCTTCAGGAGGGACATCGGGCACCGGGGCCTGCGGCTGCTGCGCCAGCCCCTGTACGTGAGCACAGCCCAGATGTTCCCCCCTGCCTCTCCCAGATGTTCCCCCCTGCCTCTCCCAGATGTTCCCCCCTGCCCCTCACATCTGGGCCACCTCTGCAGAAAGGGTCAGTGCTGCTGCCAGCTCATCCTTCCCTCCCCACAGGGCCCTGATGTACAAGGACAGACACATGGCAGCTGGAGCCAGGGAGGTTCTGAGCTGCCTGCCACAAACATCAGCTGTGAGAGGCACCAGGGCAGGTAGGACTGGGAAGAATCTGGGAATTCCCTCAGTATTTGGACTTTTTTCTCCCTGAGGGTTGAGCAATGCACTTATGGCATTGAAACTGAGCTTGGGAAATTGGGCTGGGATCAGCACGAAGAAAGAAAATCAATTTCTTTCTTGTCACTCCTCTTATGATGAATTAACAAATGCCTGCCTTGCCATGGAGGGGATTGTGCTTCTTAGAGGTGCAGAATGGGGAGGAATATAATGGAAATGAATAAATAAAATAAATAATATAATAAATAAAAAATAAAATATATAAATAAAATAAATAAAATAATATTAATAAAAACCCTGGGGCAAAGGAGGCTCAGGGGGCCCTTGTGGCTCTGCACAAGTCCCTGCCAGGAGGGCACAGCCGGGGGGGTCGGGCTGTGCTCCCAGGGAACAGGGACAGGAGCAGAGGGAACGGCCTCAGGCTGGGCCAGGGCAGGCTCAGCTGGGCCAGCAGCAGGAATTTGCCCATGGAAAGGGAGCTCAGGCCTTGGCAGGGGCTGCCCAGGGAGCTTTGCAGTGCCCATCCCTGCAGGTGTCCCCTGCAGGTGGCACTGAGTGCTCTGGGCTGGGGACAAGGTGCCCATGGGGCACAGCTGGCACTGCATGGGCTGTGCCAGCCCCGGGGATTTAGGGATAATTTGCAGTTCTTTTCTTAGTGAGAGTTTTGGGTATTTTATTCCCCATAATCCAGCCCATGCTGTGTTTGCCCTCAGCAGGAGGTCGCTCAGAAGGAGGAGGCTTTGCTGCTTTCTTTGACCTGAGGGCATCTGGCTATGATGATCCCATCCTGGTGTCCCAGACCAAGGGCCTTGGACCCAAACTGCAGGTAATTAGTAATTAGCTGGCAGCTCCACTGCAGCACAGCTGATGCCCCCTGCTGTTGGTTTTTATTATTTTTTAATTATTTTTTTTAATTATTTTTTTCTAAAACAATCTTTATCTGAAATAGATATGGAAATAGAGAATGGAAATAGAGGTTTTCATCTTCTCTCTTTGGGGGTATTTGGTCTTATAATTTTTCTCTCTTTCTCTGTTTAAACTTTTTATAAATTACAACTATTTTACTACCTGTTAATTTTGATATGGAGGCTTTTGTTTGATAGCAATTTGAACACTTTCATCTCTCTATACTTTCATGTGTTACAGGGAAAAAGAGTTTTTCTCTATAGTTTTGCAAGAGGATTTCAGCCTTAAGATTAAGGCATTTCCTCATCCACCCTATTTGGGATTTCAGTTTTTCTTTACTGACTTCAATGTCTTTATATTGTTTCTTTACATCTTTGTATCTTGTGTCTTGGACTTAGATGTTTATTAGTTTTTTTTTATGTCACAGTCTTACAAATTTTGAGTTTGACAATACTTTACTAACAAGGTAAAAAATGGAATTGTCTTTCTCTTTCTGTAAGTTTATTTAAGGATAAACTGTCTAAGAAATTACACTTAAATTATTTTTACTTTTAACTTAGTAACTAACTACTTATTACTTGTAGTGTGGACTTTTTAATCTAATTATACAATAGTACTTAAACCTATGAAGAAGAAGGTAAAGAAGAAGGAGTAGCTTCTGCTTTAAAACTTTTATCTTGCTTTTTATATACTATTGATATCTAAAACTTTAAACTCTAAGTTTTTTACCATATGATATTACACAATTCTATTTAAACTACACACCATAATTTCAGTTTTATCATTTAATTTTGGCAGTTTTCTCCACTGTTTCAGGTCAAATGCAGTGTTCTTTTGGGGACAGTGTTTGTTAGCACAGAAATTCAGAAATTCTCAGTAACCAGGGTTCCAGAAACCTGCCAGGGCTGTTCCAGTGCCACAGCCTGTGCCACCACCTGCACCCTCCTGAGCTCCACAAACACTCCTGACTTCACCACAGTGGGCACCTGCACTTTGGAAATTGTTATTTGTGCCCGGCCTGGGCACACTTCATTGAGGATGTGGATATTTTGTGGTGAAATGATAACAACCCAGAATTTAGCTGAAAATTTGAGGCACTGAAGCCAGAATTTCTGCCATAAACTGGAGGATCCACTGGCTGTGAGGAGGATCTGTGTGGAGGAGCACAGGGAGTTGTTGGAATGAGAACTGGCAGGCTCAGCCTAATAAATTGTGTGTGGAGAGGGAGAACAGCTCAGGGCATTGGGGAAAGGAAGGATGGAAGAAATAAACATTAAAGAAGCTGGGAAATAAAGAATTTTAATTAGCAAAGAACACACAGGACAAGCTGAGTTGGGAATATATTTATGTAGAGAATTGGGCTAAATTGAACCATGGATATATTTATGGATTGAATTAGGATAAGCTGACCTGGGGATTTATTTATCTATTGAATCACAAGATTTTCAGCCATCAGGAGAGTGGAGATCTGAAGCTCCTTTCACTGTCAGGCACAGCAATGTCCCTTGTTTCCAATGGTTTCTGCCTTTAATGCCAGGACAGCAAACAGCAGGAGACTGAGCAGAATCATCCTGAAGATCTTTGGCAGTCTCACCCCCTGAGGCACCCCTGAGCATGAAAAGTGATTGGAGAGGCTCCTGTGGGCCTTTGTTCCACTGCCTGGCACAGAGCCATCCCCAGCTGTGTTCCCAAGGTTCCTCCTTGGCCAAGGACAGGTTGGCAGCTGCCTGCCAGGATTGTTCCTGGAGCAGTGGCAGGGAGGTGCTGTCATCCAGCAGAGGCCATGGGGTGCCTGTTTCCATGGCACTCCCCAGCCCAGCAGCCAGGGAAATCAATCAGGAATCCAAGCCCAGGCTCTGTTTGGGTGCTGCTCCCTCCCCAGTGGGAATCCAGTGGTGTTTATCCACATTATCCCCTCACTCATCCCTCTGTCCTGGCCTTTTCTGCACAGGTGGAGCTGTGCCAGTGAAAGGAAACTCCTTGGAAGTTTATCCACTGATGATCTTAAAGGCCTTTTGCACCCTTGGGATATTGGGAATTAGGAATTATTTCCTGGCAGGGGCTGGGATGGGATTCCCAGAGAAGCTGAGGCTGCCCCTGCATCCCTGGCAGTGCCCAAGGCCAGGCTGGACACTGGGGACAGTGGGAGGTGTCCCTGCCATGGCAGGGGTGGCACTGGGTGGGCTGTGAGGTCCCTCCCAACCCAAATCATTCCATGATTCTATGATAATCATGGAATTTCTATGATAATATTCCAGAAAGCAAACAAAAAAAAATCTCAAAATGACAATTTCTCGATAGCTGAAATAGAATTTCTATGGTTGAAATTTGAACTAATATTTTAAAAAAGCAAAGATGGATTTTTCTTTTTCTGTCTGCAAGAAAATGAGCTGTTTTCTCTTGATTTCAACCAGGTTCTGTCTTCCATGTATGTCCTGTAGTGCTTCCTTTCAGAGTGAAGAAGGTTTCTGCTCATTTCACTGATGAATAATTAAGTTTTGGCTGTTTCCCCTTCCCACCATGTTTTGCAGGTGGCCCAGGTCTGTAAAAGACATGACACCATCGGGCAGGACCTGGTGGCCCTGTGTGTCAATGACCTCCTGGCCCAGGGGGCTGAGCCCCTCTTCTTCCTCAGCCATTTGTCCTGTGGCAAACTCGATGCTGAAGTGATGGAAACCATCAAAGAAGGAATAGCTGAGGCCTGCAGGAGTGCAGGATGTGCTTTCCTGGGTAGGGAACCTCCTCTCCTCTGAGATGTGAAGGGTCTGGGGTTGAATTTATCACCAGAGAAATGGACTTGGGAGGTGGAGGCAGAATGTGGCCTGGAATTGTTGGTTTGTGTTTGGTGGCAAAAACAGCTGAGAATTTGTGCTTCAGTTCTTCCTGGTCTGTAAAATGGGTCAGCACAGAAAGATAGGGTTTAGTATTTGTGCACTTGGATCTTTGTTCTTCCCTGTTTATCCCTGAACCAAGGGAGCAGAACTGGAAGCCTCACACTGGTCAGTGTTCATGTTTCCAGGCCCTCTCCCATACTCAGGGAGGTGCCACGTGAGTACCAGAATTAACAATGACAAAATCACTTCTTATTCTTTCATGAAGCTTTGTTTTGTTGGAGTCTTGAGGTGAAGTAACAAACCAAGAAGGATTTTAAAAATATATCTGAATCTTCTTGGGCTGTGTGTCCCTAGATGTGCTGCTGACTTTAGAGATGCCATAAATTTAAAATGGAGTTATAACAATGGCTTTGAGCTGAGGGAGGGCAGGGTTAGGTGGGATATTGGGAATTAGGAATTGTTCCCTGGGAGGGTGGGGAGGAGCTGGGATGGAATTCCCAGAGCAGCTGGGGCTGCCCCTGCATCCCTGGCAGTGCCCAAGGCCAGGCTGGACACTGGGGACAGTGGGAGGTGTCCCTGCCATGGCAGGGGTGGCACTGGGTGGCTTTAAGATCCCTCCCAGCCCAAACCATTCTGTGATTCTGTGAGTGTAAAACGCCACACGCAGGAGGTGCTGACCGCTGTGTCCCCTTGCAGGTGAGGAGGTGACAGAAGTGGCCGCTCCGTGTGCCCCGGGGCTCTGTGACCTGGCGGGGTTCGCGGTGGGCGCGGTGCAGCGGGGCCAGCGCCTGCCGGGGCTGCAGCGAGCCCGGGAGGGGGACGCGCTGCTGGGGCTGGGCTCCCCCGGCATCCACGGCCGCGGCTTCGGCGTCGTGCGGAGGATCCTGCTGACATCCGCGCTGCGCTGCTCCTCGCCAGCGCCGGGCAGCTGCGGGCACACCACGCTGGGTGCGCTCCCCTCCCTCCCCAGGCGTTCGCGGGGCCGGGGCTGCTCCCGCCGGGCTGGGGTCGGCACTGCGTGGGGTGGGGATGGTGCCCACGGCTCTGCACGAGCGGGCAGCGCTTCTGCCTGGGATGGGGTTCGCAGGGGTCTGAGGGGAGGGAAGAGACGAGAATGTTGACTCCATGTTTCAGAAGGCTTGGTTTGTTATTTTATGATATATCGTATATTAAAACTATGCTAAAAGAATAGAAGAAAGGATTTCATCAGAAGGCTGGCTAAGAATAGAAAAAATAATGATTGCAAAGGCTTGTGGCTGACCGAGACAGTCTGGACAGCTGGACTGTGATTGGCCATTAATTAGAAACGGCCACGAGACCAATCAAAGCTGCACCTGTTACATTTCACAGCAGTAGATAATCACCGTTTGCATTTTGTTCCTGAGGCCTCTCAGCTTCTCAGGAGAAAAAATCCTAAGGAGAGGATTTTTCATTAAATTTTTCATTAAAGTCATCTGCTTTGTCATGGCTACATCTGCCTGCTTCCCAAGGCCTTCTGCAAGGACTGGGAGAGAACCTGTACAGGAAGCATTCCCAAAAACAGCCCACGACCTTTGAAACAAATCCTTTGAATTCAGCCTGGAGAATAGAAGTTCCAGGGAGAGCTCAGAGCCCCTGGCAGGGCCTGAAGGGGCTCCAGGAGAGCTGCAGAGGGACTGGGGACAAGGGATGGAGGGACAGCACCCAGGGAATGGCTGCCAGTGCCAGAGGGCAGGGCTGGGTGGGATCTTGGCAATGAGGAATTGTTCCCTGTGAGGGTGGGCAGGGCCTGGCACAGGGTGCCCAGAGCAGCTGGGGCTGTCCCTGCATCCCTGGCAGTGCCCAAGGCCAGGCTGGACACTGGGGACAGTGGGAGGTGTCCCTGCCATGGCAGGGGTGGCACTGGGTGGGCTCTGAGGTCCCTCCCAGTCCAAACCATTCTGTGATTTTTGATTCTAAGCCTCTCCTGAGGTTTTGAACAGGACTGATCCCAGGCTGTTCCTTGCAGGAGATGTTTTGCTGACCCCAGGGAAGATGTTCAGCCCAGCTCTGCTGCCCATCCTTCGCTCAGGGCACGTGAAGGGCTTTGCCCCCACGGCCGAGGGGCTCCTGGGGGGCATCTCCAGGCTCCTGCCCGAGCATGTCAGTGCCATCCTGGGTGAGTACTGAGGGGCTCCTGGGCACAGAACTCAGGTACAGCACGGCCTTGGCTTCCAGCTTCAGCTGTGGAATCCCCAGAAATGTCCCTGCAGAGGGGAACGGCCCCAAGTGGCTGCTTCCCCAGGGGCTGCCAAATCCATTCCTGTTCCAAGTCATGAGCCCCACTCCTGGTTGGAGATTCCAGAGGAGATTAAGGGCAGCAGATGTCCAGGACAAAAGGTGTTGGAGAAGATTGTGTGTTCCTCAGGACACCTCTCCAAACTAAACATTTTGACCAAATACTGAGGTTTGGAAGGGCAATAAATTTGCATGATTTTCTCCACACACACACATTTAATGCACTTTTTGGTAGCTTCCCCACCACATCTGACAAGTATAAGGCAGAACTTTTTCTGATGAAGCCAAAATTGGACAAAGAATTCAGAAGTTTCAAGTACTAAAGAAAACCATGTTCATGAGAGTCTAAAAATACAGTGGGGATAGGGAGGGGGCAAGAAAGGTGTCTGTATGTTGGGTTGTATTTCTCTAGAATGAAATTGGAAAGGAAAGAAAGAAATTTCCAAGGCCAGGTTGGACACTGAGGCTTGGAGCAGCCTGGGATAGTGGAAGGTGTCCCTGCCATGGCAGAGGATGGACTGAGATGGGTTTTAAGGTCCCCTCAGCTTGGCCAGCAGCAGGAATTTGCCCATGGAAAGGGATCTCAGGCCTTGGCAGGTGCTGCCCAGGGAGCTTTGCAGTGCCCATCCCTGCAGGTGTCCCCTGCAGGTGGCACTGAGTGCTCTGGGCTGGGGACAAGGTGCCCATGGGGCACAGCTGGCACTGCATGGGCTGGCAGGGCTGTGCCAGCCCCGGGGATTTGGGATTCTGTGGCAGCAAGAATTGCTTTCTACCAGCACTTGTGACAATCCCTGTCATTGCAGACAGTAAATAATAAATAATAACAAACATTTGTGCTGCCCACACACCGATTTCAATCTTTCCCAGATGCTCTCAGCTGGAAGATCCCTGAAATCTTTGGCTGGCTCTACAAGGAGGGGAACCTCTCTGCAGAGGAGATGGCTCAGACCCTTCCCTGTGGGATTGGGGCTGTCTTGGTCGTGCAGAAGGAGCTGGCCCAGCACGTTCTCCAGGACATCCAGAGGCAGCAGGAGGCCTGGCTGATTGGGAGGGTGGTTGCCCCTTGTCACATAGGTGAGCAGGTGTCCCATGGGACTGAAGAGACTCCCTGTTGCAAAGTCTGTGTAGTTCACACCACTTTGCTGTTGTTTCACTAGGCTGGAGGCTTCTGGACACCTCCACATCTACATTTCAGTATTAAATAAATCAGAAATGAGTTCTTGTTTCACAGTGGCAGCACCTGGATGACCTCTTCCCCTCCCTGAGCCTTCAGGGATTCCCTGTGCTGATTGTTCCAAAAATCAGGGGATATTTTACCACCCTCATGGTGATCACCTCCCCTCCTGTCCAGCCCTTCCCAGCTCACACAGCCCTGTGTAAAGGCTGAGGACAGGCCACAGCTTTGTACAGTCACATGTGGTGATGGTCAGGCTGAACCCTGGTGTGGCACTGACTGACATCCAGCAGGACAGGAACCAAAATCCCTCTGGAAACCCAAAGTTTGGGCAGCCAAAATGTCACCTCAGCTCTGTCAGCACCATTTTTAGTGTCCTTTTGTAACATGGGAGGTATAAAAGATGGGACTAATCCTTGAAAAGGCCATGCCTGGGCCTTTGTGAACAACTCTGTGAGCACCAGAGGCCAGCACAGCTCCTGGGACCTGGGCTGTTCTAGCACTGAATCCCTCTGGAGCTCCATCTGTGCCAGCATAAATTCATTGCTGATGCAAATTCTTGTCGTTTAAATATTATTAATAAACTACACAAAATCAGTTTAGAAGGAAAGGTAAAAATCTAACACTTTTCTCATGTGTTTGGAGCAGGTTCTCACATTGAAGTGGAGAATCTTGCAGAGGCCCTGCAGCTGAGCAGCCCCCAGCAGCAGCTGGACACCAGCACTGCTGAGATCCAGCCCCAGCCCAGGAAGAGAAAGGTGAAGGTGGCTGTTCTTGTCTCTGGAGCAGGTGAGCTGTCACTTGTCCTGGCACAGAGAGTGTCCTCACACAGTAGAGGCTGGTTCAGGTGTGACCACCTGGCCTTTCTTCCAGTGCAATCTCCAGACCTCTCAAAGTCCAGGGTTTCACTTTAGGTCAAAGAGTTGTGTTGCACTGCTTAAAACCTGAGCTTTGTCAGTGCCCCCACCCTCAGGGCTGTTTGTGGGTGAGCAGATCTTTGAGCAGCAGCTGAGAGCCCCTCCCAGGGCTGTGGTGTAGCAGAGTGGGGTTTACATGGTGATGCTGCTACCTGTAATCCCCAATAAGCACCTCCTGTGGAAAAGCTCCCTGGGGAGGCATTCAGGCAAGGCAGTCAAGTCCCCTGTGAAAAAAAGGTTCCCTCTCCTGTGAAAATGTAAAAAGTTTATTAAAGGACAACAGGAGACAAGGACCACAGAGCAAAAGTTATTACTCAGCCAAGAGCACCCTGTTATCTTTGGGGATACCCCTTAAATACCTTTTCATTACATCATCTCTTTGCATATTCATAGATGCTTATCCTCAGTAAACTTTTCCCCAAACCAGTTTACATGTTCTAAACATGCTACATTGTTTAGCATGTTTACCTTGGGTCCACCTTTTTAGAGCCTGTGTATTCCTTGGGTGTGGTTTTAGTCCTTTTTCATCATCGCCTCCAGTTTTGGCCCTGGCCCACACTGCCTTCAGAGGGTGAGCACTGATAGCTGGCAGATGTGTACAGGTGTGCTCATCCTGTGTGCATTGGGTGTGATCCCACCCAAGCAGGCAGTTTAACACAAGCACACCTATATCAGCTATTTCACTGAGCTTAATTAACAACAGAAATAAAAACATATCTTTATAACAAAGTTACTTTAAAACCACACATATAAAATCCACTTCAATATTTGTGAAAAGCCAATATTATAATATGTATCTTTAACATCCACACTCACCACGGCTTGCTCAGTCAAGAGAGGCAGAAGGGCCTTTTGTAGGGTCAGTTCCAGTGAGGTTTATTTCACCAGGCTGAAGGGAAACCAGGGACAAAAGACAAAGCACAAGGTTAAGTGTGGGGTCAGTGGCCAACGGTCTGAGGGCACGGGGGTGGCACAAGGGGCAGGGCAAAGGACACTGCCCTACAGGGAAGATGGGGCTGGCCACCAGGGATACCACAACCCATGAGGGAACAGGGAAAGGAGAATTTGGGACATATGGGGAAGGGAACAGGAGTGGTTCATTGTTAAAAAGGAGTCCATGGTGGGGAAACTCCGTGGTAAATTGTTCCAAGGCAGAGCTCTGGGGATTTCCCTGAGGGGAAAGGGTTCAGAGCATTGCCCAGGGTGGGTGCTGACGTGTCCCCTCTGTGCTCTCTCCCTGTGGAGGCACGGCCCTGCCTGCCCTGATCAGCTCTGCCCGGGAGCCGGGCAGCTGTGCCCAGCTGGTGCTGGTCATCTCCAACAGGCCCGGGGTGCCGGAGCTGCGCAGCGCCGCCCGCGCCGGGATCCCCACACGGGTAAGCAGGGAAACCACTGCTCACTGGGAGAGGTGTTGGGGTGCATGAAACAGGAAAGCCTTATAAATATGATTGCCTGGCAAAACATTTTGAAATTGAAATGAAAGCAAGTTTTGAGATCCCTTAGTTACTGAACAACAGGAAAACAATGGCATGGCCAGCTGAAGGTGATCCCCTTTTGATGGAACAACACCCTCTGCCTGCAGACAGGCCCAAGACTCAGAGCAGACCCTACAGCTTAGCAGAAGGGGTCCAAAGAGGAGTTTTTAGGGTTAAAAATGTGACACGGTATGGTAATGTAGTGATTCTTATAGGTTGTATGGAAATGCTATAGGATTTGTATATTGTACTGGATTGGTTAGTGAGAATCAGAATATTCAACACAGAAGATGATTTATTGTATTGTAAAAGGAACTTCAACCACTTTTTCTTCCCTTCCCTTCTCTTCTCTTTGCTCTTTCCACTGCATCTTCCACTTCTTCCCACACTCTTAGTTCTCACCCCTTTTACTCTCTTACGTTCTGCCCCTCTCTTCTCTTGGGCCTGCTCTGAGCTGTGTCTGGCAGCTCCCAGCAGGTCCCTGCACCCAGGCCCTTTGCAATGAACCCCAAACTCCAAAAAGCTCCTGCACCCAGGCCCTTTGCAATAAACCCCAAATCCCAGCAGGGCCCTGCCCTCAGGCCCTTTGCAATAAACCCCAAATCCCAGCAGGGCCCTGCACCCAGGCCCTTTGCAATAAACCCCAAATCCCAGCAGGGCCCTGCACCCAGGCCCTTTGCAATCAACCCCAAGTTCCTGACCTGGCTGCAGAGATCTCTTGTCTCCGTTCATCCCGACCGTGCAACCCCCGCACCCCGTTCCGACAGAAAGGGTTCAAGGGTTTGTTAAACCTCGACAGGAATTACAGCAAAAGGATGAAATGAGGAAAAATTGCAGCGCTGGGAGCTGCCCTCGTGGCTCCCTAATCTTCAAGATTGATGCTTTGCCTTTTACACCCCTCGGGGTTGCACCAGCCAGCCCTGGTCCCTCCCAAAGTCTGTCAGTCAGCTCTTCTTTGCAGTTTTTTGGTGGACACTAATTTCTTGCAACTTGATTGGAGATCAGGTGTTGTCATGTCCCCCCAGCACCAAGCTTTTCCATTCCTGACTCTCCCATGCAAGGGCTGTGTGCACGTGGCTTCTTTCTACCTGTCCTAGAGAGCCCAGGCTGTCTGCTGGGAACAATACAGAGGGGGAAAGGGACTGTGGGGAGAACAGAGGACATCTAAACCACAATAACATAACTATACATCAGTAAAGCTTCTCTTAATATACACACAGTATTCATCTCTTAATTGCAAGAGCCAATCATCTCATTATCCTTCTATAACAGTAAGGACACATCCCTGTCTCCTTTCTGTTCCCAGCTGCTGAGCCTGTGGCTGGTCAGGAAATGCTTGTTGAGCATTGAGGCTTCATTTCAGTGTGAAACTTTCCCCGTGGATGGAGCACAGAGCTGGGAGTCCTCACTGGGCTCTGGGGGCTTTTTCCAGCTCAGCAGTGAGTGCTGCATCCCAGGGAAGGGATTTCAATGGATGGTTTGGGTTCTGAGATTGCAGCCCACGAGCCTCAAGCTTTGTCTGAAATCAGTCAGACTTCAGGTTCTTTAAAGCACAGGAATGTGTTGTCTCCTGGGTTCATCCCTCCTTAGACTCACAATCCCAGACTGGGTTGGGTTGAGGGACCTCACAGCCCACCCAGAGCCCCCCCTGCCATGGCAGGGACACCTCCCACTGTCCCCAGTGCCCAGCCTGGCCTTGGGCACTGCCAGGGATGCAGGGGCAGCCCCAGCTGCTCTGGGCACCCTGTGCCAGGGCCTGCCCACCCTGCCAGGGAACAATTCCTCATTGCCAAGATCCCACCCAGCCCTGCCCTCTGGCACTGGCAGCCATTCCCTGGGTGCTGTCCCTCCATCCCTTGTCCCCAGTCCCTCTGCAGCTCTCCCTGGAGCTTTCTCCTCTCCAGGATGAAAACCTGTGTCTCACATTGTGCCCAGTCCCACTCAAGTTTTCTCTTGCCTGTGGGCCACAAGGCAGCTCTTGGGGACAGGAATTTGTTCTGGCTTGTTCCATAAAAACCCCTGGCAAGGACCACCAGCATTGTCTGAGAACATTCCATGACTCGGGATGTCAAAGGCAGGAACTCCCCCTTCTGATATTAAGTGGGTTTGAGCAGGTGTTTTTACAGCTGTGCACAGATGGAAATTAACTCTGCTAGAGGGTGTCCCTGCATGGAAAGGTTCTGAAGAAGCTTCTTCAGCTCCTGAGTTGGATTCATGTGATATTTTTCTGACTCATGTCTAAAAAAAAAAGTGATACCAAAATTCATTCACATTTTCACAGGCAAGGGCACAAAGTTTTGTGAGTCCCTTGTTTGAAGGTCCTCAGGAGAGTCAGGAATCACCTGGGGGGATGAAAGTGGGAGGTGGGGTAGAAATAAAGGACCTCCTCCTCCCCTTACCCAGAGGGTCTGGTCAATTGACTCCACCACTTCCCTGGGAAACTCATTCCAGTGCCTGACCACTCTTAAAAGGGAAGAATTGTTTCTAATCTCCAATCTGAACCTCCCCTGGTGCAATTTAGGGCCATTTCCTGTCACCTGTGACATGACAGAAAAGAGCAACCTCACCTCACTGCACCCTCCTTGCAAATCATGGAGTGCCCTGGAATTAATCTGGTTTGTTCCTCACTGTTGCCCAAGCAGCTGCTCCCAATCCCACCTTTTGTTGTGTCTCACTGTCCCAGGTGATCGATCACAAATTGTACGGGAGCCGCTCGGAATTCGACAGCACCATTGACCGAGTCCTGGAGGAATTCTCTGTGGAGCTGATCTGTCTGTCAGGGTTCATGAGGGTTCTGTCCAGCCCTTTTCTCCGAAAATGGAAAGGTAAGGAATCAAATCCAAAAGAGAAACTAAAGCAGGGGTGGCTGGTCTCACCAGGATTCCACTGTCAAGAGTTCCTTGTGCTTTTATTAAATCACTCTGCCCTGCTGGCACTGCTGACATTCCAGGAAGGAAACCCTGTGGCAGTGGCACTATGGGAATTCTGGTGTGGAAATTCTAAATATGGGATTCCACTTCCCTTCCCTCTGGCAGTGGGACTATGGGAATTCTGAATATGGGATTCTGCTTCCATTCCCTTTGGCAATGGGACTGTGGGAATTCTGGTATGGGAATTCTGAATATGGGATTCTGCCTTCATTCCCTCTGGTAATAGGGCTGTGTTGGGATTCTGCTTCCATTCCCTCTGGCAGTGGGACTGTGAAAATTCTGGTATGGGAATTCTGAATATGGGATTCTGCTTCCATTCCCTCTGCCAGCGGGAAGGTGTTGGGATTTTGCTTCCATTCCCTCTGGCAGTAGGATTGTATTGGGATTCTGGCTGAAGATTTCCAGAGGAACCCCTTGTGCTGCCTCAGCAGTGAGAGGGGCAAACTGGGGCTGTGGGGTGGCTCTGTGCCTTCCCCAGAGAAGGAGCCTTGATCCCATCCTTTGCCAGGGAGCTGTGCTGGGGAGTCCTGCTGAATGCAGCCCCTGCAGTTCCCACTCAGAGAAAAATGGGAGAAAGATGGATTTATCCATTCCCAGGAGGGATTTCTCCCTCCTGTGGTGTTCTGCACACCCTGACACAGTTACATGTGTGCCCCAAGTGAGTGAGGGGTGAGCAGTGAGTTAGTGAAGGGTGAGCAGTGAGTTAATAAAGGGTGAACAGTGAGTTAGTGCCAGCTCCTGCGGCCTTGCTCAGGAGTTACTCACTCACTGACAGCCTGGACAGGCTCCTTTGGGAATGTTGCTGCACCCCTGCTCCTGGAAGAGCAGAATTCCCTCAGAGCAGAGCAGTGCTGCTCAGGATTTGCACTGATGATCACACCTCATTTTATTTTTAAGGAAATTCAGTTCAAATTATCTCTATTTTTCTTTTCTTTTCTTTTTTTTTGTTTTTGTTTTTGTTTGTTTGTTTTTTCTTTTCTCACACTGATGCCCAGGGAAAATTTTGAATGCTTCTCCATCACTTTTTCCACTCATCAAGGATGGGAATGCCCAGCAAGAGCCCCTGGAAAGTGGGTTCAAAGTTACAGGCTGCACCGTGCATTTCGTCCTGGTGAGTGGCCTCAGAACTGGGAAATTAGGAAAATTTGGAAGTTAGCAATTTGCTTTTTTCCTTTTCTTTCTGGGGGCAGAAATAGGCAGAGATAACAGGTGTGGGAAGAGGCAGGAACCTTGGGATTGTTGCCAGTAAAAACCAGGAAGGTTTGGGGTTGCTTGAAGCCCTGTTTTCCTCCCTTGCACTTTGGGGTGGGATTTTCCCATTTCTCCTCCTCTCAGGAGGAGCAGAAATCCTTTCTTCCCGCACACCCGAGCCCGTTCCCCGGTGCTGCCCGGGCCTCCCTCGCTCTGTGCCCGCAGGAGGAGCCGGGCGCCGGCGCCGCCATCCGCCGGGAGCCGCTGCCCGCGGGGCCGGGGGACACGGAGGCAGCGCTGGGCGAGCGGCTGCAGGAGGCCGAGCTCAGGGCCTTCCCCCTGGCCCTGCAGCTCGTGGCCAGCGGGGCCGCATGGCTGGGAGCCCACGGAAGAACGTGCTGGAGGCGGCAGAGCCAGAGCCTGAGCCCGGAGGAGGAGCGGGGACGCGGAGCGGCCTCTCCCGAGGAGCCGCCGGAACGCGAGGGGCTCTGGGGAGGACCCTGAGGGGCTCTGGGGAGGACCCTGAGGGGCTCTGGGCCGGTCCCTGAGGGGCTCTGGGCCGGTCCCTGAGGGGCTCTGGGGAGGACCCTGAGGGGCTCTGGGCCGGTCCCTGAGGGGCTCTGGGGAGGACCCTGAGGGGCTCTGGACGGGTCCCTGAGGGGCTCTGGGCAAACCCTTGAGGGGCTCTGGGCCGGTCCCCGAGCGGCTCTTGGCGGGTCCCCCGAAGGGTTCTGGACCAGTCCCTGAGGGGCTCTAGGCAGGACCCTGAGGGACTCTGGGGAGGTCCCCGAGGGACTCTGGAGAGGACCCTGAAGGGCTCTGGGTGAATCCCTGAGGGGCTCTGACCAGGGCCTTGGGGGCTCTGAGGAGGTCCCTGAGGGGCTCTGGGGAGATCCTTGAGGGGCTGTGGGCCGGTCCCTGAGGGAATCTGGATGAATTCCTGAGGGGCTCTGGGCCGGTCCCTGAGGGGCTCGGGCTCAGCTCGTTTTCCCTCCTCTTCCCTTCTCCTCCATGTACTTCTCTTGGATGTCTCAGTATCCCAAGTTTCCCTTCCCAGCCTTTTCCCTGAGATCACAGCTTTCGTTACACCCCCTTGGAAAATCCATGATGGGAGCCAGGCTGGCTTTTCAGGTTTGGAATTCCTTCGTTCTGATTTTTAAGCTGTAAAGGAGAAAATGTGTTACATGGACAGGGCTTGAGCTGTAAAAGTGATCTGGTGTTTCCAAGGGGAATTCATCCTTCCAAGGGATCCATTTCTGTGGCAGAGCAGTGGGAGCTTCCCAGAGTAATCCCAAACAGGATCTGCTGCTGCAAGAGTGGGACAACAAAGTCATGGAGCTGCTGGAGAGAGCCCAGAGGAGCCACAGAGCTGCTCAAGGGCTGGAGCCCCTCTGAAGCCAGGCTGGGAGAGCTGGGGGGGCTCACCTGGAGAGGAGAAGCTCCAGGGAGAGCTCAGAGCCCCTGGCAGGGCCTGAAGGGGCTCCAGGAGAGCTGCAGAGGGACTGGGGACAAGGGATGGAGGGACAGCACCCAGGGAATGGCTGCCAGTGCCAGAGGGCAGGGCTGGGTGGGATCTTGGCAATGAGGAATTGTTCCCTGGCAGGGTGGGCAGGCCCTGGCACAGGGTGCCCAGAGCAGCTGTGGCTGCCCCTGCATCCCTGGCAGTGCCCAAGGCCAGGCTGGGCACTGGGGACAGTGGGAGGTGTCCCTGCCATGGCAGGGGTGGCACTGGGTGGGCTGTGAGGTCCCTCCCCAACCCCCAAACCTTGTGTGGCTCTGGGAAATCCCATTTCACATCAGGCTCATGTGGCAAAATATCAGAATCTGGACCAAGGAGCCTGTGATGAAGATGGATATTGGATTTGGGAGAGCTCTTTGTGTTGGCCTCTCTGCAGTGATCAGCTGCTCTGATCAATAATGTGATATTGATTCCCTGCACAGGCAGTGATTTCACCCCTACAAGTCTTTATTTTTTCTGCCTTCCCTGGCTGGAGCTGTGACCTCCCCACTGACCCCCCAGACCATGCACAGCCCCTTCCCTCCTCCCCCCTAAAGCCCTGGGAATCAATTCCAATGAAATACTTGTAGATAGAATTTTTTATTTTAATTTATTAGGCTTTATTTCAAATCCCAAAGGAGAATATGCCAACATGGGAGTACCGTCAGGACATCAGAGCCCAGAATACAATCTGCTTTCTCTGATTAAAAATCAGATTTCTCTGATTCTATGTTAAAGGGAATCTGCTTTGTGTGTGGGAAACCTGATCTTTTAAGTAAGAACATTAAAATGGTTTCATAACTATATGAAAATAGTAAAAGAAAACCACAAGTGTTGAGCTGCATAAAAACCCCAATTGTTTTCCAAATGTTTATAATTCCTGGGTGTCCCTCAGTGTCATTGCAGGTGAAAACACTGGTTCCAGAATAAAGGCACTTCAGAATTCCTGAGGAATGTTTCACAAGCCAAGGACGTGTTTTGTGTCTGGTCTTTCTACTCATGTAAAAAAATAAAACCCTGAATCTGAGGGGAATTTGTGGGAATTCACATGGGAATGCTGCAGAAAAAAGGGGCAGCAGACACTGAATGCCGCTGGCATCTGATGACAGCAGGTTCAGGTTTGGAAATGACAGGGTGTGTCAAGAGTCTGGGCCAGATGAGATCCACCACCATCAAACCAGGCAGCAAATGGAGAAAAATCCAATAATTAGGGAGCCAGTTTTTCCTGGTCTGATGAGGTTTTTAGAGTGGAGGGTTCTGCCTTTGTCTGTCTCTGCCATTGCAGTTTCCCTCAGCAGCACTTCCCAGCACAAGGAGGGTCCCTGTGAGGGAACAGCCCTGATGGCTGGCAAAGAGCTGGATAGTCACAGCTGGATAGTCACAGCTGGATAGTCACCATATTCCCCACCTGGCAAAGGTGGAAGTTAATCCCAATGCTGGAGACAGCCATGTGACAAAGGCTTGTGCACTTCCCAGACTGATTGTGGTTTTGCATGGAAGGGTCTCCAGTGTTGTCTCCAGTCCACCCCAGGGCCGCACTGGGGTTGTCAGGAACACAACTGAGAGAACCAAAACATTGGCCAAGGAAGCGATTAAAATGAGGAAGCACTTACAGGAGCCATGGCTGCACCCTCTGGGAACGGCCCCCAAATTCCCACAGGTGGCTTTCCTGGGATTTGAGCCTTGAACCGTGTGAGGCAGAGGTGCCTGCAGGGCCCGTGCCAGGCCCGGCTCTATTTCCAGTAGATCTTGCCCGCCTCGCCCACGCGCACGGCGCCGCTGGCCACCAGCTGCAGCGCGGCGGGGAAGGCGCGGTGCTCGGCCTCCTTCACCCGCTCCGCCAGCGTGGCCTCCGTGTCCCCCAGCTTCACCGGCACCGCCTCCTGGAAGATGATGGCCCCGGCGTCCACCTCCTCCTGCAACACACACGGCAAGGTCGGGCTGGCACGGAGGGGACGCCGGGGGTGCCTCGGGGAGCTGCTGGGATGGGGAGAGCACGGGCTGGGGCTGACTGTGTTTGGGAAGGGTTCAGAGAGAGCAGGAGGGAGGCAGAACAGCAGGGAGCAACAATTCTGTGCCAGAAAAGCTCAGGGACAGGAGGGGCTGGGCTGGGCAGGGCATCCAGTCAGAGGGGGAATGAAATGAGCCAAGGGCGGCATGGAGCCAGGACAGATCTTCCCTGGAACGTGTCTGGGGCAGAGCCCTGCAGGGCAGGGGGTGTTCCTCAGCAGCTGCCACACAGAGAAACCCCAGGTCATGGCAGAGAGAGAAGAATGCAGTTTTCCCTTCTATTGGGAAAAGTGATTCTACTCTCTTTTTCCAAGGGAAAGCAAAAATGCTGAGACAGATTCCAGCAGCAGAGGGAGAGGAGAACCAGAGGAGACCTTTGAACCCTGAGAAGTGACCAAAAGGGAACCAAGGATCCCTGGCCTGAAAAAACATGGCTCTGAAGCTGAGAGATCTCTGCCCTTTCTTCACTTAGGGTCTGACCAGCATAAATTGTCAAGTTTTGCTCTGTTCCCACAAACATCAGATCACTCCTGAACAAATCCTGTGCCATTTCCAGTGGGGGGGTTTGTTTGTTTGTTTCTATTTTTTTTTTCTTTTTCTTGAAAGCAATAAACAAGTCAGGTTTAGGATAAAACCCAGGAAGTTTGGGCCATGTTTAACAAAGTCTTTGGCTCAGCCAAGGCCTTACATTAACTATTCCCCCTCTCCAGTGGGTGGAAGGCAGCAGTGGGATGCTTAGGGAAGACATTCCCTTAGGGAAAGCTTCAACTCCTGAACAAATTATCCATTTCCATTCCTTCTCCACAGCCAGCAAACTACAGCACTGTATGGTCACAAGAAAATCACCTCCTCTGGATACAAAGTTCTGAACAGAGAGGGCAGGGGATCAAACACGAGGGTTTAGGGTGCTCCCAGCAGGCTCTGAGGTGAGAATGTTCAAAAGGGAGGATTGCAGAGAGTCAGGGAGGGGCAGATGTTCACAGGGGAGGATGCAGAGGGGCAGATGTTGAAAGGGGAGGATGCAGAGGGGCAGATGTTCACGGGGGGGATGCAGAGGGGCAGGAGGGGCAGATGTTCACAGGGGGGATGCAGAGGTGCAGATGTTCACAGGGCAGGATGCAGAGGGGCAGGAGGTGCTGATGTTCACAGGGGGGATGCAGAGGTGCAGATGTTCACAGGGGAGGATGCAGAGAGCCAGGGAGGGGCAGATGTTCACAGGGGGGGATGCAGAGGGGCAGGAGGGGCAGATGGTCACAGGGCAGGATGCAGAGGTGCTGATGTTCACAGGGGGGATGCAGAGGGGCAGGAGGGGCAGCAGGGGTACTCACAGCCACGAAGTGCACGGTGCAGCCCGTGACCCTGACCCCGGCCTGCAGCACCAGCTTGTGCGCGTGCGCTCCCTTGAAGGACGGCAGCAGGGACGGGTGGATGTTCAGGATTTTCCCTGGGAAAGCAGAGCTGAGGTTATTGCCTTTTAGCACTTTTAGGCTGCTCAAAGGGCCATAAACACCAGGGGAACAAAGTCATTTGTGAGATGGATTTTTCACAAGTTTTGAACATGCCAGCAGCCAGCCAGCCCCAAGTGCTGCAGTGTCTGTGTCTGAATTAGCAGAGTGCAGTTACAATTAATGGCTGAACACATCCCCAGGGATTAATAATGACTAATTGGCTGATGTAGCTGTCTCTTCCCTCAGCACTTTGTCCTTCTTAGACCACAAAATCCCTGGGGCTGGCACAGCCCTGCCAGCCCATGCAGTGCCAGCTGTGCCCCATGGGCACCTTGTCCCCAGCCCAGAGCACTCAGTGCCACCTGCAGGGGACACCTGCAGGGATGGCCACTGCAAAGCTCCCTGGGCAGCCCCTGCCAAGGCCTGAGCTCCCTTTCCATGGGCAAATTCCTGCTGCTGGCCAAGCTGAGCCTGCCCTGGCCCAGCCTGAGGCCGTTCCCTCTGCTCCTGTCCCTGTTCCCTGGGAGCACAGCCCGACCCCCCCGGCTGTGCCCTCCTGGCAGGGACTTGTGCAGAGCCACAAGGGTCCCCTGAGCCTCCTTTGCTCCAGGGTTCCTATTGCCATTATTTTATTTAATTCTTTCTGTTAACCTCCATTCTATTCTTCTCTCTTCCTGGCAGCACCTTGGGGATCTAGGCAAGTTACAGGAGGCAAATGTTCCACCTGATGTCCAGCAGTGTCTCAAATACACTTTATATCTAAATAAAACCCTTTTTAAGCATCAGCATTTCCCTCCCTGCAGCTTGAGCCCAAAAGGTTTCAGGGACAGTGGGCTGGAAACACCACCCTGCTCCTCTGCCTCCATTTCCCATCACAATTGGATGTGGGTTTCTGTTTGCTTGGGTTTGTTTGGTTCTGTTTTCACCTGTGCTTTGTTAACAATTCACAATTAACACTTTAACCTATCCTTTGTTAACAGCCATAATTCACCACACTTCAGGGCTGTTAAGCAAGAAAGAGTTTCATAACTCCCACTCAGTGTCCTTGTGACTGTGAGAAAAAGAAAAAGGAGCAGCTCTGACCAAAGCAGCAGCAGGAATTGATTCTTCCTGGATAATTCTGGGGGGGTCAGGGACCAGGGTCCTGCAGCTGGCCCAGCTCCCTGAGCTGAGTTCAATGTCTGAGCTCACATCTCATGGTCACAGCTCAGGTTTTCAAGCTCAGTCCAGTTCTGGACATTTAAAAAACGAGTTTAAATCTTCTGTCTGGAAAAAGTCTTTCCTTTTCTCTCACACCAGTCATGCACGTAAAGCAAATCCTGCACTGTGCAGGACAAGGATCAGTGCTCTGTCCCTGAATCAGAAGCACTAAAATCCTTTATTTGTACAAGATTCTGCACTGGAGGAAGTTCTGTCTGTCCTCTACAGGGACTGTCTGCTCCAAACTCATCCCTTGGAGTGAGAGGTTGTGTCTCCTCCTGGCAGCTGCCCACAGCACAGGCACTTCCATCTCTGGGCCCTGAGTGGAGACAAACAAAACCAATTCACCTGACTGGCTTCACCTGACAGCTCCAAAACCACAGCAAGGCCTCTCAGGAGTGCCTGCTTTGCTCTGCTGATTTCAAAGAGAGGTTTGAAAAGTAGTTCAGGTGTGAAATGTTCCTGGCACACCCAGGGGAACACAAAAGTCACCAAAGAGCAGTGAAAGCTGCAAGGCAGAGGCTGACCAGGCTGGGCCTGTTTGAGTAGGTTGAGGTAACCCTGGCCCCAAAGCAGAGCAAGCAGCAGCTGCTCTGTGTGCTCAGGACACCTGGGAAACACAGGAGGAGAGAAAAGGAACAGCTGAGGAGGGAGAGCAGGCTCTGAAGGTGTCACCAGCCTCTCAAAGAGCTGGAAAACTAAAAGATGAGCAGAGTGGAGACTCTGTGAACATTGTGAGCAAGCACAGCCTGGATCTGCCTGTGGAACTCCCCACCATGGACTCAGGGAGCTCCTGGCACGTGGCTTGGGACTGGTCAGGGCTTGTTAACCCAAACTGCAAAATGCTGCCCAGCTTGGTGGTTTTACAAGGACCCAGAGCAGTTCCTCTGTCAGGGGAAGGAATCTCAGTGGCTGGGTGCTCACCTCGGCCAGCACCTCCTGTGTGCAGGGGCACAAAGCCTTCACAGCCTTTTAAAAAATGTCTTCTAAGAAGTCAAAGACTACCAGACCTGGGTTTGCCCTTGGCTTCCTTCAGCCTCTGCACAGGTGCACTGCCCTTCCCTCTCATCCTTTTCCTTACAGATGGGAAGAGTTTCATTTCACAGAATCCCAGGCTGGCCGGGATTGGAAGGGAACCTTGAAGATCACCGTGTTTAATCTGGTGGCCTCTCTCTTTTTCCTGGTGACAACCTCTGCAGTGCCTTGGTGCACATGCAGAGCCCCCCCAGCTGTGCTCACCTTCCCATTTCTTGACAAAAGGCCCCGAGAGGATGCGCATGAACCCGGCCAGGCAGATCAGCTCCACCGAGAACTCCTCCAGGACCTTGTCCACGGCGCTGTCGAACTCGGCGCGGCTCTGGAACCTCGTGTGCTCCACCACCTGGGCAGCCCAAGCACACAACAGGGATGTGGTGACAGTTCCAGAGGAAGGACAGCTCCTCAGTGCCCAGCTGACAGGCACAGTGCAGCCTGTGCCCCTCCCACAGAGAGGGAGCAGTGGCACAAACAAGTTTGGTTTGATGAGCCCACGGCTCTCGATCCCATGGAACACCCTGCATGGATTTGTAGGGTTTTCCATGGATCACCATGGAACACACTACAAATGCAGGGCTTTAAGCCATCCTGAAGTCTTCCAAAGATTTCACACACTGCGAGGTCTCTGGCAGTCAGAAGCAGTTGAATCTTGGCAGAAACTGCACCAGAAAAGCTTGGAAAAAAGGCTGATCACAAACCCCTAAACCAGCCCCTACCCCATAATGATGGAATCCCAGAATCCCAGAGTGGGTTGGGTGGGAAGGGACCCCAAAGCCCACCCAGTGCCACCCCTGCCATGGCAGGGACACCTCCCACTGTCCCCAGTGCCCAGCCTGGCCTTGGGCACTGCCAGGGATGCAGGGGCAGCCCCAGCTGCTCTGGGCACCCTGTGCCAGGGCCTGCCCACCCTGCCAGGGAACAATTCCTCATTGCCAAGATCCCACCCAGCCCTGCCCTCTGGCACTGGCAGCCCTTCCCTGGGTGCTGTCCCTCCATCCCTTGTCCCCAGTCCCTCTGCAGCTCTCCTGGAGCCCCTTCAGGCCCTGCCAGGGGCTCTGAGCTCTCCCTGGAGCTGCTCCTCTCCAGGTGAGCACCCCCAGCTCTCCCAGCCTGAGCTGTGTTTTCCACCCAGGACAGATCCCCTGTTTTAGGCAGGAAGAAGGCAGCACTACCTGACTTAGAGCACCCAGTCTTCAACAGAAGCCCCTGTTAAAGGCCACCAGTCACAGGGGGGTTTGGGAAAAGCCAGGGCTGCTCAGGTGACAGGGACAGCAGGCACTGGGCACAGAGCCCAGCCCTGGGCTGATCCAGCCTCTGCCCCTGTGCCTGTCCCACCCCTCCCTCCCCAGCTGAGCCCCAGGGCCATCAGCTCTCCCACACTGGATTTTTCCTGATAAAAACCTTGGGGTTGGCACTGGATGGGCTTTCAGGTCCTTTCCCAGCCAAGCCAGTCTGTGATTCTCTGTTTGATCTTCACATTTCCCTCGTGCCCTTTGTGTCCTCCCAAGGAGGAGCTGCAGCACCAGCACAGATCCCAGCACCAATAAAGGAGCAGAGTCTGGGCCCCAATTTCCCTGGGTCTGTATTCAGCAGTGAACAGTGACTGTAAAAGGTTTCTAAGTGACAACAGGATCACTTCAGATCTGCAGCACAAAGGCAAGGCACACAAAATCCATGGAGCTCAGGGAGCCCTGGGAATGGCTCCTGGAGAGCCTGAGGCAACACCCAGGGACTCAGAGGGAGGCCCCACTGAGTGTGACCTCTCTGTTCCATTCAAATGAACCACCAGGTCATTTTAAAACTAAATTCCCATAAAATAGGTTGGTACTTCAGTGCCAATGCCCTACAGTTAAGCAATTGACAAAATTTAAGCTGTAACTGAAAACTTTATGCTGGTTTAATGTAAAAACTGTCCCCAAAGCATCAGGATTGTTGCCAGAGAAGGAGGAAAGGAAGGATTTTGCTGTCACAAGTTCACAACAAATCAAAAAAGAAAAGCCAAGGCTCCCTATCAGCCCATGTGTCACCCCATAACACCCATCAGCACCTTCCTGCTGCAGTCCCAGCCAATGGTGGCTATTACAAAAGGAAATGCTCACCCTTGTAGGAATCCCAGCTCTCTCAGCTTTCCTCAGCCCCTCCACACCAGGTTTGTTGGAGATAACCAGAACTATCTGTGCATAGCTGGTGTCTTTCTTTGTGCTGTTGATGAGGGCTTCCAGGTTTGTGCCTGGGGGAGAGAGAATAACTCAGGGATACTGACAATAAATAGAAGGAACAGCTGGAAGAGGCTTTAAATAAGCAGTACTGTGGGGGAGACCAAACCAAACAGCCCTGATGAAACTTTAATCCTTTTTTAATTGATTTGCTGGGGCTGATTCAGACAGCTGAAGGCCTTTCCTGGCAGCTGCACTTGGAAACTGTAATTTATAGCACTGGATTGGTGGCCTTAGTGATTGGGAATACTGGAAATAGAATAGTTAGGGTGCCTACATGGCAAGAAGGAATTCTGCTCTGTCTGTGAAATGATGCTGCTGTTCCTGCAGGGACCAGAGTGGGAGCCTGAACCTGCACACCTGCAGAGGTTTGGGGTTAAACTGAACACAGGAGCAATTCACAGTTTGCAGCAGAGGTTAAAAGAGGTTTGTGACTGACATCCAAGCACAACATCTCTCCTGCCTGCTAGAAACCTTCAGAGTGCCCATGGAGAGCTGCAGGGATTTTATATCCAAGCTGAAGGTCCCTTTGCACAGTCTGGATCCCACTGCAGCAAAGAGCAGAACTCACCTGTTCCAGAGATGAGCACAGCAACCTTCATTTTGCCTGTCTGGATCTTGCCCTGGATGTGGCTCTGCACACACAGGGACCTGTTTGCTTGCAGGGCCCGGTGCAGATTGAGGACTTTGACACTGTCAGAGCCTGAGCAGGTACAAGGAAAAACCCAAAAAAACAGCAAAACAAAGTGTCAGTAAAGGGAGAAACAGAGAGAGGAGAAAAGCACCCATGGAAGAGATGAATGAACTCTAATAATAATAATTGATAATCAGCTCAATACCCCCACAAAAAAGCCAGGGAGGTGCCAGTGGAGAGGTTTTCACCTCATGAAGACTCCCAGACAAGGGAATCTCCCTCTGCTTTTTCTTCCTGCTGATTTCCCCCAAGCAAGACCAAGCTGCAGTAACCTTTTTGCAGGGGCACCACTTTGCCAATGATCCAGGCAGTCTCGTGTCCCTGGATGTCCCTGAGGACCTGCTGGGCCATCTCCTTCTGCACCACCAGCACTGCCCCCACCCCGCAGTTGAAGGTCCGAGCCATCTCCTCCTCAGACAGGTTCCCCTCCTTGTGCAGCCAGCAGAAGATTTCAGGGATCTTCCAGGTGAGAGCATCTGAAGAGAAATGGAAATACACATCAAGAGTGGGAATTGCTACCAATGCACTACAATTATTGGGGTGATAAGAGGTAAAATCTGTCACAAAAATCCCCCACTGCCCCAGCTCCAGCAAGCTGAGGATGATTTACAGCAGCACAAAAATGCTTCTGGACAAGGCACAGGAAAGGAATTCCAAGGACAGGAAATTTATTTCTTTCTTGTCATGTTCTCTTTGAAAATGGTTCTATCCCAATTTCTACAGATTGATGGAATCCCAGAGTGGTTTGGGTGGGAAGGGACCTTAAAGCCCCTTTAAGGTCCCTTAAAGGGGCTGGCTGCCAGTGCCCCCCCTGCCATGGCAGGGCCATCTCCCACTGTCCCCAGTGCCCAGCCTGGCCTTGGGCACTGCCAGGGATGCAGAGTGGGCACCCTGTGCCAGGGCCTGCCCACCCTGCCAGGAAACAATTCCTCATTGCCAAGATCCCACCCAGCCCTGCCCTCTGGCACTGGCAGCCATTCCCTGGGTGCTGTCCCTCCATCCCTTGTCCCCAGTCCCTCTGCAGCTCTCCTGGAGCCCCTTCAGGCCCTGCCAGGGGCTCTGAGCTCTCCCTGGAGCTTCTCCTGTCCAGGTGAGCATCCCCAGCTCTCCCAGCCTGGCTCCAGAGCAGAGGTGCATATACACATAAATATTTATCAGTGGACAAGTGGAAAATGATTTATGTGCAGTTCTTGAGTTCAGAACTCACTATTCATTCCTGATTTTATTGTACAACCCCGTGAGCTCTCACAACCTGAGCCAGCCTTTTCCCTTTCCATGCCTCACCTTCCCCAGCAGTGAAACCCTTTCCAGCACACCTGAGGGGAGAGGGCTGAGGATTAATGAAGCCAAACAGCAGGAGCTGTCCCTGAGCTCACAACCACTTCTGAATGCTAATTGAAAACTTCACGAGTATCATTTAATTAGCAATAATTTCATAGGGAATTGCAAATGGTGCAGCTGACTTGGGAATGCTGGCAAGGTTGTTTTGTTTTTGCAAGTGTCCTATGAAATCCAATCCCAAACACCCCCAGGGGAAGGAATTCAATGGGGAGCAGTCTTTCCAACACAAAGAGTTTTCACTGGCTCTGGTTCAGGTACAAGGAAAAACTCAAACATTTCTAGACAGACACGAACAGCTCCTACAGCACAAATCAGCTGCTGTGGCCACAGGCTTCCACAGCAAGGTGAGGATTTTTCCACAGCTCTCCTTCTCTCACCTAAAACGACTCCCAGGGCCTCTGGGAGGACTCTGGGGATGTTTTCCAGCAGGCCCCCCCCGGTGATGTGGGCGTAGGCTCGGACGTGGCCCGAGCGCAGCACAGGCAGCAGGGTCTTGCTGTACAGCTTGGTTGGGGTCAACAGCAGCTCTCCTGCCCAGGGGAGAGGGGAAAAGCATGGAGAGAAATGGGAATCAATACAAAACGGGGGAAATCTCAAAATAGCAGTTTGGATAGTAATGAGCATTGTACTAGATAGAAACACACAGTTCTACCTGTTTAATTTTAGCCCACAATTAATTATTTATCCCCCTCCCTTTGTTTCTTCCCTGCACACGTGACTCCCAGGAAAAGAAGAAGATGAAAACATGCTAAAGATGGAATGATTTCTTTTTTTTTTTTGGTGCCTGAGAAAAGTTTCAAAGGCCCAGCCAGAATGACTGTGCCAGCTGCTGGGAGGAAGCTCAGGGGGAAGCAGTACCCAGAGTCTGATCCCCGGAGACGCCGACGCGGGAGGAGAAATCCAGGGATGACTTCTCCACGATCTTCCTGACGAGGCTGAAGCCGTTGCTGTGCACCCCAGAAGATGCCACCCCGATGACCACGTCCCCCTCAGTGATCCTGTCCAGCTGGGGCAGCATCTGCCCTCTCTCCACGGCCCCCACGGCGAAGCCGGCCAGGTCGTACTCGCCAGGGGGATACATCCCCGGCATCTCGGCCGTTTCTCCTCCTGGGGACCAAAACACAGCACACAGGGCTGGAAAAGCCTGGCTTTGATCATGGAATCCCAGAATGGTTTGGCTTGGAAGGGATTTTAAAGCTCATCTCATTCCTGGTTTGGGTTGGAAGGGATTTTAAAGCTCATCTCATTCCACCCTGGCAGGGACACCTCCCACTGTCCCCAGTGTCCAGCCTGGCCTTGGGCACTGCCAGGGATGCAGGGGCAGCCCCAGCTGCTCTGGGTAAAATTCTGGCTTTTTCTCTCCTCTTCCCACTTGGCACTTCCTGCCCTGTGCTCCAGCTTCACCTGCTTTTTGCAGTCCTGGGGTTTCAGCTGTATTTAATGAGGGCTGGATGAAATGGAGGATGGAGAAGTGCTTGGCCACCCACCACTTAAATCCACAGTTAAGGGATGATTAAATCCCAGGCAAGGGATGAGCCCTCAGCCCCTCACTATCAGGGGGTGATGAGTTAAATTTGTTGAGCTGAAGGTTCAGCTCTTGCAGAAAGGCCTGTGGGGTTTAAAAGTCTTGAACTGGAAATAAAATCTTGACATTTTGGTGGTTTCATCACAAGGTCTCACCTAGCACAGACCTTGCTGCAGCATGAATGGGGTGATTATATTTGATAAATGCAGAGAACACCTTAAAACAAACATAAAGCTGACCAACAGTTCATGCATGAAAAAAGTAAATCAGGGCATAAAGAGCTTCTTGTTCAAAGCTTATAAACAGACCCAAAATGACACCCACTGAGAAAGAACTTGTGTTCCTAACTCCCCTAAAATTTGGAAAAAAGGACAAAACCTTTTCTCAACATCTAACCTAAATCCATACCTAGAACTAATCTAAATTCAACCCAAACTTTTAAAGTACAGTTTCTTTCCACTGTGACTCACATCAAGTTCCCTGAAAGCAAAGACATGGAACACTTTGCTTTTTCACTCCTCCCAGATTCTTCCACAGAGCAGGAAACCAACTACATTCAAACCAACTAAAAGACCTTGCAGAAGGTTTCTCAGATCCCCCTGAGAAGTGTTCCTACCCAAAAGAGCACATCCAGATTTCCTGCAGGCATCAGCAATTCCTGCAATGACTCCCTGAGCCACATCCACGTCCAGTTTGCCGCAGGCAAAATAATCCAGGAAGAAGAGGGGCTCAGCCCCCTGGGCCAGGATGTCATTGACACACATGGCCACCAGGTCCTGCCCGATGGTGTCGTGTTTCTGGCACTCCTGAGCAATCTGCAAGACACGGGAGAAGCCTGGGATCAGCTCTGGGAGAAGCCTGGGATCAGCTCTGGGCCCCTGGAGCACAGGCAGGGCCTGCAAGGGACTGAACTCAGGAGCAGAGTCTGTGAGCAATGCACCAGAATCCCTCCAGTGCTCTCTTGGTTTGTCATCCTCTCCTAACTCTCTTCAGGAATTATTCCTGTCTCCACTGGCAAATCCAAAAGGCACTGAGAAGGAAACTGTGCTGCAAAAGGGTTTCCTTGGAGCCCAAACACAACAGCAAACCTGGGATTAAGTTTTTTTTTCCCCATCAATTAATCTTTTCTGAGGGTGGAGATGCTGCCTTTGTGAAACAAAATTCCTGATTATATTCTTAATATTTAAAACCAGTTATTTTAGGCATCTTATCAACTTCTGATATTTACTGATGATATTATCATATCAACTTCTGATAGTTGATATTATCATATCAGTTGATATTATCAGATATCAGCATATCTGGTTACTTACAGGTATTTAATTCTCTTGCCTGAAGAAGGGCAATTTCATTTTCCATCCCTTTTTTATAAAGACCAATGGGTATTTTTCCAGGACAGCTGCTATTTTCTGACAGAACCTTTTCCCTCCTGTGCTGTTTTTCCTCCTTTGGGTGGATTTCCACCTTACCTTGAGTTTGGTGCCCACGCCGTCGGTTCCAGACACCAGGATGGGATCACTGTAACCAGCTGCTTTCAGGTCAAAGAGCCCAGCAAAGCCTCCAAGCTCTGCATTGCAGCCTGCCAGCCAGGAAAAGGAGAAACAGCCCAGCTTTACTCCCAGGGCCTTCCCCAGCATCTCCAGCACAAATTCTCTCCAAGGTTTGGCAACACGACTTTGCTTTCTTACCAGGAAACTTTTCTCTACCATTTAAAAGCTTTTCACTGAGGAGCTCCTAATCTGCTTAGGTTGGCTTTGCCTTTTAATATTTATCATTAGCCTAAGCCTAAAAATCCCCAACTTTGTGACTGAGCATTCAGTAATTCCTGTAAATGAGAGGTTTCCCCCTTGCACTAAGGTTTCTCTGAAACAGAGGAGGAATTGTGGTAAGATTGTTGTACTGGTGGGATAAAATCGATATTTTCCCCTCTATGTATACCTGAATTCATTAGGAGGTCCCCAGTTAATTTGAAATAAAAGGGCCATTCCATAAATGAATATTTTAAATCTGTCTGAAGAATTACAAGGACTTGCTAGAGCAAGATGTGCCTGAGCCCCAAACCCAAGGATGAATCCATGCTGATTTAACCAAGCAAAAGAGGTGAGTTCCACATCTATCTCAGGAATCCTACATCTCATAACCTTTCTAAACATTCATCCCCCTAAATGATGGAGCTCACTGTGCAAGAAATAATAATCCATGGAATCAAACTCAGTACTTAATGGTGAAATTTTTGCTTGCATTTATCCTTACACAGTGCTGAGCTGTGCTCTCTGACACTCCTGGCATTCAGGAGATGGAGCTCAGAGCCATTTGGGGGTTCAAAGCTGTGAATTTGGAATAAAATCACAGGCATTTGCTTACCACAGGCTTTCTTGTGTCATCTAGAAACAGGCAGGACACATAAAGAGGAGCTTTTTACCAAGATCAACTGTAAACCTCACTGCCAAGAAGTGACCAAAGCAGGAGCAGAAGGTTCTGGTCTTACCTGACCTTGATGTGGCTGCAGCAAAGGGTTTGATCTTCTGCACCAGAGTGTTCCCTGCTTCAATGTCCACCCCACTGTTCTTGTAAGTCAGGCCTCTGGAAGAGTGGGGAGAAATGGGAGGGCAGCTGATTACTGAATGTATTTTCAAATAATATTTACTTCTGTACATCCCTGAGTGGGTGAACTGTGCAGAATCCCATCCTGCTGAGGAGGCACTGCCAGGGGCAGCAGGTGGATAATTCCAGAGTTTTGAAGATGGTATCAGAACATTGGGATCACACAGTCTAATCCCAGAATAAACCCAACAACCAAACCCCTGACAAGGTAAAACAGGCAGCAGAGACCTGATCTTGCAGGGTTTGAATCCACACAACCCATGGAGCCCCAGCTGTGACTGATCCCCACCTTGTCCCCAGCCCAGAGATCTGAGTGCCACCTCCAGGCCTTGAGTGTCAGTGGGAAAGCTCCAAACCAACCAAACCAAACCAAACCAAACCAAACCAAGCACAGAAATGCACAGCTGGGTCAGAGCAGGGCTGAGCTCAAGTCACTTTTCCACCCCCAAGGTGAATCCATAACCCCCAGGATCCTTCCAGGCTTTTCCAGCTGCAGCTCTAAGGTTGCCTCTCCTTGTCACTGCAATGATCCCACCTCAGAAGCAGCCCTGCCTCTCTTACCTCTATGGGCTTTCTATTAAAGAATATAAAATATATTCCTTCAAAAGACCCAGGTTCCTAAGGGGGGGCTCAGGAATGTAGAAGGAGATGTCTGCAAGCTCTGGGTGGGGTTTATGTAAGATCAACACCCTGGTACAAACTGGTGTCACCTGTGTGTCCCCACAGCCCCCTGGGACACCAAGCACCAGCTCCTGTTGACAGAAGGACCTTTCCATTCTGGGGACAGGCACTTTAATGACTTTTCACTGCAGCAAACAGCTCGTGCCAGCTGAGCAGTTGTTATTCCCAGGCTGTCAGTGGCATGAACCAGGTGCATCCCTATTTTAGATCCATCCCTGTTTTCTCTCTCCCATGGATGGGATTCAGCCTCAAGTTTAAATTTTAAGGGTGTTGATAAACAAGGAGAAATACAACAAACAACTAAAACTCATTTAAAATTGACTCAGCTGAACAAAAAAAAATTCAGTTAATCCACAAAACCCATCTCAGGAACCAGGTCAAGAATTCAGCAAACACTGAAAAAGTCAGAGACAGACACAAATGCCTACAATTGCACTACATGGAGTAAATATTTTTGTACTCTGCCTATTCAATCTTATTTTAAGATGTGGGAGAGTTTTTTTTAGCATCAAAGGTATTTCTGTGGTGAAGATCACTGCTGGAATATCTGGAATTGATAAAGACTTCAAGTGCCAGAAGAACTGGCCCAGGAGAAGCGTTGCCAGGAAAATCCAAAGGTGTCTGCACTCCCAGCACACCCTGCCCAAAAACTGGCAAGAAGACAAGAATTACCACAGGCAGCTGCTCAGGCTGTGAATAAGACTCAAGGAAATATTGGCCTGCAACAACCAGAGATCAAAGTCAGCTCCTTTCAGTCTGAATATGATAAATGTCCACCAGATTTGCACCACGTTTTCAGGAGCATTTCAAATTTGTTAATTTTTTTTTTTTTTTTTTTGCTTTGATTCTTAAAATGAATCTTTAATTCTTTAAATTTTCTGGCATAGTTTTGATGAAGCATTCTGGCTATTTTCCTGAGGAGAAATGCCTCAGGACTGGATCCTGCCAGGCTGCCAAGAGGAGCTGAGTCCTGACTTCCAGAGCCATCCCCCTTCCTCCACTGGGTCCCGAGGGGGCTCTGGGGCTTGGAGTCCCCTGGGAGAGGGGAAGGTGCCCCTGCCATGGAACAGGATCAGCTTTATGTCCTTCCCAAGGCAGCCCAGGCTGGGCTCCTGGGCTCCTGTGCAGGAGGATCCTCCAGGCAGCCATTCCTGCTGGCCCAGGCTGGGAGGGAGCTGCTCCAAGGGCCTCCTCTTGCCTCACTGACCTGTTTTTTGGGGTTTTTTCCTGCTACAAATCCCAATTCCACCTTTTCACATCAGATGCAGAGCACTTGAGAGAGAAAGAAGACTAAATACCAACAGCCTTGTTCTTTTAGGAAGTTTATTGATGGTGATTTTACAAAATGCTGATCAGGATACACTGCCAGCAGCAACAGAACTGTCACTGATGTGTTTCCCAGCCTACAAAATAACCCCTTGGGAAAAGACATGTTGGGAGCTCATTGGAACAGAGCAGTTTCTTATTAGGTAAAAATGAGTTTAAAAACTACAAGAAGCTTTCAGGAACATTAAAGAGGCAACAAGACTCCCTGCTATTAAAAAAACCAAACAAACCCACACCCATATGATCTCCAGTCTTACAGTAAATACTGAGCCAATTAAAGGGATGAGAATGGAAAGAAGGGATGAATCCTACCCTGGTGTTAGGCAGCTGTCCCAGTAAAATGTAAATCCCAGCAAGGTAAGGGGTTCAAGGTGATTTTAACCATTTCTAAAAGCTAAAAAAGAACCAATAAGCCAGCTTGACCTTTGTTAATATATAAAATCACAGAATCTCCTGAGCTGGAAGGAACCCACAGGAATCATGCAGTCCAAGCCCTGGCCCTGCACAGACACCCCAAAAATCCCACCCTGGGCATCCCTGTCAGAGCTGTCCAAACACTCCTGGAGCTCTGGCAGGCTGGGGCTGGGCCCACATTTCATGATATTAAATGACTTTTTTTTTCATGACATTAAATGATTTTTCATTTCATTATATTGAATATCAGACTTCTGGACAAGACAAACCAAGGGCAAAAGCTGTGATTCAAAACAAAACCAGAGTAAATCTGTGATCCAAAACAAACCCAGAGCAAATCTGTGATCCAAAACAAACCCAGAGCAAATCTGTGATCCAAAGCCCAAGAAGCAGAAGTTGACTTTCCCTAAAGCAGCCCTAACAAGTGCAGCAACACAGATCATTCCTGTGAGCTTGTCACTGTAGTTTAACTCAGATTGAGGAGAGTAAGAACATCAGGCATTCTAAATATTCCTGCCTTGGCTGGTCTTGCTGACGTTGAGCACAAGGATGGGGCTCAAACTTATTAATATGACCTAGGGATGTGCTTAGCTCCTTCTGAGCCCCGTTCCTGCTGTTTCAGGGATGGGGAATATCTACCTGGATTGCCTGAGGAAGGCAATGGCCCGGTGGCCAATGTCCCTCCTGAAGGTGGCCCCCTGGAAGTGGATGGCAGCCACGCCCAGGTTGGCGGCCTGCAGCGCGGCGGGCAGCTCCTCCTTGATGGCCGTGACCGTGAGCACTCTGCCCCCACTGGTGACCACCCTGCCATCCTTCAGGGCTGTGCCAGCGTGGAACACCTCCAGCCCCAGCTGCTTGGCCTTGGCAAGCCCTGTGGGTGGGGGGAAAAACATCAGCTCTTGGTTAGAAGGCTCGCAGTGAGAGACCGAACGCTTTTTGTCTGGAAAGCACAAAGTCAGGGTGATCCTGCTGGGAAATGGGAATAAATCTGTAAAAAATGCCTCTGGAGGTGAGGCAAGCCTAGCTGTGTGCTCAGGGATGTGGGAAGAGGTGTTTAGCTGGCACACAACATCTGATTGCAGCTGGGGTTTTATGCCTCAGTGGCACAAACATCAGCAGCAACGTGACCCCAACCCCTGATCAGAACCACCTGACTGCACAGCTGGTATTAAATATCAATGCTGTGCCAAAATCAAATAACAACAGCATGGAGAACTGAAAATACACCAAAATAAACTGAGATGTGTGAAAATCCAGCTGCTCTTGCTGACCCAGAACCAGGGTTTCTATGAATCTCAGTTCCATGATTCACCTTCATGCAGCAGCAGAGAACAGGGAGAGGCCAGGGGGGGAATGAGCCTCCTGCAGCTCCCCTGCTCCATTTACCTGTTATTTCCAAGCCCTTGGGATAAGCCCCTGGGTAGCCTTGACTGGCCATGACCACAGTGACAGCTGCACTGTCCTCTCTCCAGGCTGGCATGGAGCTGGCCAGCCTCCTGTTGAGCACTGCCTGCATCACCTCGTACAGGTCACTCCTGAGCAGGGGCAGAATCACCTGCAGCAACACACAGCAGCACATCAAACCAGGTCAGTGTCTTCCCTGGCCTTGGAAAAACACCAATGCAGCTGAGAAAGCAGAATTAAACATGCCCACATATTGTACTTTCACACATCAGACATGCAGTGGATAATCTGAGAGATAATCTTAAAAATACTCATCCTTGCAGAAAATTTCTGTGTGTAAAGGAATTGCTACATATGGAGAGGAAGGGGTGAGGACAAAGAACCTCCTTTGTTCTGAAGAATAGGAATTAAGAGTTTTGTTCCACTTGTCAACAGGGAGCAAGGAAAACTCCAGAATCCATTCCAGAAAAGACAGGGAAGTGCTGAGCTCTTCTCAAGCTGACCTTTGCAAAGCCCAGATTTGAGTCCAGCCTACTGAAATCCTCTCTGGAATGGAACAATTTCCTTACAGACCTTCTGCCTTGAACAAACAACCCAAATGTTTTAAACCTTGGTGATTTAAAATTCTGATTATTCACCCCAAATCTGGTTAACAACAGTGGTAGATGGTCACAGATTTTACTCCTCCCATAATGCCAAATTGTACAAAATAACTCACCTGGCACTCTGGGTCACCAAATCTGCAGTTAAACTCCAGAACTTTAGGCCCATCTTTGGTGAGCATTAATCCAGCATAAAGCACACCTGGAACAAAACATGGTACATAAAGATCTCTCAGGAACTCCCTTGTTTTCAATCTGTTGATAACAGGGTTTAAAAGGCTGCCACCTGTGCTCAGTGAATTTGAGAAATGGCAAAAATAAATCAGGCAGAAATAGTTGTCACATTTTACAGCTTATTTTGGAACATTTTCCTTTCTGCTCCTCCTCATTTGAGGAATTATCCCCTGTTCTTGGCCTCTGTTGATGTCCATGGACTCTGAATCAAGGCTGGTACCAACCCCAGTTCCTAATAAATCCAAGCTGTTTCCCTTAACCTCCAGGCTACAAAGAGGAAAAAGCAAAATAAAAGGTTGTTCTCCTTATGATTCAAAATCCCAAAGTTTTTTACATACCCACATAGGGGGCTCCTTCTTTCCTCATGCCATCAACAGTCTTCTGAAGAACAGTCTCTCTGATCTTCTGCAGCAGATCTTTAGAAATCTGATAAAAAAGGGTTGGAAACCAGTGTTTGTAAAAAGGGAGGGCTTGGCTTTGTGTTTTTAAGAGCCAAGCAGAATCCTTAGATGGTCTGTTACTCCAATGGAAAGCTAAGAACGTTTTTCTCTCTATTTCTGCCAAGAGAAGTTCCTTATCAAACAAATCCCAAACTACCCTAAGCCACAGCCAAAATCCACCACTTCAGCAGAACTGTGGCTTCAGGCCCTTGGTTCTGATGAGCAGCATTTCATAACTTAAATCCCAATCAGACACAAGGCTGCAGAAATATCACTGCCTCCTCTGGAATCCCAGGTCATTCAGTGGAGATACCCTGTTTTTATTCTTTTGAGAAGTTTTGGAGCTGGGGATTTTGGCCATGGCTGCTTTGGGCAGCAATTTCCATCCAGCAGAGCCCATCCCTCCTGCTCTCTGCTGGGATGCAGCATCCCCACAGGCTCAGGGACAGCTGCAGTCAAACATCCCCTCCCAGCCCTCTCCCCCTCCTCCTCAGCCCTTCCTCACCTGAGGGGCTGGGGAATAAGCTCCCATCCCTCCTGTGTTGGGGCCCTCATCTCCATCCATCAGCCTCTTGTGGTCCTGGGCTGGGGGCATGGGGGCAATGGTGGCACCATCACTGAAGCACAGGCACTGGAACAAGGACAGCACTTAAAGCTCCTGAGATGTCACAATTAAAGTGCAATTAGAGATGATTTTCAGTGTGACAAAGGGATGTTGAAGAGGATAAACTCTGCCTCCCTGATAAAATAAATTATGGGGATCAATGCATTGGCTTTTTCCTCTGGAAGCAGGAACTCATTTTGTGTGACCTTCCTTCAGAAATTAATAAAACCTAGAAAAATTATACCACCAGCAGCTGCACTGAAAAGAAACACTCAAAAGGTTAAAAAATAATTAAAATACTGCATGATGAAAATGACTTTTTTCTTTCTCCTCCCAGCCCCTGCCCCAGAAGGAAGGAAGGAATTAAATCCTTTTCAAGACTTCCTTTTCCTTGCTGATAAAGCTATTTACTTGTGAAATATTTATAAATTATTTCTATAGCAGTTGTTTTTATCCTCAATATCTTCAGAATAACAAAGCTGCTGGCATCTTCTGGAACTGGAGGACTCAAACTGGGTAATGTTGGACTAATGGCAGCAATACTCAAAACATTTTACAATGCTAATTATAAAACCAGCAAGGATCCCAAATAAGCCACACAGCTGTCTCTAACCAATACAATTTTATTTATAAGGAGGGAATGGTTTTAATTTAACTGATCAAATCCTCCACTCTGTAGGTGAAGGCACTCAGTGAATCCCAAACAATTTAGAACAGATAGAACCAAAGTGTTACAGTGAGATGCACTTACAGAAATTTCTTCTCCTTCAAGAAGTTCTTCAACAACAACAGTCTCCCCAGCTGTGCCAAAACTCTTATCCTACAGTGAAACAAAATCCCTTTAGTTCTGTTTCAGTTTTAAACTACTGAAAATGCAACAAGAAATAGGTATTTATAATACAGCCAAAAATGCAGCACATGTTTGAGCTGATGAATCCATTCTCCCCACCAGGGATGTCAGCAGTGGTGAAATCCCTACTTCTCTCTTTACTCTTAAATAAATGCAGGGTTATTAGTGAGTATTTTGAAATGGCAGAGGGTATTTGTGATTACTGAGCAATTCCTCCTGCTCTGCTTCCTGAAATTCAGCCCAAGACCAGGACAGCCAAGTCTCCAGTCTGCACTTCCACTGGATAAAAAAGTGCAATTTTATCCAACACCTGGGAAGGGAGCAAGATTCTCACATGCCAGGGCAATGTTTGAACACTGACTGCATATTCTGGATAATTAAGAAATTAAGAACAAGCAGCCCACCCTGCCAAGGTGATTTTGGGGGTCTCTAGAAATCTCTAACTCAGGTTTTTTGTAGAAGACATTGGGCCCTGTTCAGACATGAACTGTGCAGTGACCACAGACCCCTAAAATGTGACTGCAGCACCCATGCCCTGAGCCCTGAAGCACAAGTGTGACCCAGAACGTGTCCCATGGATCAGCAGAGCTCCATGGAATTCCAGGGTGCTGTGCTGCTGACACCAGCTGAGGGCCTGACCTGGGAGCCTCAGCTCTGGGCTCCTCACTGGGCAGATAAAATTACTTCACTTGGCCTCACTTCAAATCTTGATGCTCCAAATACATCTGTGGAATCTCCTTCCTCAGTGTGAGCTTCACTTGAAATAATCCCAGCAGAGTTTGGCTCACACTGAAGTGCTGTGCTTGGTCCTAATGGGGCTTGTGAGGATCCACCTCAATCACTGAGGAGCTCAGTGTGGGACCTGATGGACTGCAGGAGTCTCATAGAGTGAAAATAAAAGGAATTGCATATATAAATAAGTGAAATAAAGGTGGGTTTTCATGAAGAATGGTTTTATTTTAGCCTACAGGAACTGCACCTCAAGCCATAAATAAAAGAGCTGGCCAAATAAAAGGGGAAAAGGTTTGGTGTCTGACAGCCACGTTCCTGTCCCATGAAATAGGAGTATCTGTGATGCTCTGGGGTGGTGAGGAGCTGGTGGGTGTGAGACACTCCCCTCACCTGCATGATCTCAGTGACAGCTCTGCAGGCCTCCTCCTTGCTCGAAGCCACGATGACTCCTTTGCCAGCTGCCAGGCCACTGGCTTTGACAACCAGAGCAGGGAAGGTGGCACTGCCAAGGCACAGGACAGACATTCAACATCAGCAGGGATATTTTGAACATTTCAAGAGTTGAAAAATCAAAGTGCTTCTCAGTTTTCATGGCAACCTCATTGAGGAACACAGAAATCACAGCAGGCTCCTCTCATTGTGCTCTGCCTGAGAAAGGTTCCTGCCTCTTTTCCCCACCAGGAAATTCCCTGGCTGTTCATTACTGATTTCCATTTGGGAATTTCATCTGGGGTCACCTGGCTTGCCCTGTGATGAGCAGATCATCAGCTGCTGAGTAATTCTCCAGGGTTTTTTTGGTGGAGAAAAGGGATAAGAAGCCAGCACAGATGGCTCTGGGCTGCTCCCTGCCTGTCCCCAGCAGGCAGACTGACAAAAAAATAACAGCTTGTCCTACATTCTCCTGTGAACTGAACACTGAACCTGCACTCCATTTTAGAGCAGGAGGAACCATTTTTCTCAGACTTGCTGCAGTTTGAGAGAGTCATGGCAGGTGATCCTTTGAAACCTTTGCAGATGTTCCATCCCAGAGGAATGGATACTGAGCAATCACTGGATTGGTTTGGATATTTACACTGCCAGTAAGAATATGTCTAAAATGACCAGAACTGTACCTGTTGGTACAGGTCTAAATGGTCTAAAATGACCAGAACTGTACCTGTTGGTACAGGTCTAAATGGTCTAAAATGACCAGGACTGTACCTGTTGATGAAGGCACATGCTGCTTTGGGATCAGTGAAGGATTTCCATCTGGCAGTGGGGATCTCATGACGATCCAGAAAGGCTTTGGTAAAGCTCTTACTGGACTCCAGCTGAGCTGCCTTTGCTGTGGGGCCAAAACACTTGATCCCAGCTGCTGTCAAGTCATCCACAATTCCTAAACACAAAACATGTCATAAATCTCCAGGTGATTTATGGGGGTCAGGCCAGCCAAGCTGCAGTTATTCCTTGGAGCAGGAATGCCAGGAATAGAAGTGACCTGTGTCTGCAGTGCCTGCTTGGCTCACTGGAACCAGGAGCAGGAACCCTGCACCACTGCAGGCCCTCAGGAGGTGCTGCCTTTGGGGAGGGATGACAATCCCCCCTTGGTTTATGACACCTTTGAGCTAAAAGGTCCACATAAAGTCTTTGGTGAAGATGCCAAAAGGTTTAAGCAGAAAAACTACCAGCATGTTTATAATTAGGTTTTTTTACCAAGACTCAAATTGTAATTATTTCAAACCATGAAAACTCCATAGGAAAAGCAAAACTGGCTTTCTTGCTCACACACTGCCCTTCAGAAATTCCTTTTCACCTTGGCACAACTCTGGATTTCAGGGAAACTCCAGAGAATCTGTTTCCATTCAGACACTGCTGAGTGATGCACAGATGAGGACTAAAATTTACTTTTCTTCTAAATGCTGAAGGCTGTGAGTTCCAGCTTGTGTCTCTTACCAGCAGCAAGAGGAACCTCAGGACCAACCACCACCAGCCTGATGTCCTGGTCCCTGCAGAACTGGGCAACAGCAGCGTGGTCACTGACTGGAACAGCTGTTGGAGACACAAAACAGGGAAAGATCCCATCCACAGGTGCTCCTCAGCATGAGGTACCACAGAGCACCCCCAGCCTCCCCTTCTGGCTGCCAGGTCACTGGGAACCTGGAGGGGTGAGGCCCACACTGACACAGACCCACCCAAAACACAGCCCCAAACCCCAGGAAAAGGCTCTGGCTGGACATTCACTGTCAGAGTCATAAATCAGAGAATCCCAGAATGTCCTGATCTGGAGGGACTCCCAGGGACCCCCCAGTGCCAGCCCTGCCCTGCCCAGACCCACCAAGCCCAGCCTGGGCATCCCTGGCAGCGCTGGCCAAAGGCTCCTGGAGCTGTGGCAGCCTCGGGGCCGTGCCCATTCCCTGGGCAGCCTGGGCAGTGCCAGCCCCCTCTGGGCAAGAGCCTTGCCCTGCTGTGCAGCCTGAGCTGGCCTGGCCCAGCCCCAGGCGCTCCCTGGTGCTGTCCCTGTCCCAGAGCAGAGCTCGGAGCTGTCCCTGCGCTGCCCCTCGGGAGGAGCTGCAGCCCCGGGGAGCTCTGAGCTCAGGCTGCTCCAGGCTGGGCTGCCCAGGGCACCTCGGGGGCCCTCCTGACCCTTCCTCATCTCCACAGCCCTGCCAACCCACCTTGCTCTTTAGAGTGAGAAAAAAGGCTCTGGGACCCCCTGCTGCCAGCCAGCAAACTGGTCTGGCCCCTAGGAACAGCCTGCTTGCCAACACAACAGCATTGCAAAGAGACCAAGAAAACAAAAAACTCTATAGGAAAAAAATTATCATTTCTTTCCAGCGAGTCTCCTCCCTGAGGAGAGTCACCATGGAGCTCTACAGAGGTAAGACCAGGCTGGATGGGGCTTGGGGCAGCCTGGGACACTGGAAGGTGTCCCTGCCAAGGGTGGCACTGGGTGGGCTTTAAGGTCCCTTCCACCACAAACCATTCCACAATTCTGTGGTTTTATGATCTTGGTGCCAGGAGTGTGTTGGGGATGAAACAAATGGCTGGTGGTAGAATTCCAGCTCATCTTTTTTTTCTTTCTTTCTGTAGTGCTACCTAAAAATTGCACTAAACTGAGCCCTCTGGAAGCAAGGGGAATCAGAACTTTTTGTTTTACATGATGTTAAACTTAATTAAGGACACTGTGCTGTCATTGTGGCTGAGGATATGTGTGCTTGGGCTGTTACAACCATTATCTTTCCAAAACCAAACATTCAGTGTGATGACACTTGGAATGGCCCAAACTGTGCAAACAAAAGCAATGTCCTGCACAGAGACAATCATGTCAATCCCAGGATCCCAGTTACGCAAAGGCCCTGCAACTGCACTGCTTTATCATGAGCAAACAAAGCCAAGGTCTGCAGGGATGGCACAGAAGAGATGGGCCCAGTGGGGATTGGCTGCTTGGGCAGGGAGGAGACTGCACACACCAGGGCACGGGGCTGGCACAGGGGGCACAGCATCACCAGGGCTGGAAGAGCCCTCCAGGAGCACCCAGTGCCACCAGCAGCACCCCAAACTCTGTCCCCAAGGCCACATCCAGACTCCTCCAGGACACTTCCAAGGCCTGACCGCTCTGGCAGGGGAAAATGATTTCCAATCTCCAATCTGACCTGCCCTGGTGTAATTTAGGGCCATTTTCTCTTGTCCTTTCCCCTGGGACATGGCAATACACTGGGAGCTGGTGGTCTCCTCCAGCCAGTTTCTGGGGAGTGATGGGACAGGAAGGGGATGACAGGATTTTGGTCAGTCCCACTGTGCTCCCCTACTCTGGATCAATAAATTCATAGAATCATTGAACTCCAGACTTGTTTGGGTTGGGAGGGACCTCAAATCCCACCCAGTGCCACCCCTGCCATGGCAGGGACACCTCCCACTGTCCCCAGTGTCCAGCCTGGCCTTGGGCACTGCCAGGGATCCAGGGATGGAATTCCATCCCAGCCCTGCCCACCCTGCCAGGGAACAATTCCTTCCCATAAAATTTCCTGATTCCACAACAGAATCCACATTTTGTTATAAATTTACCCTATTTTCCTATAAATTTACCCTAGGTGGAGTGGGGGAACACCCAGACAGAACACAAATAAAAATCACCTCCTTGGCACCTCTTTCACAGCCCAAGAGTTTTGTTCCCTGACTTCCACGTGCAGCTGATGCCAGGTGACTTCTGGCTCACCCAAAAGCACCACACACCTGTGCCAGGGCCTCCCCCCACAGGGAACAGCTCCTAATTCCCAACATCCCATCCAGCCCTGCCCTCTGGCAGTGGGAAGCCATTCCCCCTTGTCCCTCTCCAAGCAGGACAGGAGGGAGCCTGGAATTCACCCCGGATTTCTGGCTGCAGGTCTGACCTCAGGGTGTGAGCACTGAGTGTGGCACAAGATTTACACGATGGAGAAATGTCCTAACAACAAACAGGAGGGAACAAATTGTGTTGTTTATCCATGATTTTAACTTTCCTCCCAAATATCATTTTCTCAGGTTGTTGACTGAGGGGGGACATTTCTGTAGCTGTGTCTGACTGCCTGAAAGAACAGCTGAACATTCCTTTGGAACCAGACAGGAGGACCCTGGCCCAAGGATTTCAAGGGTGGAGCTTAAATTTTAGAGCACAAGTTACACTGAGAGGTAAAATGTGACAGAAGGAGGTGTCAGGATGGTGAAGTCCAGTCACAGACACACCAATTCATTCAGCAAGCCATTGTCTGATTCTGCAGCAAAACTGCCCTGATAATCCACCTAAATTAAATATAAACCTGTGTTTAGGCACCCAAACTAAATCCCACTTTATTGCTGGAAACAATTACCAGCTCAGATCAACCACAAAAAAAAATTTTTCTTACTTGAATACAAAGTTTGAAAGATTCAAGGCTATTTATAATTTTCAGCTCTCTTTTTTGTGTTTCAGTAATCAGCCAAGACCCAGAGCTGCAATCCTAATTAAAGGTAATTCCATGAGGGAGGATGAACTTCCAGAGCCAAATCTTGACTATACCAAAAAAAACCCAAAAACCAGGGAAGGAATTTCCCAGATATTCCCAGATATCTCAGGTATTGTTGCCCACACAACATCACAGGGCTCATGTGCTTCTGTAAGGCAATTCCCCATTTTCCACCCTGAGTTAAATCAAGGCCCCAGTGACAGCACTGGAATTCCTGAACAGGTGAGACAAATTCTTTCCTTAAAAACCAACATAAGTCAAACTCTTCATAAATTCTAGGCTCTTCCTGGCATGGTGAAGACTTCTCTCCCAAAGCACAGGTGAGCCCAAATGTGCAGGACAAAACCATTTATTCCACATGGAAATTTCATAGACCTGGCTCGAGATAAAGCATTTCCCACTACTGGTGCAATGGTTTTTATGGGATGAAAGACAGAAAAACCCAGGGGGGGTTTAAAAAGGCACAGCTTGAAAAAAAAACCTCAGGAATTCCCATTCCACAGGCCCTGCAGCCTGGCACTGACCCCACTTAGCACAAGGGTAAAGGGGATTTTTTGACTTTCTGATCTTGTCAAGCTCTTCCTTCCAGGCCTCTCCTCAGAGACCAAACAGAGCAAAAAACTGGAGGAGCTCACTCAGGATGCTGTGACAGGACAAAGAAATTCAGGACAAAGCTGTTTCAAAGGCCTGTAATTAAGCATTTCAAGGGAATTCTATTCAATAATTACCTGCTGTACAAGGACCTGGCAATTCCATGAAACAACAACACACAAAGCTGCTCCCACAGCAGCACAATGTGGATGTGTCTGATCCACATTCCCTGCATTCTGTGGTACCTTGAACTCCACATTTTACCACATGTTCTGAAGGGAAAACTGAAGTTTTAGGCAGGTTAAAGCCCCCAAATCAGGACCTGCTGTGTAAAGGACACAGGAATCTCTGTGGTCTGGACTGGTTCCCTGTCTGTCAGCTCCTCAGACCAGGCTTTTTTGAAATGCAGCTCCAAATTTTGGATGCTCAATTTGCAACATCTGAAGCTTGATTTCTCAAAATGAATAACTATGAAAAGTCTCACTTACAACCAGTCAGAGCTTAATATGTTAAACCAAGAGCTCCAGCCAAGCAGTACACAGAGAGATATCTGAAGATAACCTTGATTTCTCAAGGTCACTAAGACAAAGGAGTGAATTTATGCTCCCAGGGACAGAGTGTTCTTGTCACAGGCTGTGGGGACCATGGAGTTTCCACACACTTCTGAGAGCACAAGAGGGAATTTAGGTGGAACCAAAGCAACTATCCTGAGCTGGATTCCAGAGGAACAGCTCTGGCTGAATCCTCCAAAACCAAACCTAAAGAATGAGACTTCACAGCTGAGATCTTATAAAACTAATTACACAGCTTACACAAGGCTTTGTTCAAATATTTTTTTTCTCTTCTTAACTGTATCTAAGATCTATTTCACATGCCCAAAACCTTAAAAAATGGTAATCCATCATCATCATCCATCATCAGTTTGTTTATGGGTTATGTTGATTTATGGAGTGTTGTTCTAAAGATGAGTTGGTTAAAAATAAAAGTTTTTATTATTTATTTCTAAAATTAGTTATTTTTTGGGAATAGAGATTTTTTGGGGAGGGTATAGGATTTTTTTGTTTAAATTTTTATGGGATTGTAGTTATATACATTAACCAGTAAATCTTAAAATTAAAAAAAAAAGTTTTAATTAGCTTTTTTCTAGTTTTTTACCTAGCAAAAACTAACAGTAAGGTTAGGACTAAGTCTTTTGTCCTTGTGTGTGTGTGGCAGCCATCTCAACATCTTCAGTGTCATGCTTTTTATAAGCTACAAGAATGTAAAATTTGGTGGGTGATTGGTCGATGATTTATGATGATGGTTTGTATTTTTGTTTGGGTTTTTTTTGGGAGGGTTATTTTTGGGGTTGGTTCTATGTTTGTTTTGGGGTGGTTATGAAATTATGATGATGGTTATTGTTTTTGATCCTAGGAAATATAGAGGAAGGTTAATTGAAACTATTGATGATAAGTGATTTAGATAATGTAGGGATATATGGTTTCATTATTTAATGAAAAAAAAACAAGATAAAAAAATGAATGTGTAAAATAGGATTTAAATATTAGTTCAGCAAACCAAATTTAATTAGCGAACCAAAACCACGATACAAAAATTAATACTTCCACTCAGCTTCAAACTAAAACCACCACAATCATTATCATCATCATTATTTCATTATCATCATCATCATCATCATCATTATTTCATCATTATCATCATCATCATCCTTTCACACTAGCAGCTGTGATTTCAGCTCAACAACATCCTGGCTGAATGCCCAAATTTAGAATTGGTAATTTTGTTTTTACCTGAATTGGAGATTTTCCCGTTGTCAGCCGTGCCTGCATTTCCTGGAGCCACAAACACGTGTTTGACGTGGGGGGACTGGGCCAGCTTCCAGGCCAGGGCGTGCTCCCGGCCCCCGCTGCCCACCACCAGCACCCGCTCTGCCATGGCCCTGCAGGACACAGGAAAACACCTGCAATCACTGGGGAACGTGGGGAGAGCAGCAGTTTCAGGGACCATGAAGGGCTGGAGAACTTCATCAGATAAAGGTGAACCTAAACCTCCAAGGTTGGGCTGACCCAGAGCACGGCAGGAACCCGTCAGGAAAACCATCCTGGGTCTGATTGGGAACTGCTCCCACTTAGAGAAATCTGGGAGAGAGGAAAAAGCCCTGCTGAGTGAGCAGGGTGGGATTTGCAGCCTAGAGAATCACAGATTCCCAGGAGGGTTTGGGTTGGAAGGGACCTTAAAGCTCATCCAGTGTCACCCCTGCCATGGCAGGGACACCTCCCACTGCCCCAGGCTGCTCCAAGCCTGGCCTGGGACAGGGATGGGGAGTCCACAGCCCCTCTGAGCAACAATTCCTTGGAGAATCCAAACCCCTTGGAGAATCAAAGCCCTTCTGATGCACCCACGGTATGAATACAGAGTGTTTGGAGCTGGTTGAGGCCACTCAGATTTTAAAAGAAATGACTGAAAAGCTCTGAACACCTCACAGAAAGGAAAGGCTCCAAGCAATGAGACAAGACAGTAACTTCCAGCTCTGCCTTTCCTTGGAGAGAACAACCCCAAGGCCAGCAACAGGTGGAATTAATAAAGGAGCTCACTCACACAAGGCAGAGTGAGGTATGCACTGCACTCTCCCATTGCAGTGAGGTTTGTAAAAACACATGGACACTGTGCTGGCCAGTGGGAGCACAGGCACCCACGTCATCCCCTGGGTGTGCACAGGCAGCTCAGGCACGTGGGGCTCTCAGCAAAGGACAGAGTGTGCTCTGAGAGCCAGGAAACCTCTGCTCCCTGAGATCCAGTGCCCTGTGCACCCTCACATATTGACTGAGGGGAGAGTTCACTTGCACTGACAAAATGCACCAGAATTCAGAAAACAGGAAAGGAAGGATTCCAGAAAGGATTCCAGGAAGGATTCCAGGATTCCAGGAAGGATATAATTTATAAACTAATTCTGTATGTCCTTATTTTGAGCTAAAATAATAGTTTGAGTTGGGTTGGGAGGGACCTTAAAGCTCATCCCATTCCAACCTGCCATGGCAGGGACACCTCCCACTGTCCCCAGTGCCCAGCCTGGCCTTGGGCACTGCCAGGGATGCAGGGGCAGCCCCAGCTGCTCTGGGCACCCTGTGCCAGGGCCTGCCCACCCTGCCAGGGAACAATTCCTCATTGCCAAGATCCCACCCAGCCCTGCCCTCTGGCACTGGCAGCCATTCCCTGGGTGCTGTCCCTCCATCCCTTGTCCCCAGTCCCTCTGCAGCTCTCCTGGAGCCCCTTCAGGCCCTGCCAGGGGCTCTGAGCTCTCCCTGGAGCTTCTCCTCTCCAGGTGAGCACCCCCAGCTCTCCCAGCCTGGCTGCAGGGATCAGCTCCCATTCTCCCACTGCTGGGGGAGGAACAGAGCCCAGAGCAGGGTTCAGGACAAAAGGAGCCACGAGAGCCCCTGATGTAATCCCAGCACACACAACACACAACAGGGTCACCCTCCTCACACCGCCGGTCACTGACCCTCACAGGGCCAGGTGAGCTCAGAGCCCTGTGCAGGAGGGCAAGGGGGGATGACAACAACACAAAATATAGCTTAGAAAAGGGGGAAAATACAACACAAAATATATCTTAGGGGGAAAAACCAAAACAAAATCCAGGAGATTTCTAAGGGAAAAGCCAAAATGATCCAAAGCAGATTTTCAAATGAGGCAGAGATGTACCTCGTCCTCACATCAGCTGCTGCAGCTTGACTTGACTAAAGCTGCCCTGATGAGGCAAAATATCTGCATTAGGCAAAACATCCTGACAGAATAAAGTCAAAATAAATGTGGATAGAAGGATAAAATAGAGAAAATTAAGACTGAGTTGTTTGCCATCAACTAAACATGCCAGAGCTAATATCTAATGGTAGTTCCATGCTGGGGGAGACCAACAGGTTTCTAATCCAGTGTTGGGTCAAATGTACATATTGCAAAGTTCCAGATATGTTTTAATTATAAAACACCATGATTATTTACAATAAAAAAGCTCAGGCTAAAAAATTATCAGTTATGGTATAGATGTTTGGGAAACCACATGACGATCAACTCTTTTATGTTACAACTCAAGCAAGAAGGAAAAGTAAAAGAATGAGGGATACAACAAAGGGTGAATTAGATAAATACAGTAATATAACAGTAAGGTAGAAGAGCATTGATCACACAGCAGGCAGTGTCTCCCTGAAGTCAAATGAGCATTGCCAGTGGTATCCAGAGCCAGTGGCCACTAAATTGTACTTTTTAAGGCAAATTTTATCAATAATAAGTTGAATTATACACAACATGATTTTCCAAAACAAAATTAAAACTTTGAACGTTTAAAATGTTCAAAAATTTAAATTTCAAAATGTTAAAACTTTAAACCAGGATGATTTTAAATACTCACTGTGTGCTGTGTGTAGCAGGCTGAGGAGAGCAGGACTCAGGAGCTCAGAGGCACAAAGAGAGCAAAGATTGGCAGCCCCTGGTTAAAATGTCCCTGTCCCAACACTCCCACCCCACTGATGACCCTGCAGCCAGCCAATGGAAGGAACTCCAGCCCTTCCACCTGGGAACAGGGGACAGAAGCTTCCCCACAAGTGCTCTAGGAGTGAGAGACAAAAGCTCTGCAGGACAGGAGCAACTTATCCTGGTGTTTCTGAACAGAGAAATAAGTTCTGTCCCATCCCAGGTATTCTTTTTTTGTAGTTAAAAACTGTTCGTTAACCAGCTTGTGAACGTTCTCTTTGTATCTAAAAATCAGGATCTGCACTTCTGAAATAAATAAAAATTAGTCTATGTAATCAGCAGCATGATAAACAAGGGGTATGATGCACATGACCATGGAATATTTTGGGTTGGGAGAGACCTTTAAATCTCATCCCATCCCACCCTGCCATGGCAGGGACACCTCCCACTGTCCCCAGGGTCCAGCCTGGCCTTGGGCACTGCCAGGGATCCAGGGATGGAATTCCATCCCAGCCCTGCCCACCCTGCCAGGGAACAATTCCTCATTGCCCAGATCCCACCCAGCCCTGCCCTGCTTCATCTTAAGGCCCTTGTGAAATTCACTCCACTGAGCCCCCACTGCTGACCAGCACAGCCTGCAGACCCAGTGACACTGTGGCCACCTCAAGGGACCCACCATGATGGCAACTCACTCCAAGAGTCACCTCCTTCTCCTCCCTGAAGTAACACATTCTGGCACTACTGCCAGATGAAAGAATTCATCACACACAGGACAAAGCTTTCTGTGGGAGCAGTAACAGAACGAGCCATGTCTGCTATTGTCAAATAATATTTGATCATTTTATATCAAAATCTCAGTGAAGATTAGGTTTCACACATTTGTTTTGAAGCTCAGTGTTATTTGTGCATCCCACTATGGTTTCCTAGCAACTTTTATTTAGGAATGTGGCTTGAGAAGAAGTTGTGGTGGCAGTGCCAGTTGAGGAGGCTCAGATGTAGCCATGGCAGCCTGTTTTATTTTACACTGATACTCAAAGATGTCATGGAGGCCCCTCTGCTGCCCAACAGGACCTCACTTTAAAAATGATGATCCCAAGAGGCAACATTCCTTTTTATTTTAGTCACTAATCCAGCAGTCAAAAATTTGTTCCCTAAAGAGCTAAAGTCATTCACAAGGTAGATATTTACTGTGTGAGGATTGTCACACCCCCAGGATTTTTGGAAGCAACGTGTGAAATCCTTAACAATTCCAAACCATGGGATGTCATTACCTTCTGCACCCATTGCCTGCTTTGGTAAAGAAGGAGGAGATGGACATTCAAAAGATGTTTTAAAATGAAGATAAGAGACATTTCAGAAGAGGCTCTGTTGTTAGATCCTTATATGAAGTTAGAGCAGGAAAGAAGAGATGAGTTAATCAGTCTGTGTGTCCAGGAGGAGAGGAGGCAAGGACAGAGTGGAGCCAAGGAGATTCCCAGAGCTGATCCTCGAGGATGTCAGGACAAAGTCAGCAGGCAGGAGCATCAGCTCAGAGACCTTTATCCTCACTGCAGGAAGGCAGCTGGGGCTCACCAATACACCAGGGAGCTCTTCCTCACGAGCAGGGCCTGTGGAGCAGAGAAAATGCAGTGAGGGAGGCAAAGCCCACAGTCCTGAGAGCCCTCCCACCCCAATCCCTGCACAGAGAGGCTCCAAACACAGGGAGCAGTGACATCAGGCTACTCAGGTGCTGTCCCTTCCCAGGGACAGGAGCCACTGACCCTCCCAAACTTACCCTGGGCACACACCTGGGGGTTACACTCAGCTCCCTGTCTGCTTTATGAACAGAACTCTCTAAGAAAACATAAACTCCTTAAGCAATTTATTCTCAGGTGTGATGCAAGATACCTAAATATTCAATCTCAGCTGGGTGGAGTATTTTAATAAGGTAGTGACTTATCAGCTCACCTCAAACTACAGCAGGAAAGGTGCAACTACAATCAGATCTCTGCCTCTGCACTCCAGCACAAACAGCAAAGCTCACTCCTTCACACAGTGTATTTTTTTAAAAATTAAGCTCCAGTGCTGTTGGTTTCCTCTGTGCTCCTCAGTATCTTTGTTTCCCAACACCAGCATTCAGGAAAACTGACATAGGCATCCAAGTTTTTTTTGGTTAATGACATGGTCTTTGCCCAGAGTGTCTTAATTCAGGGCCAGGTTAGACAGGGCTTGGAGCAACCTGGTCTAGTGGAGGGTGTCCCTCAACAGAGCAAGGACCTGGAACTGGATGAGCTCTGAGGTCCCTTCCAAGCCAGACCATGCTGGGAGGCAATGAACTCCTACTCTTCTTAGAGCTGAGTCTGAAGAACAGCCCAGCACTTTCCCAAACACTACAGACCCAAGCCCAGTATCACTGTGAAGGCTCAAATTCACAACTTCCAGAGCTGGAGAGGAGCTCTCATCACTTGGCTTTGGACTAAAGGACAAGGTTCATTCTTTCTCTTGCAGTTAGGCAGAAGAAAAAAAAATAATTCTCACAGGAGATAGAAAAAAGCCCAAATTGGGAAGGCTGTGCAGTTCCCACCCCACTGAGGACTGTATGTTTCTGACCCTAGCAGTCTGAGCTGTTTATGAGTTTCAGGGTTTTTTTTTCATAGACTTGTTATGGGACAAAAAAATCAAAAGAAGGAATGGGAGAAGAAGCCAAAACTTGCAACTTCCTCCTCCCAACTTGAAACTTGAAACTTTCTCCTCTCCACTTCAACTCCCTCCTAGGATCCACCCTGCCATCCTTTACTCAGCTCCCAAACTCATCACAGCCAGGCTGTGTGGCACCAAACCCCCGTGAGCTGAACCCAGCCCTTGTGCCCTCTGAATGAGCCTCTGTGCCCATCCTGAGTGCCCCCAGAGCTCCGAGCCAGCCTCCCCAGGGGATCTGTGCCAGCTGCTGGCCCTGGTTCAGCTGGGATGCGCAAGCCGTGGGTTCAGCGACTGCGGGGGCACAGGGCTGAGCTGCCCTTGCCCAGGCCAGATCCCCATTGGTCCCACCCCAACCTCTCCCCCTGCCCTCTCCTCCTGCCTGTGCCAAGGGAGGGTGGCACCTGCAGCAGGGAGAACACACTGAGAGGGTAAGCAGTGCAGCAAAGTGAACGTGGCACTGTGGATATATAAAGGAAATACTCCCTCCTGCCTGTGCCAAGGGAGGGTGGGCACCCGGAGCAGGGAGCAGGCACTGCGAGGGTAGGCAGGGCAGCAAAAAGGATGTGGCACTGTGGATATATAAAGGAAACACTCCCTCCTGCCTGTGCCAAGGGAGGGTGGGCACCCGGAGCAGGGAGCAGATGCTGTGAGGGTAAGCAGGGCAGCAAAGTGAACGTGGCACTGTGGATATGTAAAGGAAATACTCCCAGCTGCTGAGCTGAGCTAAGTCCTGAGAGGTGAAGGATCACCAAAGCCAGGATAAGGGAAGCAGCAGCACAAGGCAGCCAGGGAGGCTGAGAGAGCAAACCCAGCCATGCCCTCGGTCACCCTGATGGATGGAGGGACCAGGACACACTCAAGTTTGCGTTCCCATTGGCACCTCCTGCCCCAGCCTGTCCCTGGTCCCAGGCAGGACACACCAGGGGCTGTGGAGGGAAGACTGCAAACTCTCTCTGCATTTTTTCTCTGTGTGGTTCAGTTTCCAGAGGGAATTCACCGTGCCAAGTGTGAAGGCAGCTCTGAGGCACAACAATAAACAGCCATGGCAACCAAATCTGCAAAATGGCCAGAATCCCACAGGGGAACTGCAGGTTTAGGTTGGGGCACAATTAGGCTCATCCTGAAGGAAAAAAACACAGCCTTAGAAAACATTTCCCTTCCTCAGACTTCAACACATGAAGAGCTGCTTAAGTAGCTTGGAGGCCTCCAGAATCTGGTGGCAATTATTATTTTTAGTTAGAGCTTTGGGTAAAATAAGCTTCTTTTAACTCATGTGTTTTATTTAGGGTAAATTCCAGGCTCTCACTTGGCTATGTAGAATCATGAAAGGTTTGGGTTGGAAGGGAACTTAAAGATCATCTCGTTTCACCTCCTCCCATTCAGTGCAGTGTAGAAAACAAAATAGAAGAAAAAAAATCATTATTATGTGTCATTCATGGCCCAAGCTGAAGCTCTTCCACACAGGCCCCTTGTGTCCAGGTACAATCCTCCAAACAGCTGGATTTGGCATTTTTCTAGGCAAAACACTCCCTCAAGTTTTGGTGCAAAAAATAAACGGATCATAAACTTTTACAACCACCCCCATAGTACTAAATTAGACACCTCAAGCAATGTAGGATGCTGGAAGGGCTCAGAGTTTTGTACCATGACGGAGGAGTACAACTCTTGAAATGCACTTTCTGTGTTACCCTTTCAGCTATATACCCAAAAACAGTAGCATAAGTATTAACTATGTTCATTAATTCCAACAGCTACTGGATAAATTTAAAAAAATGCTTAAAAAGTTGGTAAGCCCCCAACTTTGCAAACAGCAGGGAAAGAATTTAAGTGAATCAAAGTCCAAAACCAGAGACGAAATATTTACTTACTTCAAGTAAATATTTCACCACTTTGGCTGTGAAGGCCAGGCTGTGACGAGATTGCTATGAAGGCTGCGATAGATGAGTAATGCCATGGCTGACTCTCACAATTCAAATGCAAATATCATGAATATTTGTTAGGATAAGTTTTATAGATTTATAGTTATGTTTTACCCCCCTTGTGCTGTTATCAGGGGGTGGCCTGGGTTTGGGACATTTGGGAGGGTGGCATTATTGCTATGGCAAGAGCTGACATCCAATTGAGATTTAAGGAAATTATCTCCACCACCGGACAGGGAAGGAGGAGTGAATGGGCAGAGCTTTGGGAGGGGCCAAAGGCTTCAAAGCACATGGCGGGAAAAAAAATCCTTTGCTCCCAGCCCTGTAATATTTTCTCTATCCAGTCTTCCGTTGTACTTTGATAAAAGTTTTAATAAACCTGTTAAATTTTTGAAAGTGAGTAGCATTTCTCACAGGGGCAAGCCGTGATGGGGATTCCAAGAGGGCCATGCCATGAGAGTACTGCTGTGGGGGCTATGCCGTGAGTACCAAGCCATGAGGGGACTGCCATGAGGGCCAAGCCATGACTGGGATGACATGAGGGGGGTACCATGAGGGGTTTCCCATGAGGGCATTTGCCATGAAGGGGATGGCGTGAGGGCCATGCCATGATGGGGATGCCCATGAGGGCATTTGCCATGAGGGCCCTGAGAGTACTGCTGTGGGGGCTATGCTGTGAGCGCCAAGCCATGAGGGGACTGCCATGAGGGCCAAGCCATGAGGGGACTGCCATGAGGAGGGTGCCTGTGAGGGCATTTGCCATGAAGGGGATGCCCTGAGGGTACTGCTGTGGGGGCTATGCTGTGAGCGCCAAGCCATGAGGGGACTGCCACGAGTGGGATGCCATGACCGGGATGCCATGAGGGGAGTGCCATGAGGACCAAACCGCGAGAGCATTTGCCCTGAAGAGCGGGGATACCCCGTGCGTGTCCCGCCATTTTGCGGTGCGGGCACGGCGCACACGGCCCCGGGCCGGCCCCCGCGCCCCCAGCCCGGCGCGGGCAGCGCGGGGCCGCCGGCAGCGCCGGGACAGCGGCAGCCACGCACCCGAGGGAACCGCGGCTCCTGCACGCTTCCAGCGTGGCTCGGGGACTTACTGTGCTCCAGAGGGCATCCGAGCCTGGAAAGAAATCCTCCGGAAATACAACACCAAGCGAGCACCGCAGGGGGAGGAGGGACGGAAACCTGTGAGCAGGGTTTCGGCTGGGCCATCCGGAGTTCGCTTTAGCATAGAAATTCCTGAAGTCTAGCGCGGGTGGGGAAAGGGAGAGAGGCGGCCCAAAGACCTCAGGGATGCCTAGGTTGTTTTTACTTAATCCATCGCCTCAGGGCCTGAGGGTGCTGGTCTGTGAGGGCTGTGCAAAGGCGGGTTTTGTCTCTACATCCCTTGAAATACCACATCCTTGGTTTGTCCCACGTTTGAACTTTTTGCTTTATGAAGCCAAAGAATATTAGTCTTGTTTTAGTCTAGTTAGCATTACAGTTGTGCTACAATACTGTTAATAAACAAAATTCCATCCAGTTTTCCTCCCTTCAAGAGCTATAGTGTGAGAACATCACTGTTCTTTGTAAAATGCCTTAGGAAATAAGGTTTAATGTTACTTTTTTGCATATTTAAGCACACCCCAGACCAGACTCCTACTTTGAAGGGGAAGAGTTGCACAAATAAGTGTTCTAAGTAGTATTGATAATTGTAGCAGAACTACTGTTAGTAATGTAATACTAATACATTACTAATGTTACTAATTGAACATTACCAGCAGCAATCACTAGTCTTGACAAAATGAAATTAAAATATTTCATTAATCTGAAAACCATTTGACACTGAAACTGAATAAAAGAGTTTAAATAAAGGGAGTTTATTTAGCAAGCAGAGATGGGGAGAGTAAGAACAGTTATTTTCCCATAGGACTGTGGATCCTCATGTGTATGAGAAGGGACTTTTTGTAATTGTCACATTAGTTTTGTTTGTAAGGAGTCAGAGGGAAACATGCAGCACACACTAAAGTCCTTCTCTGGCTTTTTTGGGGCAACTCTTTCATGTTTTTGACATGCCTGGTTGAGACAAGGCCATTTGCATCAGCGGAATCTAAATATATCTGAAATTGTCCAACTGAAACATTTTCAGCCTTTATTTTGATATCAAAAATTACATAGTGTTCTACCAGTAAATCTAACATGTATTAATGTGAGCATGGCATAAACAGGTAGAAGGACTTAACTGTAACTACTTTAAATGCAATAAATAAAGTGTGACATAGAAATAAGCAAATTAATCCAAATCTCTGATTCATTTTTTTTGCTCCAAAGTCAATATTAAGGCAGATCAGCAGGACATAGTGAAGAATTATGCCGATTTTAAGGGATCTTGCAAGTGATCATTAAACAATATTGGTGAAAATTTTTAGATCCCAGCAGTAATTAAACAATTTTACTTGGGTTTTCACAGAATCCCAGGATGGCTTGGGTTTGAAGGGCCCTTAAAAACCATTTAGTAATTATCATGAGCAAGGATGCCACTCACCAGATCAGGTTTGGAGGTCTTTTAAATTTATTTCAGGTCAACTAACACCCCTAAGTTACTACTACAGAAACTGTGTGTGGGGAGAGTCTTTCAGCCGTAGGATTATTCGGTTTTACAGCCTGTTTGAACAGCCATATAATTAAAATATTATTTGATTAAGGCATCATGTGCAGCACTGAAGGGGTCCCCAGGGTGGCTGTACTCTAGACAAACTCATTTCTGTGCGTTCCATCACCGCCAGAAAAGCTCCAACTTTCCCAGGCGGACAAAAGGCGCCCTTTATTTATCCACCTTCCCTTCGGTTTCCCCCCTTTGTTCCTTTAATTTTCGCGGCCCCGCTGCCAGCCCCCGGAGCACATGTGCGTGTCACTGCCGGGCGGAGGGGGAGGGAGGGAGCGCGGGCGGGCGCCTCTCGCATGGAGCCGGGGCTGAGGGCCCCGTGGTGATGCAGCAGCAGCCGCAGCACCGCCCGTGTGCGGGCAGAGCCCCCTGAGAGCCGCCGCCCGCCCGGAGCACACGCGGGGCTCGGCCCCGCTCCATGGGCACCGATGGAATCGCTCCCGATCGCAGCAGCCGGCGCCGCGCCTCAGCCCGCCATGGCCTCGGCCGGGTAAGTAGCGGCCGCCGCGGGGACTCCGGCGGCCCGGGGAAGGGCGTGCGAGAGCGCGGGGGGACGGGACCGGCGGTCGTGGCCGCCGCGGTGCCTTTTCCTGCCCTCCGCGGGGCCGCGGGGGCTCGGACGCGGCGTACGGGGCGCGAGAGGGGCCGCGAGCGGCGGAGGGTTGGTATGTCTGTGTGGGGAAAGGGTCTGCGTGAGGCGGCGGTGTGGGCGCGAATCGCCGGGGACTGGTTTAATGCTTTCACTGAGGGACGGGGACGCGCTCGGGGCGGCTTTGCCGGTGGCGGCGGCGGCAGGCGCTGAGCGCGGGGGGGTGGCGGGAGCGCCACAACATGGCGGCGGCGGCTGAGGGGACACGAGACCTTCCTCCCCCCCCGCCGGAACCCGCGGCTGCTCTATGGCCCTTGCGCCGCGCTAGAGCGGCCGTTCGCAGCCGCACGCCGCCTCGGCCAATGGCGACAGGGCTTACAGCGAACGCAGCCAATCGCAAAGGGGGCTTAGTGCGGGTACGTCAGCGCGCGCCCGGGGCCGCGGTGCACTGTGGGATGCTGGAGGCCTCGCGTCGGGGCAGGAAGGAAGGGGGGGTGTCATGGCGACGAATATCGAGCAGATCCTTCGGTCCTTTGTGGTCAGCAAATTCCGGGAGATCCAGGAGGAGCAGCAGCAGCAGCACGGCGGGTAACGGGGCGGTGGGGAGAGGTGGGGAAGGACGCGGGGCGGAGAGAGACGGGACGCGGCCTGAGGGTCGTGTCGGCGGCAACATGGCGGGGCCGGGGGGGTCGCGGCCGAGCGGGTGCCCTGAGGGAGACACGGCCCGGGGCCCGAGAGAAGACGGTGGGGGGACGCGCCCACCCGCTCTCTCCCCGATTTCGGTGCTGTCCTCCCGTCGGGACAGGCGCCTGTATAGTTTCTCTGATTTGCGGCTAAATTTGCCTAGTTTCTCTCGCATAAGAAGGAAAACCTTGGTAAGAGCAAGGAAAAGCTGGAAGAGAGCGCGTTGAGTGTATTTATTTTGAAGAGGAAACCCCTGCAAGGCTGTACGAGCACGGGAGATGTGGCACATTCCAGAATGTGGGCTTTTTTTTCCCCTTACATCTCAACCTCAGCAGTCACAGAGTGTCGGGGCTGAATAAGTGAGAATTTATCCAAAGGCAGAGTTTTCCCTAAGAGCACGCCTTTTTCAGGAGGCTGGAATACTGCTCTGAAGAGCTGGATATAGTAAATGTATGTGAACGACAAAAAATGTCCAAACAAATGCTCAAAATCGCTTGTGTTAAATTGATTCTTTTTTATGATTTTTTTGGTTAGTGCAAATGTGGAAGGGCAGCCCAATGGTGACACGATCCCAGCTGAGCAGGCCGGGCCTTCCGAAGCCTCTGGAGCTGCTGGGAGTTGTCAGAGTGATCAGATAGTGCAGAAAATAGAGGAAGTGCTCTCCGGAGCCCTCGGGACAGAGCTGCAGTGCAACCCAGGTAATAAAACTCCCTCTGGCAAATCTCTTCTTGGTAAGAAGGTTGTGACTGTGCCTGAAATGGAATCAGATTTATAGAGATGAAAATGTGCTTCCTGGAGCTGCTCCTCTGGCAAGTTGTGCGTTAAATGTGGTTAAATATTTTCCTTACTGTGCTTTTACATCCAGAGCTGGCCAGAGAAATAAATTAAAAATTGAACTGTAACATTGGTATGGGGAAAGTTGGAGGTTTTTTCTTTCCAGTACTGAAACAGATAAATATTTTCAATATGTATGCATTTATGTGTCCATAAATTCTGAATTACTTTAGATATATCTCCTCCGGGGTCACTGAACTGTTCTTAGTACCAAAGCTTGTGCTGATAGAAGCAGTTTTTGCTTTGGGTTGGTTTTTAGGATTATTTTGAAAGAATATTTATTACAAAACAGATCTGTGTTGAACTGTTCAGTCAGAAGATGATTTGCTGTTATAAAGTGTAGGTCCTTACATTGCAGTCTTGCAAAGGGATTTTGATGTGTCAGTCTCAGATCTTGAATAAATTACTGGATTTTTTTAAGGCTAAAAAGTCACATTTGAGTGTCCCCTCTTGTGGGACTGGTGCTAATTATAAGATTTCTGACTGTGGAGGGTTGTTGAGGTGATGAAAGCTGTAATTAGTGCATTTCCCATTTTTGGGAGTTCACACACAGGTGACTGCAGTGTGCTGGGTGAGTACAGTTCCAGAGGCAGCACAGAAAAGTTTTCATTTCAGAGATTCTGCTGGCAGGAGTTTGGGATTGCTTTGGGGCTTTTTGCTCAGTGGTTTGTGTACCTTGAGCATTTTCAAGTTTTTAATTTATGCTGTATGAGCAGCACTCAGGGTGACACGGGGAGGTTTGGGTCCATTCTTGGTTGGTTGGTGGTTTTTGTTGGTTTTGTTTGGTGATGTGATTTTTATTTTTATTTATTTTTTGTTGTGTTCTTGTGTGGAGGACTGAGGCAAGTGAGAGATGTTAACTTGGAAGTCAATAAACTTACCTGTGGCAAATGTTCCCACTGTCCATCTCTAAAAAGGAGTTGGACAAGAGGCAGTATCTGATTGTCTGAATCTAATGAATTATCTTTGCAGAAAAGTTCATTTTATAGAATCCCAGAATGTCCTGATCTGAAGGGATCCCCCAGTGCCAGCCCTGCCCAGACCCCAGCAAGCCCAGCCTGGGCATCCCTGGCAGCGCTGCCCAAAGGCTCCTGGAGCTGTGGCAGCCTCGGGGCCGTGCCCATTCCCTGGGCAGTGCCAGCCCCCTCTGGGCAAGAGCCTTGCCCTGCTGTGCAGCCTGAGCTGGCCTGGCCCAGCCCCAGGCGCTCCCTGGTGCTGTCCCTGTCCCAGAGCAGAGCTCGGAGCTGTCCCTGTGCTGCCCCTCGGGAGGAGCTGCAGCCCCGGGGAGCTCTGAGCTCAGGCTGCTCCAGGCTGGGCTGCCCAGGGCCCCTCCTGAGCCTTCCTCACCATTTTCTTGTCCCTCCTGGTTGCCAGGGCACTCCTGACTCAGCTCCAGCTGGCCATAGACCAGGACCCCCCGGGCCCTTCCCACAGCTGCTCTCCATCCACACAACCAGGGTTCCCAGTCCAGCACTTTCCCTGTTAAACTCCACACAGGTGGGGATTGCCAATCTCTGATTTGTTGAGGTCTTTCTGCAGGGCTTCTCTGCCCTCAGGAGGGTAAACAGCTCCTCACCATTTAGTGTCCTCAGCAGGCTAATTATCCCTTTGAGTCCTGTGCTCAGGTTGTTAGTAAAGATGCTGAAGAGAACTGGGCTGAGAATGGAGCCCTGCAGAACCCCTCTAGTGACTGTTGAGCAGTCAGTGACACCAGCAGTAGTGGCTGGTGTCAGCCCCATGTCATCCCAGTCACTGTCACCGTTGGTGCTCAGCCTCTGGGCCAGTTGCTCACCCACTGAGTAACACAGTTCTCTAGCTGTGGGATGGACATTTTCCCCTAAATTTGACTCTCCTTCCCTGTTCTCTCTCAATGCATTCAAAGCAATGTTGGTGCAAAAACTATTTCTAAGTTGCTTATCCCATAAATATGTACCTGGTATATTTGTTGTGGAATCCCAAGTCACATTCATTTAACAGTATTGCAGTTACCAAATGCTTTTGCAAGATTTTGGATACTGAAAAGTAGTGAGCTTTGGCATCACAGATTCTAATTGGAGGGTCTGTGTTACTGGCCTGGCCTGTATAAATGGAATCATTGAAATAAACATGCAAGCAGACTCCAATGTGCAGCTCATATTTCACAGAAATCCCCTTTCTCCTGAAAACATGGCACTGGGGCTCCAGAAGGGCAAGAACCTGACAAAGGTTAAATCCAGGGGGAGGTGAGGTATAGAATTAAAAGGTGGTAATGGAAATCCCAGATTCCGTCTTTCCCTTCCCCATCAGTATTTGCTTGTCCCCACAGGCATCTGAATTTGTTACTTTCCTGTTGGAAGCAAATGCTCTCAGAGGAACAATGCCAGCTGTGCCAGCCTTTCCTCCCAGCACAGCTGCTCCATCCCTCTGCTCATCCTGGAGCCTCCTCTGGGCTCTCTGCAGCAGCTCCAGCTCCTCCCTGGGCTGGGGCAGCTCTGCAGGTGGGAAATCACCTGTGGGGCTCAGGGGCACAATCCCTCTCCTGATCCCAGCTGGGAGCTCAGCCCAGGGCAGGGGGGGCTCTGGGCTGGAGCAGGTCCAGCTCTCCCAGGGCTGCTCCCTCTGCTCATCCCAGTCTGGATTGATTCCAGGGGTTGCCCCGACCCAAGTACTGCCCCTGGCCTTGTTAAACCTCTGCAGATTCCCATGGGGCACTCCTTGAGTTTATCCAGATCCCTCTGGATGGCCCCATCCTTCAGAGCTGTCATCTGCACCTGCAACTTCGTGTCACCTGCAAAACTGCTGAGGGTGCACTTGATCCTTCTGTCATTAATGAAGATATTAAGTAACACTGATTCATTAATGATGCTATTAAGTAACACTGGTCTCAGTACGGACTCCTGAGAGACACCACTGGTCACTGATGTCCATCAGGACTCTGAGCTTTTGACCACTGTCCTCTGGATGTGACCACCCAGACAACTGCTAATGCACCTGACAGTGCTCCTGTCAGATTCTTCACTCCTGTTTGGAGAGGAGAATGTTGTGGGGGCACTGGGTCAGATACGTTACAGAAGTCCTGATAAATGGCATCTGTAGCTCTTCCCTTGCCCACTGATGTTATCAGTTCACCACAGAAGGTCAGACAGGATTTTCCCTTTGTGAAGCTGTGCTGGTTGTCTCAAATCACATCCTGGTCCTCCATGTGCCTTAGCAGAGCTTCTAGGAAGATCTGTTCCATGATCTTCCCAGCACAGAGGTGAGGCTGACAGGGTGGTAATTCCCAGAATCATCCTCTCTTCCCTTCTTCAAGGGAGTGGCTTTTGACTGCCATAGGGCAGGGTTAGATCATGCATTAGGGGAAGATTCTTCCCTATGAGGGTGGGCAGGCTCTGGCACAGGGTGCCCAGAGCAGCTGGGGCTGCCCCTGGATCCCTGGCAGTGCCCAAGGCCAGGCTGGACACTGGGCACTAGTGGGAGGTGTCCCTGCCATGGCAGGGGTGGAACAAGATGAGCTTTAAGGTCCCTCCCAACCAAGCTATTCCATGACTATGATACTGCTTGGAAAGAGCTGAGTTCCTTGTGGGCCTCTCTCCTCACTAACAAGATTTGGGTAATTTTTTGAAAGAATTGTTGTTTTATTACTTAAAGTAACTCTGAGAGGAAGGAAAGAGAGCTGGAAAGGGAGTGTGTCCTGTTTGTGTGTGTGTGTGTGTGACTTTAGTAAATTTGACATGGTTTGCAAGTTTAATTATTTTCTACCTCTGCCCATGTACTTCACAACTAATCTGAAAGTATTTTTATATGCAGTCTTACAAATGTTTACAAGGTAAATGTCATTTTTTCTAGATGTAGACAAAAATACTGTGAAAAATAGTACTCAGTCTACAAAAAGGAGCTCCACTGGTGAAGATGAAATTCCTAGGAAAAAAGCAAAGAAAAACAAGAAGCACAAAAGCAAGAAGAAGAAGAAAAAGAAGAAGAAAAGGAAGAAAGAGAAGAAGCATAAAAAGCAACCAAAGGAATCCAAGTTGAGTGCACGTCCTGGAGAGCCTGCAGGCGTGCAGCCGGCCCCTCCCTTGGTGCCAGAGCAGTCCAGCTCCCAGGTGAATGTACAGCAAGGAGTGTTTGCAGATGCAAACCTGGCTGGCCATGTGCAGCCAGAACTGTGCTCCAAACCAGCTGAGGGGCTTGATAATCAAGCTTTAGGACTTGTTTCTCATTCAGTGACTGATTCTCAGCAATCTGCAGAAAATCTTGGAAGTGGGCAGGGGATTTTGTGTGCAGCAAATCCTCCATTTAATTTAGAAAGCATCCAGTCTAATATCCCAGAAAATACTAGTATAACTCAAACTAGAATTTGCACTAGCGAAGAACAAATTCAACAGTACCATGAAAATATTTATCCTGTAGCTATTAATGCCAGTGTTGTTGATCCTGGAAATAATACTTGGTCCAGCATCCCATCTGGAATTGTCAGTAAATCAGAGATTCAGAAAGATTCAGTAGAAGCACTGGGAGGTACAGAAGTCTCTCTGAAATCTCAAGGCATTGGGGAAGTAAAAGCTTCGGACGCAGCTCCGGAGCCTGAGACCATGGAGGTGTTGACTTACTCGGAAGCATCTCATCAGTCTGTGTCTCAGAGGGCAGCACAGGGGTTGGAAACAGCTTCAGAATCTGTGTCCTTGGCAAGTGGTGTGACAACAACCCCTGCACCTGCAAATTGGGCACATCCAGGTGCTGTGACTGTAGCTCACATAGCTGTGGCTGGGCAAGAAGTGACAATTCCAGAAATAACTGAAAAACCTCTGCACATGGGAAATGTGAGAAGTGTGGAGAGACCTTTGGAACTGGAAGGTGCGAGCAGAACTTTGGAGCCATCCCTGCAGCCCTCAGTCATGTCTGGGAGTTTGAGCATGACGCAGGGCAGCCCTCCGGAGGCTTCCAGTGTTCTGAAAGCAGGTGTACCTGTGCAACATCCTTTGACAGTACCTGCAGCCACCCCTGTCACCCACATGGAAATAAGTGCCAAAACACCTCCAGGACCAGGAGCTGTTACAAAAATGAAGGATATGGAGCCACCTATGGCGAGTGTGAAAGCTTTAGAAACAACCATGGAACCTGTTGTAGCAAAAGATGTCAAAGCAGCTCATGAAAGTCTGCAAGGCAGAAGTGTGGAAGGAACCACTGGCTCTGCAACAGCACTGGGTGCATCAGGGGTGTTCCTTCAGCATGGAGTATTGGCAGAAACAAGGAGTGTGGGCAGAACCCAGGATTCTGCACTTCCAGCAGGATTGACAGGGAAGAATGTGGTTGCAGAGACAAGAGGATTAGGAACAACTTCAGAACATGCAGCAGCTGTACAGACCTTCGTTCCCCAAACAGCTCCAGAAGTCCACATGGCAGAGGGTTTTACAAGTCCACAAGCAAAAGATTCAGAAGGTACTTCATTGCTGAGAGAATCAAGACCTGAGAGTGAATCACATGTGAGAGGTTTGACATCTTCTCTGTCTTTGCAGAAGGAAAACACACAAGGTCCAGGAGCAGTCCTGAGACCAGTGGCTGGGGTGGAAGCAAAAACTTTCACAACAGCTTCAATGTCCTTACAAGTAGAAGGTATGAAAGCTTCAGAAGAAGCTGTGCATTGTGGGACTGTTGCAAGTCCAGGACTTCCTGCCTTAGAAAGGACTCCTGAACCTGTGGTTGCATGTGAAAGCATGGAACCAGTTAGAGGGACTGAGGCATCAGCAGGGGTGATGCCATGGCAAGCCCCAGCAGAGAGAGAACCTCTCCACGCAAGCCAGATGCAGAGTTCCATCACTGCACAGTCACAGATCATGACACACACAGGACCCTCACACACTGAGGTGCTGAGGAAGAGGAAGGATTCGGAGCACGTTCCAGAAGCAGAGACAAGGAGCAGAGAAGCAATCCTAGAAACTGTGCAAACTTCTGAAACCAGTTCAAAATCTATTCAGGAACAAGTAGTAGGTCATTCAGCAGCAGTGTTGGAATCTTTGCCCAGAGTGGAAGAAAACAGTACGGCATCAGGAGTACTGACGGATATGCAAACTCAGGGATCTACTGTAGAACATGAAATTGCAGCAAGGAGGACCAGCACACAAGGAAATGAGCTCTCAGAAATGGAGAAAGCAAAATACCTGGAACCAGCATCAGAAGCTGGAGGAATGAGATGGTTAGAGAGCACAACAGAGTCTGCAACAGTAGAGGTGAAAGGTTCTGCAACAGGTGAAAAGCTTGAGGTACCCATGGGTGATGCTTCTGCAGCTGTTCCAGAATACTTGCATGCTGAAAAGCAACAAGATCTTCAAGTGGTTCTAGAAGCAAAACCTGATGCAGAATGGAAGAGTTCAGAAGAGGCTCCAGAAATCTTGGGTGTTTCTGAAATAAGATCTTCTGAAGCAGTTCCAAAACCAGGGGATGTTAAAGGCCTGGAAACCACACTGGGACATGAAGTGACAGCCGAGGTACAATATGAAGAAGGAGTACAGGGTCAACAGGTGGAGGATATGGTGATTGAGAAGGAAGATGCGGAACACACTCAAACATCTGAGCCTTTAGTAGCAGAAACAATTTTTAGTTCTTCACATGCAGCAGAGGAAAAAGTTTCAGCAGGGACTCCTGTGGCAGAAACGCAAGATTTGGAAACAGCTCCTCGGACTGATGTAGAGCTCAAAGATGCAGAAGCAGCTGCAGGGTTGGAGGCAGAGGCAAAAGATTTGGAAGCAGCTCCAGCCCCTGAGACTGATGCAGAAGCAGGTGCAGAACTTATAGAGGAAGGCCAGTTGGAAGACACTCCAGAGGCTGAGGATGTCAAAGAAGCAACTCCTGAAGAGGACTCAGAGAAAAGAGACTCAGAAACATCTGATGTGCAGCCTGATGTGGCAGCACGAATGAAGGAGACTCTCATGAGGCTTGAGAATGTTGTTGAAAAAAGTAGTCATAGAACCAGTGAGAAAAAACATGATTCAAAGAAACAGAAAAGGAGCCGTTCCAAGTCTCAGTCCAGGTCTAGGAAGCGGAAGAAAAAATCAAGGTCACGTTCCACTTCCAGGCGTTTGACCTCTAAAAGAGCGCGTTCTAGGAGCAGAAACTATTCCGTTTCCAGAAAAAAGCATTCCAAATCCAGGTCCCGATCTGTGGAGAAGAGAGAGAGAAGATTGTCCTCCCGGCGGTCCAGGCGCAGACATTCTAGATCATCTGACCGTTACAGGTCTAAATCCAGATCAGCAGAAAAGAGATTGTCCAGACGGAGACGTTCCAGGTCCTCTGACCACTACAGGTCTAAATCCAGGTCAGTGGAGAAGCGATTGTCCTCCCGAAGGTCCAGACGCAGACGCTCCAGGTCGTCTGACCGCTACAGATCCAAGTCCAGGTCAGCAGAGAAGCGATTGTCCTCCCGAAGATCCGGGCGCAGACGTTCCAGGTCTTCCGACCGCTACAGGTCTAAGTCACGGTCAGCAGAGAAGCGATTGTCCTCCCGAAGGTCTGGGCGCAGACGTTCCAGGTCCTCTGACCGCTACAGATCCAAGTCCAGGTCAGCAGAGAAGCGATTGTCCTCCCGAAGGTCAGGGCGCAGACGGTCCAGGTCTTCTGACCGCTACAGATCCAAGTCCAGGTCAGCAGAGAAGCGGCTTTCCTCCCGAAGATCCGGGCGCAGACGTTCCAGGTCGTCCGACCGCTACAGGTCTAAGTCACGGTCAGCAGAGAAGAGGTTGTCCTCCTGGCGATCCCGCCGCAGACATTCCAGGTCGTCTGACCGTTCAAAATCTAGATCCAGGTCTTCAGAAAAGGGAGGAGGCAAAGAATACTCCTGGAGGTTCAGGCATCGGTCTGGTTCCTCTGATGGTTCAAAATCCAGGTCAAGATCTGTTGAGAAAAGAGGTCGGAAGGCGTCTGTGCGGAGGTCCAAACGTCAGCGCTCCAAGTCCTCGGATCGCTACAAGTCTCGATCCAGGTCAGTAGAAAAAAGGGATCGAAAGCAATCGTCACGGAAGTCTAAACGTCAGCGCTCCAAGTCCTCTGACCGGTACAAGTCTAGATCCAAATCCGTGGAAAAAAAGAAGGAATCCTCACGAAAATCCAAGCGTCGGCGCTCAAAGTCTTCTGAACGTTACAAGTCTAGGTCTAGGTCTGTCGAAAAAAAGCGCAAGGAGTCTTCAAAAAAATCCAAACGGAAACGTTCCAAGTCCTCTGACAGTGTTAAGTCAAGGTCCAAATCTGTAGAAAAAAAAGATAAGTCATCCTCAGCAAAGTCCAGTAGCAAGCATGAGTCTTCTGAACTTCAGGAGTCAGCCAAAGGTCTTGATGAAGATGTTCCTCAGTCTTCTTTTGGAAGTGAAGGTAAATCCTCTAATGGTCCCACATCAGTAGCTTTGTCTGATGAAGGAGTAAACGGCCCAGTGCTGCCACCATCATTTGGAAGTGGATTATCCAAAACTTCAGAGAGTCTTGAGGAAAGGTCCTCATCTGTTGAAAAAACAGCAGATCTGCAGCATTCTGATACCTCCAAAACCCCCAATGACCAGGAACTGAGATCCACATCTGTGGAAAAAACACAGGATTCAGAGCTGTCTATGACATCTGAAAATGGATCAACTGAAAAAACAGCAGCTCTCGAGTCTTCATTGCTACCTGAACTTCCATACTCCACATCCAAGTCAAGATCCTCATCTGTTGAAAAAAGAGGAGATCTGGAAACTTCTTCAGTAGCAGAATTTCATGTCTCTGCATCCCGTGAAGGTGAGTCCAGAACTGCACCTCTCAAAGAAGTAGAAGGTCCAGAGCTTCCTCCAGCATTAAAAAGAGATCTGGAACTTCAGTCAGCTCTCCTGTCCCAAGGTGGGGTCTCCAGCTTGTCTGATGGTCGCGATTCACAGCATATCCCTGGTGAACACAAAGAGCTTTCACAGGTCCTGCAAGTACCTGAACGTGAGTCTTCCCAGCTGGCTGACAGCCCTGGAGCAGTGGAAGCTCAGAGGCCTTTCCTGCCACCTGAGATGATCCGCCCTGTGATCCCTGATGGCCGTGAGTCAGGCCAGATGCAGGAGCCTTCTCTGGCTTCTGATGGTGGACACTTTGTGTCTCCTGATGGACATGGATCAGGATCCAACTTCGCTGCACCAATAGAGGAGCATCCGTTGTCTGTAGGCGAGTCCTCGAAGTCACCACATGGAAATGAACAAAGATTTTTATCTGTTGAAAAAGTCAAGACTCCAGATGTTTCCCTGGCATCGGTGTGTGGTGCTGTTGAGGTGTCTGCCAACGTCATTTCAGTGTCTTCTTTTGAAGTTCATGAGTGCAGATCATCTGTTGACAAAGCTTTAGATGGTCCAACGCTTCCACAGGTGCTTGAGGTTGACTGCTCCAGATCTTCAGAAATGCACGAATCGAGATACCTGACTGGAAAAATAGATGGTGCAGGATCTTTGGTGATGTCTAAAAGTGGGATTCCCATATGCCACGATGGCCACAAAGCAAAGTACAACTCCTTTGAGCAAACAGAGACTGCAGAACTGTCAGTGGCTTCTGAGCTCCGGTGTTCCATCTTACCTGAAGGCTATAAATTGACATCTGCTGCAGTTGAAAAAGTGGAGATCCAGAAGCCTTCTCTCTCACTGGAAAGTGGCTTCTCCGTGTCTGCTGATGGTTGTGAATCAGTGGGCACACCTGAAAAACTGCAGCCCCCAGTGGCTGCTGTGCCATCAGAAGGTGGGGCTCTGCTGTTGCCTGACAGTCAGGAGCTCAGACCCGTCCCTGCAGAGAAAGCAGAAATGGTAAATTCATCTGAACTGAAACACTCGGCGTCCCCTGATGGCTACAAGCTGAGATCTACCTATAGTGAAGAAGTGCAGGAGCCCATTCTGGTTCGGGAGAGCAGGTGTTCTGCTGCCTCCGATGGTCATGAGTTGGCGTCCACCACTTCTGCAAGACCTGAGGAGCCTTCTCAAGTGGCTGAAAATGAGTACACAATAGGGCTTGATGGCCCGGAGTTGACATCAACCCCTGCTGAAAAAACAGAGCTGCGGAAGCTTTATCAGATGCCTGAAGAAAGATGTCTGGACTCCATCGACAGCCGGGACCTGCAGTCACCCTCTGCTGAAGACACACAGGTCCAACAGGTCCAGCCTGCTCTGGTGTCTGAAAATGAACACACCGTGTCCTGGGTGGGCCAGGAGTTGAGGTCCAGCTCTCCTGAGAAGGCAGAGGTGCAGGAGGAGGCTGTGGTTCCAGACAGCGCTGTGCCTTCTAAAGATCACAGATTGGCCTCTTTCTTGGCTGGAAAACCAGAAGTGCAGGAACGTTCTCTGGTGCCTGAAAGTGAATATGGTGAGTCTCCTGAGGGCCAGGAGGTGGCTGAGGCCAGCCCTGCTGAGAAGGAGGTGCAAGAACCTTCTCTGACACCTGGCAGTGAATGTTCCATCTTCCATCAAGGCCAGATACTGCAGTCTGGCCCCACTGAAAGCACAGCAGTGCATGCTCCAGTGCTGGTCCATTATGCTGTATCTCCCGAGGGCCAGGAGGTGCAGGAGTGTTCTTTGCTGTCTGAAAATGAGTACGAGGCATCCCCCAAAAGGCATCATTTGAGATCCAGTCCTGTTGAAAAAGAACTGGAGGAACATTCTGAAGCATCTGAAAGTGAAAGTTCAATATCCAGTGATAGCCAGGAGTTGCAGCCTGCTGTTGCTGGAAAAACAGAGGGGCAGGAGTTGTCCTTGTCTGAAGGTGAATGTTCCATGACTCCTGAAGGTCAGGAGCTGCAGTCCAGCCCTGCTCAAAGAGTTCTAGCCAAGGAACCTGCTCTGTCACCTGAAGAGTGTGAGTCAAGATCGGAGCGTGCTGAGGAGACAGAGGGTGTGGATTCTGCTGTGACAGCTGAACGTGACCATCTCTTTTTTGAGAGCCAGGAGGTGAGTTTCACATCTTTTCAGAAAGCAGATGTGCGGGACCATTCTCCAACACCTGAAAATGAACATGGAGCATCTCCTGATGGGCAGGAGTTGAGATTCACCACTGTTGAAAAAGTAGATGGTCTTGAACCTTTGACAGTGAACGATAGAGCCTCCATGTCCCCTGATGGCAGAGACTTGAATTCCATCCCTGCTGAAAAAATGGATCATGCAATGCCTTCTTTAATGCCTGAAGGGCGCTCAGTGTCTCCTGATAGCTGCAGTGTGGGCCCTGGAGAAGAAACAGGGGATCTGGAGCCCTCTGTGAGATCTGAGCGTAGAGACTCCACATCCTCCTGTCAGGAAGGTCATGAGCCAAGGTCTCCCATGGAGGAAGAGGGTCTGGAGTCCTCTGTGACATCCGAACATAGACAGTCCCTGTCCCCTGAGGGCCATGACCAGAAGTCTATTGCAGATGAAGAGATGGATGATCTGGAGAGGCGTTCCACTTCTCCTGATGAGCACGAGTCAAGATCTAGCACTGGTGAAGAAGCAGAGGATCTGGAGCAGCCTTTGACAACAGAACGTAGGTGCTCTGAGTCCTCTGATGAGCACGAGTCAAGGTCAACCACTGGAGAAGAGGCAGAGGATGCAGAGACCTCCCTGGCAGCTGAAAGAAGAGATTCCGTATCCTCTGATGACCGTGAGTCAAGGTCTGCTGCTGGGGAAGATGTAGAAGATGGGGAGCCCTCCTTGACAGCTGAACGTAGACACTCCACATCTTCTGATGACCACGAGTCAAGGTCCTCAGCTGATGAAGAAGCAGAGGATGTGACAGCTGATCGTCGCTCTGTGTCTCCTGATGGACGTGAGTCAAGGTCAACCGTTGGTGAGGAAGCAGAGGAGCAGGAGCTCTCTTTGACAGCTGAGCGCAGACACTCCACGTCTTCAGATGAGCAGGAGTCAAGGTCTACTGCTGGTGAAGATGCAGAGGATGTGGAACCCTCCTCAGCAGCTGAACAAAGAGATTCCACCTCATCAGACGAGCAGGAGTCAAGGTCTACTGCCGGTGAAGAAGCTGAGGATGCAGAACCTCTGACAGCTGAACACAGACGTTCCGCATCCCCCGATGGGGCTGAATCGAGGTCTACCACTGCTGAGGAGGAAGGAGAGGATGCAGAGCCCTCCTTGACAGCTGAGCAAAGAGAGTCCACATCGTCAGATGAGCATGAGTCAGAGTCTTCCAGTGGTGAAGAGGAGGGAGAGGATGCAGAGCCCTCTTTGGCAGATGAGGAAAAGCAGGATTCCGTGCCTCTTGAGCAGTCAGAGGAACAGGACTCTTCCTTTGTCCCTGAAAGCAGACGTTCCGAGTCTTCCGAGCGTGAAAAATCCAGATCCAAATCTGTTGATAAAGCATCTGACAAGGAGTCTCCACAGAGATCTGTAAGCAGACACTCGAAGTCTCCTGCTCACCAAAAGAGTCGATCCACATCTGTGGAGAAAACAGCAGACAAAGAGTCCGTGCGGAGGTACAGACGGAGACGCTCCCGGTCCCCGGCTCGCCAGAGGAGCCAGTCAACCTCTGTGGAGAAAACAGCAGACAAGGAGTCCTCACGCAGGTCCAGGCGGAGACGCTCCAGGTCTGCTGCTCGCCAGAGGAGCCAGTCCAAGTCCGTGGAGAAAGCTGCAGACAAGGAGTCCTCACGCAGGTCCAGGAGCCGGCGCTCCAGGTCCTCCCAGCGCAGGTCCAAGAGATACGACACGGACTCGCGCTCCAGGCGGAATCGCTCCAGGTCAGCCACACGGAGAAGAGCGTCCAGGTCTCGCTCCAGCTCCCTGTCACGTTCCAGGCACAGGAGGAGAAGCAGGTCGAGGTCGGCATCGCGAAGGCGGCGTTCCTTGTCCAGAGACAGGCGCAAGAGGTCTCAGAGAAACAGGTCGAGGTCCACTGAGAGGAGAAGGAGAAGATCCGACTCCAGGGACCGCAGGATATCGCTCCGGCTGCGCAGCAGGAGCCGGACCCCTCTGCGGCAGCGGCGCTCGCGCTCCAGGGGCAGGAGGAGGAGCTCCAGCAGGTCCCCGATCCGGCTGCGGCGCTCGCGCTCCTCCGGGAGGAGGCGCTACAGCAGATCCCCCGACCGGCGCCGCTCCCGCTCCTCGGAGTTCTCCAGCAGGTCACCCAAACGTCTCACAGACCTGGGTAAGTGCTTTGTTTTCACTGCTTCCCTGGTGAGGTGGTGGTGGGTGGGTTTGCACAGTCTGATTTTAGCTCTGGAGCGTTCATTCATAAGGGATTTCTTAGAAGTCACTCTGTGGATTAATCTCAGGCAGTGACTTCCAGCAGGAAGGTTGATCAATGCTGAGCATTTTAATGGAAGCCTCTTCAGAGGCAGTTTTACCTTTTGTACAAGAGTAGTGTGTTGCAGCCTCAAGGAACATTCTGAATAATAGTAAAGGCCAAGTACTTCAAGTACTTGTATGTAAGAAAATTTAGAATTTCTACTCCTGAGAACAAAGGTAATTCAGGTGCCACTTGGAGAGTCCTAAGCTCTATTGTCAGCTGTTCCCAGAACTCTGTCTTGCCTCTTTCCCATGGTAAGAACATAAAGGAAAGAGAGATTTGTTTGTGAAGATACTCCCCAGACCCAGCAGGTCAGGAAATAAAATCTTAAGAGCTGCATCTTTTCTCCATGCTTGGAGGAAGACAGGCTGTGTTGTTTCTTGGGTAATGAGTTAATAAGGGGAAAGAAGGTTTGAACTGGGAGATCAGCTCTTGTACAGAGTGTGAGGAAATCTGTGGTGGACTTGAGGTTCTGAACCTTCCTGTCCTGCCTCAGAGTTGCCATGGAAGCCTTCCAGTTAGGGAGTTATTTGCAGACTGGCAGAAGGCTTAGTTTAATTTCATTTGCTGTTTCTATGTTATGGCTGTCCTTTTTCTCCTTATTAAAGCAAAATACTGTTCTGCTAACAGTTTTGCATCTAATTGTGTTTTAAACAAGAGCATGTTTTACTTCCTCAGAGCTCATTTTTCTGTTTGGGGGTTGTAAGTAGCTTTTGGGCTATATCTGGGGAGATGAGGCTTCCTCCAGAGGTTTGAGAGCTTTTCAGAGGTAGATAATGAGGAAATTGGAGTTTCTGCTGTGTAGGAAGGATTCAGTAATGCCAGAACAGGAATGAATCAATGAAGTAAGAGTCATCAGAACAGGGTGGTTGGGGGATGTTGTAGTTGGAGCTGCTGGGTTACACTGCAGTTTCACTTGCCTTCTGCACAGCCCAGGCTTAAAGCCTAGAGCAGCTCAGTCCAATTCCAGTTACCTTCACAGAACATAAAAAATGCACAGTGCAGGTAGAATCTTGTTTAGTTTACCAGAAACGTTTCTTTATTATTAAAACAAGAATCTATAAAAATAGTGACTTCTCTGTGAAAATAAACCAAATGTTTTTAGACAAGGCCCAGCTCCTGGAGATCGCCAAGGCCAACGCAGCCGCCATGTGTGCCAAGTCTGGCGTGCCCCTGCCCCCGAGCCTGATGCCTCTGCTGTCCCAGAAGAAGGATGACAAAGCCAACCAGAAGTCCTCGAGGGACACCCTGAAGGAGCTCACTGAGGTGAGGAGGAACAGCAGCATCCAGCCTGGAAATGAGCACGCTGGGCTTGGTGACCTGTGGGAGGTTGTCACTGTGTGCTGCTGTCACTGGAGCTGCCTGGTGTTCAGAATCCCCAAATCCCTGGGGCTGGCAGAGCTCTCCCAGCTGTGCCCCATGCCCACCTTGTCCCCAGCCCAGAGCACTCAGTGCCACCTCCAGGCCTTCCTTGGACACCTCCAGACCTCCCTGGGCAGCCCCTGTCAAAGCCTCACCACTCCTTTGAGCCCTTACTCTCCCCACACGTTTTTTTAAGTAATCAGAAAAAAATACTGATGTTTTTTAATTCTTTGGAAATGCATGAAATCAAATTATTTTGCTTTTCCTTATTTTTGGTTTTGATTCTGTTCTAATTTTGTACAACTTGGTGGTTGTCCCTGCAGTCCTGTCAGTGAAATCCAAAGCTTTCACTGCTGATTTTTTGTTCTGGTGGTGTTAGTTATGGCGTGAGTTGGAAGGAGCTTCAAAGCTCAGCCTGTCCCACCCCCTGCTATGGGCAGGAGCACCTTCCTCTGTCCCAGCTTGCTCCAAACCCCGGCCTTAGACTTGCCTCAGAATCGAGAAAATCTGGAATAGAAAAGTGCCTTAATTTTATTTTTTTTTAATTGCATAATGAGTGTGACAGTTCTGAAGTTGTGTTTACAGAAATCACCTGAGAGGGAGCAATGTCCAGGTGCTGAGAGATAATCTGCAGTTGTGCCTGGGCTGGGGGAGCAGAAGTTCTGAGCAGGAGCTGAGTGGTGCAGGTGCCCTGTGGTGACATCCAGGGTGGCTTTTCTCATACCCTGACCAAGATCCAGCACAGCTTGTGCTGATCTGCAGGCCCAGATCTGCACCTCCCTTCCCTTTCAACTCTGGGGATCTGCTGAATGATGTTTGTGTTCTTCTGTCTCAGAACTGTCCACAGAGCAGTGCAGGTGGTAGTAAATCAGTAAAGACAATTTAACCATAAAATTCTGCCCCCTTGAGAAAGTCTTTTTGTCTTTGGTTCTTTTCTTCCTCTCTTTTCTTTCCCCCCTTGGAGGCTGCTCCCAGTTTGTGGTATCCCCATAGCACCTCTGTGTTTCAGTTCTGTTGCACATCAGAGGGGGTGGCTTGCACTGCTGGCCAGCACCAGAATATTCCAGAAGAATCTGAGCTCTTTTAGAGCCATCACTTCTGCCAGGGTCCCTGCTCTGCCAGAGAGCTGAGTCAGTAACCAAGGAGTGCCTGGCAAAGCCATGGTTGGATAATTGGTGTACAATATCCAAAGTACATCTGTTGGTGCTGTTGCTAAAAGATTTTCCATTCCTGGTTTAGTCAGGAAAACCAATTTTTTTATAGAAATATGCTTTGTGAGGTTGGGTTAAAAGTTCAGGTTTACTCAGAGCTGACATTTCCCCCTGGTTTACTTTTCAGAAATGCAAGAAGATTGCTCAGAGCACTGATGATGTGATTGTGAACAAGCCTCACGTTTCTGATGAGGAGGAGGAGGAGCGTCCTTTCTATAACCATCCTTTCAAGCTGAGTGAACCCAAACCTATTTTCTTCAATTTAAGTGTGAGTGCTACTTATATTTTTATTATTTTACTTACAAAAATATAAGTAAAAGTGTATTTTACTTATATTTTTATAAGTGCTACTTATATTTTTAAATATTTTACTTATATTTTTAATATTTTACTTATATTCACTTTAAAAATAAATCCTTGTTCTTTTTAAATAATGCATGCAATTCTGCAGAAATTTATCACAGTTGATCATCTTGGTGAAACTGGGAGTATTTTTTAATCAATTTAAAGGAACACTCCCAATTCCATAAAGATTAAATTGATAATCCAATTTTACCAATTGGTAATTGCTAAAATTGTGAGCAATTCTTTAAATGCATCTGAAAATCAAATGCTTTGAAGCGTGGATTAGAATTTTTTAAAATTTTGTTAGGGTTTGGGGTGGTGGGTGGGGGTTTTTTTGTTTTATTTGGGGTGGGTGGTTGTGCCCATGAAAGTCTGTTCTGATTTTGCAGGATATAAAGCACTAAAAAAGCTTCAATAGGCTCAGCAGAAACAGAAATAAAATTCCTGGTTTTGTGTATATCTTGTGCTGTACACAAAATAAGCAGTAATGCACATTTAGATAAGGTGTAAGGTAGAAATGGATTTAGAGTTTATATTATATTGCTAGAAAAGGCTCCAGGGAAACTCAAGAAACCTTGGAATTCTTCCAGGCTCTGAGGAGGAGTGAATGCTCTGCAGTGGTTGTGGGCTGCTCTGCCTCTTGGGCTTGGTTTTGACCATTTCAGTTTTGTTCTTTCTCTCTCCTAAACCCATTCCCATCCATATTCCAAGGAGTTTATCCAATATTAGCCAGTGCTGCCAGCTGTGTTTGCCTCTTGGAAGGGAAGGGAGCCTGGCAGGGATTTCTGCAGGTTTTCAAAACATTAACAACAGCAAGCAAAACAAGGCCACAGACATCATCTGCTCAGAGACTCAGGCTGCTGCTGAAAATGGGCCAGGATGGAAGCCCAGATGCTGAGAGCTCTTATCTCTGCACTCATGGGCAGCTTTTGATCACAGGCAGTGTTTTGCTGCCCAGGATTTTCACCCTGGAGCTTCCCATACAAAGTACCTGGTGGTTGTTCTCGATGTGAATGGGTCAGCTGGGAGAGGAGATTGAGGATTTTGGGTTGCTGAAGTTGTTTTTGGGGGTTTTCATCTTCTCTGATAGCACAGTTTGTTGGGTCACTTGTGCCAAAATGCTGAATTATAAAGGCTTATTACTCCAGAGTGAGTAAAACCCAAATCCCAGGTGTTTGCAACAAAACCACCTCATGACTCGTGGGTTGTGGACAGTTTTTTACTGAGACATAGTCGATGGGAAAAACTGATGTGAGAAATCCATCTGAGAAAGCAACAGCTGCCTAATTCAAGGCCATGGTTTCTTTGAGCAAGAAGTTGTTTAATAAATTATGTGATAACAGGAGGTAAAAAAGAAGCCACAAACATCTTGAGAAAGGTGGAACTGACTTTTTATAGCTGACCATTGAATAGTGAGCTCTAGTTTTGCAATATGTATGAGCCTTATTACTGTGATTATAAAAGTGTTTCTGTTAATCAATAAATCTGAGAATTGTCGCTCATCAGCGGATGAGCAATGTCTCCCGTCTGCCTCGTCAGTGGGTGTTTCCAAGCCTGAACTTTTTCTCATTTTCTTTCTTTCAGACTCCCAGCATAAAACCAGCACCACCACCCCAACCCAAAAACCAGGTCAGCCTGTCCAAGGAGTTCCCTGTGTCCTCTGGGTCCCAGCACAGGAAGAAGGAGGCAGACAGTGTGTATGGAGAGTGGGTGCCCGTGGACAAGAACGGCAAAGACGACGGCAAGGACGACGTGTTCCCCAAGCCAGCCATTGAGGTAAGGGAGGCAAGGAGAGCTTATCATGTAAGGAAACCAAAACCATCACCTGGGCAGCCTGGTGCCCAACTGCAGTCTGGGAAAACAAAAAAGGCACTGAAAAAGGTGGTGCCTAACAGTGCAGTGAGCTGAGGAGCTGAGCTCTGCACATGGGGGTGCTCACTGAAGCAGCCTGCACCCATCCTGCTCTGGCAGCTGGTGGCTTCTTGGTCTCAACAGAATTTAAACTGTAGCTGGAAGGTGAAAAAACTTCCTCTTTCAGTTTCCTGCAGAGGTTAATTAATAATACCTTGAGATTTGCACAATAATGTATGTAGTGCTAATTAAAATTGTCCCACCACTCCTAGAACAAGAACATCACACTGGAATGTAATCAATTAAAAATTGGAAGTCACTTCCTCTGGATGTATTCATTTTTTTAGCTTTCCAGTTTCTCCAATGGCTCTCTTGCACGTGGCCTTCCAAAGGAGAACCTAATTGTATGGATAATAAACTAAAAACACCAAAGCAAGTGTTTTTCCCCTTGAAATTTCTTCTAAAGAACATTTTTGGGGGCTGTGTAATTAAGTAAATAAATATTTAAGAGAGATGTTAGTATTTTTAACTGTGTGTTTCCTCAGTGCACCTGCAGCCTTGTTCTCACACCTTCCAAAGCCAAACCCCAAAACCTCCCCACCAATTTCTGACAAAGCCATCTCAGCACTTGGTGCATTTTGTTTCTCAAGACCTTTCTGGTACTGGTCAGTTCCTTCCCTGAGGCACAGAAGGGAATTTTCTTCTGGCTTTTCTACAGCACCAAAAGCACAGGGGATATAACTTAGCCAGCATTTTCATGGAATCCCTCAGAATTTGATGGTTGTGCACCCAGATCCTCAGCACAGGTGGGAGCTGCACTTTGAGCTCTCCTGCTCCAGTAAAACCCTGAGATGTTTGTTCAGAATGTCATTCCCAGTTTCATTGCAGTAAATATATTTAACATTACTTCCTTTCCTTTCTGTTGTGTGTACCTTTATAAATGCCTGTAACTATGTTGTCTGTTTTTACATTTTGTAAATAAATACTTTTGTTTGCCTTTACCTTAACTTGGTTTGTGTTAAGGGTGATTTCAGGGGTGTTGGCTCCCAGCAGGCTGTTCCATCCATGCCCTGGGGTTTGGGCAGTGCAGGTGCAGAGCTGCTGTGTGTTTCTCCAGGGAGCCTGGCAGGTAACACAGTGCTGCTCTGCTCAATTCATGTTCAGCAGGACTCTGTGGTGGAAATGGCTCCCTTGGAGCAACATGAGGCAGATAGCTCCCTTGCTGGGGGAAGAGAGAGCTGGGGGTGCTTGGAACTTAAAAAATTTCATCTAGTATTGACCTCCATTTGTTGTTGCTGATTTTGCAATACTGTGACAGTTCTGGTGCAAGTCCTGACATGAAACCCCACACAGTTGGTTTTGTTGCTGTGGTCTAATTCACATATCAGCTGTGGGCTTGCTCTGAAATGACCCTGCTAATACATTACAGCTTGTTTTAATGAAACCTGATGCCTTAAAGGAGTTGTGTGAGGCAGTAGGAGATGGAGGGGAAGGTCTGGAGTGGTCTGAGGGCTCATTGTGTCTGTGGCAGGCAGAGACCCCTGAGGAAGGAGCATTGGGAAGGGCAGAGTGCCAGTCCCAGGTGACTTGTGCTGAGTGCTGGGATCTGAGGCTGCAGTAAAAGCATTCTTGGAGCTCCAGAGGGTGAAAAACACCTGCTTTTGATTTCCTTCAGTATTTGTGATTTGTGGGGGAATTCTGAGAAAGGGAATCAGGCAGGAGAGCTCTGGGAGAGAGCAGCTCCTCACCTCCACCTGTTCTCCCTGGCTCAGCAATAACAGCAGCCTCTTATACCTCGGGCAGAGATTGTTTTTTTCAAGATCCAAAGCTGCCTTCGAGTGTCTTGGCATAACACAGAGCCCTGCTGGTCTCCAGAGTGGAGAAGTGTTTGGGAATGAGCCCAGCAGGGAGTGTGGCTAGGCCCCAGTGAAGCACTGACACCTCTTGGGCATGGCAGTGGGCCCCTGTGCTTCCCTGCCTTTGTGTATTGCTGCATTGAGACTTCTGGTGAGTAGAAGAACTTGGATTTATCTCCTAGACCAGGTTCATAAACAGAACATTAAATCATTATTTTAAGTATGTGAGAGAAACTTGAAGACTCAGCCAGTGTGCATTTGAAACAGGCATTTTTACATCCTTGCTGTTGTGTGAGGGGGTTGTTAGATAATATTTTAATTCTTCTTGTGCCTTTTTTATGTTCTGTGTGACAAGAAATAAGCACTGAACTCAGTTCATAGACACCTGGGACTTGTGGGATTTTAGGTCTGTTTTGGTTAATGCCAGATATTCCAGCAGTGATCTTCACAATAGAAACATTTTTGTCCTAAACACCAGCAAAAAATCAGATTTAATAGAGCACAAAACCAATTCCAGTGTTTGATGCCATTGTAGGTGTTCATCTCTGTCTCTTCCTGTCAGTATTTACTGAATTCTTGACCAGGTTCCTGGGACAGGCTTTGTGGTTTGTCAGTGTTTGTTTTGTTCAGCTGAGTCAATTTTAATGGAGTTTCAGTTTCTCTTCCTGGCCCTTTAGTTCACAATGTGTGAGAGGTCAATGTTGTGGCAGCAAAAGAAGCCAGGCTTTTACAAAGCAGATGGAAATGAAGTTTAGGGTAACCCATCACTTTGATGTGTGTGTGCCAGCTGCATTTCTGATTTTTGGGTTTTTCTGTGTCTCAAACTGTCCCAGCCCTTCCAGCTTCTGTCACATCTCAAGAAATTCCATTTGTCTTTGCACACTTGTCCCTTCCTGCTTTCCAAGCAGAATGATCCATAATGCACATCCTTTAGGAGCAGGGCCCAGGGGTTTTATAAAACAGCAGCACAGCAGCCAGAATTCATTACAGCCCCAAATGTTGTGGATTTCTCTGCCATGGCTTTGCCCACAGTGAAGGTTTGCAGAGAGCTCCTTTGTGTATTTCACATTTTCACCAAGTCACTCTGCAGTGTCATTTCAAATTTATTTTTCTTTATATTTTACTACAGCTCAGCAGCACAGATGGAGATAATTCTTTCCAAAGCAGTGAATTCTGTGATCTCACAGCCTGGTTTTACAGGATCCCTGGGGTTGGAAAAGCCCCAGCTGTGCCCCATGGGCACCTTGTCCCCAGCCCAGAGCACTCAGTGCCACCTGCAGGGGACACCTGCAGGGATGGGCACTGCAAAGCTCCCTGGGCAGCCCCTGCCAAGGCCTGAGCTCCCTTTCCATGGGCAAATTCCTGCTGCTGGCCAAGCTGAGCCTGCCCTGGCCCAGCCTGAGGCCGTTCCCTCTGCTCCTGTCCCTGTTCCCTGGGAGCACAGCCCGACCCCCCCGGCTGTGCCCTCCTGGCAGGGACTTGTGCAGAGCCACAAGGGCCCCCTGAGCCTCCTTTGCTCCAGCCTCAGCCCCTGCCCAGCTCCTCAGGGATTCTCCAGCCCCTGCCCAGCTCCTCAGGGATTCTCCAGCCCCTTCCCAGCTCCTCAGGGATTCTCCAGCCCCTGCCCAGCTCCCTCAGCCCCTCCTGGGGCTCCAGCTCCTTCCCCATCTTCATTCCCTTCTGATTTATGCTGGAGATGAAAATTTGAAGCACTAAAGTCAAGATTGTTGAATGCATCTGATTCATGCTGGAATCACTTTCTACAGACAAGCTTTAGTGTGACTTATTAGCAGAGTGCTCATGTCAACAGCTCTGCATGAATTTTTAGTTAGATTGCATTTAATTCTGTTGGTTAAGATCTCATTGCTCAGTAAAATGCTTCTCTGTTTATTACACATCAGAATTTATGACAAGCAGTTCTTAGAAAAAAGGTTGTTAGATATTTTGTGAGTACAAATGATTTTAAATTACCAGAGTGTTACAGTTTAAATTCACATTTCTCTTTATCCAGGAAAGCCCATCTTGTGTGGATTTAAGTGATCCCAGGATTTCCATCACGTTGCCTTTTTCTTTGTCAAACCAACAATTCACTCTGTAACCCCAGTTGGTAGCATTGATTCTCCAGCAGCTTTTTCCAGCTCAAGTGAGCACTGTTTGTCTCTGCTGTGTTTTTACAAATGCTGTTTTTCCTCCTAGTGTGTGGACATAACCACAGCCATGAACGACAGAGCAGTGGCCCAGAAGAGGCTCAATGAGAACTCCTTTGACCTGGAGGCCATGTGCATGCTGAACCGGGCACAGGAGCAGGTGAGCTGGGGCCTCCAGCAGCACCTGGGGGAGCTTGAGGGAAATCAGGGGTTTCCTTCCATGCCAGCTGGTTCTCCTCTCCTGTTTCTGTTTGGAAACCCAGCTGTGGGCCAGTGTTTCAAAGTTCTAACGCTGAGTTTTGATGAGCTCCTTTGTGTATTCTGTGTTTGCACCCAAGTCACTCTGAAACATAGTTTAAAATTTAATTTTCTTTAAATTTTACTGTAGTTCAGCAGCACAGATGTAGGTAATTCTTTCCAAAACAATTGATTCAGCAGTTCTGGGGATGAGGAGACCCTGAAGTGGCTGGAGTTGGGCTCAGGTTTCAGGGTGACCATTCAGATGCTCAGATTTTGGTAGCGCCCGCTTTGATCCGAGCATTAGTGAACACACCAGATCCCAACACCATGCTGTGAGAGCTCCTGAGGGGTGCAGAGGGAATGTGGAGGTGCCAGTGCTGGTCTCAGTGTGCATTCTCCTGTTGCAGATCGATGCCTGGGCTCAGTCCAACTCCATCCCCGGGCAGTTCACGGGCAGCACCGGCGCGCAGATCCTGTCCTCGGACGAGCTCACCAACAGCGGCCCCCAGGCGTGGATCCGAAAGGTAGAAGTGACACAGCCACTGCTGTGCCAGCAGTGACCACACTGACAGCAGCCAAGGATTGCACAGTGCACCACGAGTGCCTCCCCCTGTGGCAGAGCGTGTGCCCAGGGCAGCAGGCTGGGCTCAGTCCCTGTCCCTCGGTGTCACCGGCCAGACACAGCCTGCCACTGCCAGGACATGCTGTGCTGCAGTGCTGGCACTGGCACATGCCTCCCTGGCACTGGCGCATGCCCCCCTGGCACTGGCACATGCCTCCCTGCTGTGCTGGCACTGGCACATGCCAGGCAGGGTTGATCCTGCTGCTGTTGAAATCAGGTTTTTGTTATCGGCTTCAGCGAACCGAGGCCCAAACTGCCCTTGGGTTTGCCTTGGTTCTCTCTGGTTGCTCCTTTGCCTCTCTCTGCATCACCAGGGTTTTCTGGGAGCCAGAGATGTGGAGGATTAAAGGAGTTGCAGTTGATAAGTTGCTCTCCCTCTGGTGTTGTTGAGGTGCAGTGCAGTAGTTCCCTGTTGCTGTGGGTTATCACTGGCTGATTGTGGGCTCTGCTGCGTCCTCCATCCGAGTGTTCTGTACATTCAGGTACTGAGGCTGCACCTTTGCCTGTGAGCACTGATCTGGTGCTCTGTCAGGAAGGAGATCTGAGGAGCTGAAGCAGCATCCACCTTGCAGCACAAGGAATGAGGAGTTGAGCTGCTCAGTGTGGCAGGTGCTGCAGTCGAGTCTGTGTCAGCTTGGGCTGGGACACCCTCCCAGCTGGGAGGTCAGATTTGAGGCTTAGGTGGAATTTTCCATAAAAGTTGGTGTCAGCTGAACCAAAAGTCTGGAATTACAATATCCTGAAAATAGAAATATTTTTTGCCAGTATTCACTAACTTGTTTTTCCACTTCATATAGCCAAGCAGTGCAGAGAGCCAGGGAACACAGATTTGAGTCACTGGCCAGATGGGAATCTTCTGGGATCTTGCCAGTGTTAATGCAGAATGTGCATGATAAAATCTGATTTTAACAGCTATGAACAACTGAGATTGTAGCAGAATGCTGCCTTTGCTGAAGACAATCCTTGTTCCTGGCAGAGGGAACTGTGAAGTTCACAGTGTTGGTGAGGAAGGAGCTTTTCCACCGAGGGGCTTGGGAAGGAGATCAGCAGGGCTGTGAGGGGGTTCTCCCTGCCTGCAGCCCCTGGAGTGGGTTCCCAAGGCCCTGGTCAGGGAGCAGCTCTGAGCAGCTCTTCCCCAAACCTCCTCCCTGGGCCCTCCTGTGATGGCAGTGCCAGGAGGGGCTGCTCACAAGGGTAAGGTGGAAAGGGCCAGGAGTGATTTTCCTGTCCTCCAGCTTCACTCTGAGATCTGCTTTAAAGCAGCCCAACTGAACAAACCAAAATAACAGCCAAAAAAAACCAGATACAAGCCAAAGAAAATGCTCCAAGGGAAGAGAATGGGAGAAGAGTGTGGTCTGTGCTTGACACAGCTGCTGCAAGGAGCAGAGGAATGTTGGAACATGGTGTTGGATCTGGGCTCAGTGAGGCAGCAGCAGCTCTCCTGCCCTGCCCAGAGCTGGGGATGTGCTGTGCTCACAGTGCAGCTCTGGGCTGGGCACACAGGAGGCTCTGCTGGCAGCAGCAGCACTTGGAGGGTGAGGGAGGTGAGGGCAAAGTCCTGTCCCTGCCCTGGCACTCCTCTGCTGCTCTCCTGCTCTGCCAGGAGGGCCCTGGGGCTGCAGGGATGGTGGAAAGCCTCCCACAGCTCGGTGTGGAGCCCTGCTGGGGCTGCAGGAGGTTTCACAGGCAGGAGCAGGCACGAGGCTCTGCAGCCCTGTTACCTTGCTCAGGGACAGGAGCACAGACCAGCCATGGCTGTGTTACTTGGACACCTGAAACTGTGTGACAGTGACCAGTTGCTAAGTCAGGCTTATGCTCCCTTTTCTGCTCCTTTTTGGCCTAAAAACTGTGTGTTAACATTAAAAAATGAGGTATTTTTCACTCAGGCCAGGAGCTGGACTCTGCTCCTCACGGGTCAGTCCCAGCTGAGGGTGTTGTGTGTTTCTGTGGGTCTGTGTGCCAGCAGGGCTGTGCAGTTTGCTGGGGGATGCTGTGTCTGTGGGTGAGTGCACATTTCTGGCTGAGGCTGTTGGCTGAAGCCTTTTCCCTTGGGCTTTGCCATAGGACCAGCTGTGGCCATGCAGCACAGACTGAGCCTGGGGCAGCCACTCCTTGTGGGTCAGAGGAAAGGAGGAATGGAGCAGGCACTGGGTGTGACAGAAGTCACCACAGCAGCACAGTGACTCAGGAGGGCAGCAGGGCACTTGGGGAACTCGTTTGCTGAGCTCTGTTCTCACTTTGCATTTTGTGGATTTCACCTTTCCTTGTCCTTTCCCAGTGACTCTGGAGAGGAAATGTGCACTCAGACCAGACTCAGAATCTCAGTTTGGGAATTAGGAACTGCAGGGTTTCCTGTGGAGCACTGGGCTGGGGACACTAAGTAGCAATAAGGTTTATGTGTTTAACTCCTGGGCTGATTAATTCTTGGTGTTTATATGCAGGGGCCTGAGCAGGGTCCATAAAAGAGTGATGTGGTGTTAGGTATAAAAAATTGATGAACAATCTCGCCTTTCTCTTTGAAAAAGTGGCTTCTGTTTCAGTTTGTCACCATCAGTGTAATCAGTTCACAAATGTGACTCATCTTTTCTGAAGGTTGCTTCTATTTTTATTCCCTTTTTCCTTCCAAACACACTGTGCTGCTCAAGAAATGGCACAGCAAGTGGTCAAATACTTTTTGTTTCTCCAAGCAAATTCTGTTGAGGTCTGTTTACTCCCCCTTTCCCAGACTCACCCCTTGGTTCTGAATTCATCAGCTCAATTCTGGAGCCTGAACTTGCTCCCCAAACCCAGGGTTGTGCTCAGGGGTGGCCCTGGGGAGCTGCTGGGCCACTCACTTGTGCAGAAAGTTCTGGAAAGTGCAAACCTCCCTTCCATTCTGGCAGGCATGAGGAGCTTTCCCTGGGAGCCAGGCTCACCTGGCAGGGCAGACAGCTCTGTGCTCACCAGGGACTGGACCTGGGCAATGAGGAATTGTTCCCTGGCAGGGTGGGCAGGCCCTGGCACAGGGTGCCCAGAGCAGCTGGGGCTGCCCCTGCATCCCTGGCAGTGCCCAAGGCCAGGCTGGGCACTGGGGACAGTGGGAGGTGTCCCTGCCATGGCAGGGTGGCACTAGATGGGCTCTGAGGTCCCTTCTGACCCAGCCCAGTCTGGAATTCCAGGATTCCACAGTTGCTGGGTTTGTGGCACTGGCTGCTCTTCCCCAGCCTCCCTCCCTTTGTCCCTGCTGTTGGCAGGAGCTCTGAGCAGCACCTGCAGGTCCTGGGGGCACAGGGCTTGTGAGGCCTCTCCTGGGCTTCTCCAGCAAGAATTGCTGCTCCTGTCTGTGGGAAGGGTTGGAACTGCTGCTGGAAGGGCCAGAGCATCTTCAGTTCAGCACCCAGCCCAGATTCCCCTGCTCAGGATCCCTGCAGGGACCCACAGCAGATCATGACCAGAGCCCCAGATGTGCCCAGAGCCCCAGGAGCTCCCAGGGGTCCCAGGCTGGGATTGTTGGGCTGTGCAGGGCCAGGAGCTGGACTTGGATGCTCCTTGTGGATCCCTTCCCATCACTCAGGAGATGCTGGGATTTCATGGAAAATTCTGCCTGGCACGAGTTTTCCCAAAGTGATGCTTGTTCCTGGAGCTTGAACTTCCCTGCAGTTCAGCCTTTAGTTCTGCCCTGAACTGCCTCCCCTGCCTTCAAGGCTTTGTTGTCTTTGCTTCCTAAATTGTTGCTCCAAAGAGTCAGCCTGAAGAATCAGCAAGAAAGTTAACTAAAACTGCTCTAAAGCCTCTGAAGGAATCAGGTTTTAATTTCTCTTTAAAGCAAGTGCTGACACAAGAATGTGGCTCTTGAGTGTCTCCATGTGTTGGCAGAATGGAAGTGGGATTTCATGGAATTTAGAGCTCAAAATTTAAGGAAAAAAGTATCAAATTGTCCTGCAGGCTCCCTCCAGTTAAGATCAGGGAACAATAGAGAAATGCTTTTGTAAATAGTGAGTTAGTTCTGACAGCAGTAACCAAATGCTCAGGAACCTGGGGCTTCTTGTATTCCACCCCTTTTAATTTGTATCTGCAAAGGTCCAGAGCTGCTCAGGAGTTTTTGGGAGACTCACCCTTGGATGGTTTTTAGAATGAGAAGAATTGTGCCTCTTGCTTCCTTGCTCTTGTGAACATTTCTGTTGCTTCACTGGTTTCCAGTGAATTCCAAACCCAGCACCAGTGTTACCCCCACTCATTAAATCATGGGCTGAGGGAAGCTGTCTGTTACTAAACTACAAAAAAATACAATGTACAGGTGGCATTAGAGGTTTACATTCACTTTATTATTAAAAGGAAAAAAGAAAATAACAGAATCAAAAAGAGGAACTTTTTCCTTGCTGCAGACCTTTACTTCTTCAGTGACCTGAGTCCAAGGGGCTTCTCCTGGCTCCTTTCCCACTGGTACCAGGATTCCTTCCCTGTGCCTTTTAGCGGGATGCACAAGTATTTGTGTATTCTGGAATGAAATTATTATTATTATTAGTAGTAATAATTATTAATAATAATAAATGTGTAAGTCATGGTTGTGATTGAAGAGTCAGCACAAAGTTCCTGCTGCAATTCCCCTCCAGGATCCCGAGTTCACCACGGAAGGGATGCTTTAACAAACAGCCCTCTGGAACCTAGAACTTCCTAATTCCAGTTTCTGGAGTTAGTTCAGGCTCTGCTGATTCCTCTGTAGGAGCTCAGGGCTTGGAGCAGGACCAGGATGTTTGGGTTGTGCTCTGTCCTTGCTCCTGCCCAGCCCGTGCCCGGGTGTTTGGGAAAGCCGCGGGAGCCGCAGTGACCTCAGCAGGAGCTTGCGCTGTGTCCTTTGTGAACTGAGCACACCCCGTGGTGCCAGGCAGCCAAACCCTGCCCTGGCAGGGCCAGCCCAGCTCCAGGGCCCCAGGGAGCTGCTGCTGCTCTTGCAGGATGTTCCTGCAGGGGCCAGCCCAGCTCCAGGGCCCCAGGGAGCTGCTGCTGCTCTTGCAGGATGTTCCTGCAGGAGCCGGGAGGAGGGAGCAGGGAAGGGCTGTGGGTGCTGTGTGTGAGCCCCAGCTCTGCTCCTCCAGCCTCGTGGATCCGTGTGGATCCACTCAGGGATTTCCTGGCAGAGATTGGGAGCGTTCCTGGCACAGCCTCTAGCGAGGCTTTCCTGTCACACTTTGCCAGCCTGCAGCGTGGGGGCTGGACAGGGATGTGTGCAGGGAATCCCTGAGGAACAGGGGTCTGCCCAAGGGAGCCCTGAGGCTCTGCTCCCTGCCCGTGGAGAGCAGGCCCTGGGAGCCCTGGCAATGCAGGGAGCCCTGGCAATGCAGGGAGCCCTGGCAATGCAGGGCCCCCTCAGTCCTGCCCCGGTGCCAGAGCTCCAGGAGCTGCCAGGGGTGCCCAGGCTGGGATTGCTGGGCTGTCCGTGCAGGGCCAGCGCTCGGAGCCCGTGGTGCCGATGGATCCCTCCAGCTCAGGATGTGTGTGTGACTCTGTGACCTCCGGGGCCCTCCTGTTGTGGCAGGCACAGCTCCGAGGGCAGCAGAGCCCCGGGGCTGCGCGGGCGTGCCCGGGCAGCGAGCCAGCCCTGCCCGGCTCGGCGTGTGGGGCAGGCACGGCCAGGCTCTGCTGTGATGGAAATGCTTGACTTGCTTTGGGGTCAGCGGGGGGGCACGAGAGATGATAGTTCACAGAATAACCTGTGAACTTTCACCCCTCTATATGGAAACTTGTTTCAGGGTCAAATCCTTGTAGCCGCCTTCTTGCCACGGTCAGTGCCAGCCCTACTATTCACAACACTGCGGCCAGCGAGGCCTAGGTACGTAACATTTAAGGAGTTTTTACAGTTCTTTACATCAAAGCAGATGTTTAAACTTTCTGTTGATAAGCTTTCACCGTTTAACAACTTTTGTTAATGCTCATTTGAAAGAATGTGACGACTGCTGCTGCTAAACTGGGGGGCCAAGCGCCTTTTTCCGTTAAAATAAAGAGAGGGGAAAGCAAAAGCTGTTTGTTCCATGTGGAATTTCAGAGTAGAACTTGAATGTGCAACTGCTGTGTAATGAATCAGGTGGGGAGAGGTTTTTTTTTTTAGATTTAAATCCGCCTAAACAGCCTGTGAATGTCATGAGTAAATGTGCTTGTGTTCTGTTGGACGAGGAGGTGCCCTGGCACAGCTGTGCCGGGGTCAGGTCCCACTGCCCGAGCTGAGGACATCTCTGGGATCAGAGCAGAGTCTTTAGAGCCTTTAGAGTCTGTAGGTTGTTGCTTGGTTAAACACATCTGTCTGCCAAGGGTCACTGCCACTTTGGGATCACCTTAGACTTTTCCTAAGTTGTTCTTTTTTGCCAAACATTGATTTGTGTCTCGTGTGTCCGCGTGAATTCCGGGTTCCACGCACTGGTTTGGGCTAAAAATCCACAGAGCTCAGGTGGATTTTTTTTTTTATTTTGATTTTTTAATTGAGTCTGTGAAAAATTGTTAGAAACATTTTTTTTTTGGAAGTTCCCACTTCTTACCTAAAATCCCAGCGCTAACTTGAGGCCTTGTTTTACTTCTCTTTTTCTGGATAGGATCAGTTCTTAAGAGCAGCCCCTGTGACTGGAGGGATGGGAGCTCAGCTGATGAGGAAGATGGGCTGGAGAGAAGGAGAAGGCCTTGGGAAGAACAAGGAAGGCAGCGTGGAGCCCATCATGGTGGACTTCAAGACAGATAGAAAAGGTGAGTCCTGGAGTCCTGCTCAGAGCTGTTTGTGGCTTCTCAGCTGCCTGCACAGGCCCCGGGAGCAGGAGGTGTTGTCTGGGGGCTTCACTGGCACATGGAGCAGGTTCTGGCATTTTGCCCTGGTTTGCCAAAGGCCTGGGGTCAGCCCAAAGCTGTGTCCCCGTGGAAAAGCTGCAGTGGTGGCTCTGGAGAAGTGGCTGGAGCAGGAGCAGGGGTGGAAGAGGGAATGGTGGGGGCAGTGTTACAGAGGGGTGAGGACAGAGCTGAGGGCCCCAAAGCTGAGCTGTGTCACTGACTCACACTCAGGCCTTTGGGGCTTCCCTGGGCATTCTGGTCTTGTTTTGTCCCTCATTTCCCTGCTGTTCATCTCCAGCCTGATCTGCTGAAGGCTCCATCCTCAGGGCTGCTTCCAGAGGCAGCTTCAGCCTCCAGTTTCCCTGCAAACCTCCCCTGTGTCCCATGGTTTCCTGTCCATGGCCACAGGGGAGAGCTCCCTTGGTGCAGCAGGAGATTGTGTGCTGGAGATTCTCCCTCTGAAACACCTTCTGCTTTAAATCCAAAATTCTGCAGTCAGGATTTCCAATTTAATTGTTCTGCTGTGCATGGAACAAAACAGCAACTCCACAGTGGCTGTGGGACAGATTCCTGCTGTTCTAAAGATTCCTTCTGCACCAGGAACCTTCAATCCCATCTCAAAGGGGTGGAAATACTCAGAATTTTCATTTCAAGGCCATTGGATGGGGCTTGGAGCAGCCTGGGACAGTGGGAGGTGTCCCTGCCATGGCACTGGATGGAGTTTAAGGTCCCTTCCCACCCAGACCATCCTGGGGTTTCAGGACATTGTTGTTGGCTTTTGTCACTGCTCAGAATTGAGCTTGAATGGCCAAACCCCTCACACATTTTTCTTTACAACCTCTCTGTGTAAGGAAAGAAATGAAACCCCAGAGGTGCCTGGTGGCACCTGGTGGCACCTGGTGGCAGTGACTGCCAAGGGCTCCTCCTGGCCCCTGAGAGTCATCTGGGACCAGGGCCACCCTTCTGACATTCCTGGTTGTCAAATCCTTGTGCTCATGTGCAGCCTCACCTGATCATTCCTCAGATTCTGCCTGGGTGCAGAATTCCCTCTGCTCTTGGGACACCCAGGGCTGTGGCACAGGGGGATGAGGGGCAGGAGGTGTCCTGCTCACAGAAAGGCAGGAAACATGATTATATAATGTATGTTATATACTATATTACATGATATATATCATATAATGTATATATTGTATAATATACTACCATATAGAATATATTTTATATATAATATATATTTAGGACAAGGGATTATATATATTATTATATATTATATCATATATTTAGGGATTATATATTGAGGACAAGTAGTTTTTCAGACATCTGTGTTCTTGGCTGATTAAATGGATAAAACAAACTCTTTTTTTTTTTTAACTTCTGTGTGGAGTTTTAAAGTCTACAGTGTTTGACAGGAAGGCAGTTATTAACCCACCACCCAAGTTTGTTTTGTAAGGAATTTATTGGACATTTTCCAGCGTAGAAAACAGTATTTTATTTTCCAAATATTAAAATTTATATTTTAATAAATATATATTTAATAATAATAATAATAATAATAATAATAATAATAATAATAATAATAATAATAATAATAATAATAATAATAACAATAATAATAACAATAGTAATAATAAATATAAACTAGCCCCCAATAAAATACAATTCCTGGTCCCAGGAAGTGCCTCAGGAGGCTGCAGCTTGTTTGAAATCCCAGCTGAGGTTCCAGGGACAGGAGGTGGAGTGTCAGGGACTCAGCAGCAGGGAGAGAGTTTAATGAGGAGGATGAGAATCCCTTGTTGGGTTTGGGTTTAAAATTCTGTAAAGGGGGAACCCTCAGCCTTTCCTTCAGGGATTGTCTCTGATGCCTTCGTGCCCCTTGGGAGGGCCCTGCTTAGGGGCTGCAGCAATATTGGGAGGAGTATCTGGTAAGGAGGGAAGGATTTTCCTGTAAAGCAAAGGAATCCCAAATGCCAGCCACAAAAGCTGAAGGAACAGGAAGACACTGGAAGCAATTGCAGTATCTCCCTGTCTTTATTCACCAAAGCCACAGCAGCAAAACTGGAGGTAAGAAACAAAAGAATATTGAAAAGTCTGAGAGTGGCAAAATCCATGGGGAGAAACTTGAGTTTCTCTGGTGGATTGTCACTGGAGTTTCAGACATTTCTGGCAATTCTTCAGTTCATTTCTTGGTCTTGTAAGATTTTCAGAAGAACAATGTTGAGCTTTGGTGCTGGCAATGACCCAGGAGAGCCTGTGCTCCCTGCAGCCCCTGGGGCTGTTCCCCTCTCTGCTGCTTTGCTCCCAGCTGGGGTGCAGGTCCCTGCTGGAGCCCTGTAAATTCAGAGAGCACAGGGAATCCAGGGCTGTGTCCTGGCAGGAGGGGACACAGGGACATCTCTGGATGATGGGATTGGTCCCTGTGCTCCTGTGTCTGAGGCAGACTGAAGGCAGGGGGAGACTCAGGGCTGCACAAAACAGTAGGAGAATGTTCTGCACTGTCTCCCTCGTTGATTGTTTCTACAAAGAGGGCATGGAAAATCAGGTTTGCCTGGAAAACCAGGTGTTCTCTGCCTTGTGTGAGACTGCTCAGAGTTGTCTCCTCCTGGCTGCTTCAGAGTCTTTGAGAAGAATGTGCTGAGTGGGATGGATGGAACAAGGTGGAGGGTTGAGAGCTGGGTGGGGTCTCCAGGTGTTCCCTGTGATCCTGCTGCCTCAGGGGTCAGGGGCAATGGGGAATGTCAGGAGGAATGGGGAATGTCAGGAGGAATGGGGAATGTCAAGGGAATGGGGAATGTCATGGGAATGGGGAATGTCAGGAGGAATGGGGAATGTCAGTGTGAACAGCGAATGTCATGGGAATGGGGAATGTCATGGGAATGGGGAATGTCAGTGTGAACAGGGAGTGTCATTGGGAACAGGGAATGTCATGGGAACAGGGAATGTCATTGTGAACAGGGAATGTCAATGGGAACAGGGAATGTCATGGGAACAGGGAATGTCATTGTGAACAGGGAATGTCAGTGTGAACAGGGAATGTCATGGGAATGGGGAATGTCACTATGAACAGGGAATGTCACTATGAACAGGGAATGTCAGTGTGAACAGGGAATGTCAGTGTGAACAGGGAATGTCATGGGAACAGGGAATGTCACCGTGCCTGTGTTGTTTGCAGGGCTGGTTGCTGTGGGAGAGAAGGCCCAGAAGAGGTCCGGCCATTACGTGGTGATGAAGGATCTTTCAGGTGAGTTTGTTGTCTGGAATGGTGCAGTTGCCAGAGGCTGGGCGGGCACTGACCCTGCCGTGTCTGTGTGCCAGGGAAGCACCCGGTGTCTGCGCTGATGGAGATCTGCAACAAGAGGAGGTGGACGCCCCCCGAGTTCGTGCTGGTGGACGACAGTGGGCCCGATCACCGCAAACATTTCATCTTCAAGGTGGGTCTGGGCTGCCTGCCCCTGTGCTGCTTTCTCTGTGCCAGGGGTGAAATCCATGTTTCTGTTTGATAGAAACACCTCACGGGGCTGGCTGAGGATGGTGGAGCCGTCTCGGTGCTGGAACGTGCAAGTCCTGTTCCTGGAAAGGCCAAACCGAGTCCCTGGAGCACTTTATTCTGGGATCCCAGGGCTGGAGCCCCTCTGAGGCCAGGCTTGGAGAGCTGGGGGTGCTCACCTGGAGGAGGGAAGGCTCCAGTGAGACCTCAGAGCTCCTTGCCGGCCCTAAAGGGGCTCCAGCAGAGCTGGAGAGGGACTGGGGACAAGGGCTGGAGGGGCAGGACGCAGGGAATGGCTTCCCTCTGCCAGAGGGCAGGGCTGGATGGGATCTTGGGAATTAGGAATTCCCTGGCAGGGTGGGCAGGCCCTGGCACGGGGAGCCCAGGGCAGCTGTTGCTGCCCCTGGGTCCCTGGCAGGGCCCAAGGCCGCTGGGGCTCGGAGCAGCCCTGCACGGTGGAAGGTGTCCCTGCCACGGCCGGGGTGGCACCGGCTGGGCCGTGAGGTCCCTCCCAGCCCCGAGCACAGTGGGATCCCCTGCGATGCCCTTGCTGACGGGCAGCCGTGGGATCTGTGTCCCTAAAAAGGAGCTGCCCAGAGTGTGCCTGGGGCAGGCACGGCCCCCTCGCTAACCCCTGGTTCCCCCGTGCCAGGTGAGAGTCAATGGCAACGAGTACAGGCCCACCTTTGCCAGCCTTAACAAGAAGCACGCGAAAGCCACGGCGGCCACGGCGGCGCTGCAGGCCATGGGACTCGTACCAAAGGAAAGCATGGTCAATACCACCATGTTCAGGAGTGCCTCACACCGCTAAGCTTGGCTTTACTGGGACACTGGTTCTGAGCATTTTACTCTGCACAAGAAATGGTATTTGCCCCTCTCATGTTGTAAATACATCGGCGATTCCCACCTTGTAAAAACTGTACAGACACCCGCAGGTTTTTCTTTTGTACCATCCAAATGTATTTAAATCATACTTAGTTTTTGGTATGTTTATATTGTTTACATTAGTGATGTAATTATTTCTTAAACGACTAAATCAGACGACAGACTCTGGAGGCATCAGAATTCCAGACCCTTGGCTGAAGCTCCTGCAGTTCCTCTCCTGTCAGAGCGTTGACCCTTTCTTTGATAACACAGTTTTGTAGTGGCTGCAGAGTCCCCTGGGCTCGGGGAGGTGCTGGGGACACCCTCGGGCCGTGCCCGGGCGCTGCCCCTCGGTGCCACCCCAGGACAGCCTCGGGCACGGCCCGGCCCAGCCTCCCGGGGCTGCTCTTCCCAACCAGTGAATCCACTGCCTGATGCTGATTGTACGGATTTGTGGTTCATGTGAATTTTAAACTCTTTAACAAATCTACAACTGGATTTGGGGGGAGGGAGGGGGTAGAATGACGCTTCAATTGTTGTACCCAACTTGGTCAATAAAGCAGCACAAGTTCATAATCTTCACCCCTGGTCAGTAAACAGTGATTCCAAGGGATGCCAAGCCAGGCAACAGGAATTGAAACACGCCAAAATGCCTTCTGCAAGGAACACACACGATACAGAAGTGGCTTTGTGAGGATTCCCAACAGCCATTGGGATGGCAGGAGCAGGTCTGGTGGTTTTTGTTCGTTTTGACTTCTACAAAATAACTCCTTGGGATGCAATGTTAAGGATAAGGAGCCTCTGCCCCCAAGGAGCGTGATCCAGAGTTTGGGCAGTTGGACAGCAGAGAGGATGTAGAAAGCTTTTCCTGCTTTTATTTTATTTTTTATTTAAGAAGCATTAATCTTTGTTCTGTGTGCACGTGGGACTGGAAGGGGCAGTGCGCCCTCCCTGAGGGATCTGAGTTAGGAGCAGGCTGCCAGGATTTCTGCACGGGGGTCCTTCAGGTGCTTGTCCCAACAAGTCTTTGTGAGGTGTGAACCTGAGCTGGGTTTGGGGACAGAACAAACCCAGCCAGGCTGCTCAGGCCTCACAGGAGGGACCCTTTGGCCATGGGGGTCCATGGAGCTGAGCAATTCCTGGTGCCTGGAGCCGTGTGGATCCCGTCAGTGTCACAGAACGTGGAGTCTCCTTGCTCTGCAGGGACAAGGGTTGGTGTTCCCTGTGCAGCAGGGAGCTGGGGTTGGTTTGGAGACAGGAAAGCCCCTGTGAGTCTGTCCAAGCGCTCCGAAAATGCTTCAGTTGATCTTCATTTCATGGACGTTGTTGTCTTGAATTAAACTTTTTTCCCTTTGGCATCTCGCCTTTGGTCTCTGACTAAATGTGTGGAGCTTGTCCTGCAAGTGCTTGTGAGGTGTGAAATCCCAGGAAAGCTGGGAGAGGCACCCTGGGGGTGTTTGGCTCCATCCAGGGCTGGAACAGCTCCCTCCATACTCAGTGCCTTGGCAGAGCTCAGACCCCACAGCTGCTGAGGGTTCTCTGCAATCCGTGCTCTCCATGGCAGCTCAGACCCCACAGCTGCTGAGGGTTCTCTGCAATCCGTGCTCTCCATGGCAGCTCAGACTCCACAGCTGCTGGGGGTTCTCTCCATGGCAGCTCGGACTTCTCAGCTGGACACCATCAAATTTGGGAATGTACAACCCCCTGTACTTGTTTGCTTCCTTTGTCTATATCCCTGTTTCCCAGGCATAAGGTAAAGACCTGGGTTCTTTCCCAGCAGCAGAGAAATCCAGTCCCACTAAAGACTCAATTTGAAAAATCATGGATTTCATGGCTTAAAGCTGGGGGGGATCTGTGTGTTCCCTGGAGCCACGTGTCCTTCAGGAGCAGCCCTGCATCCTGGCAGCAGCTGGGATTTGCTCCTGGGGCTGACAGCTCACAGCAGCTCTGCAGAGCCATGGTGGATCTCCAGGAGTTCCAGCAGAGCTGTGTCCCTGCTGGATCCTGGGCAGGCAGAAAGGCTCTGAGGGCAGAGGAGGCCTTTGCTGGCACAGGCTCAGGGGCTGCTCCGTGCCCTTGTTGGGTGTGTGGGGCTTTGCTGGGTGATGCCAGAGCCCAGGGGCAGCAGCAGGGAGAGCTGAGCTCTGCTGCCCACGGCTTCACTTGCAGTGACAAACACCAGATTATAGAAATACACCTGGAGAGCACAAACATGAGCTGGTTCCACTTCCCACTCAGCTGTGGCATTCCCTGCTGCAGGAATGTGCTCAGCAACAGCTGTGGGAAAGTGACACCTTCCCCAAAAGGCCTGGAGGGAAACACTCAGGGCACCTGGCCAGACTCTGCTGCTCTTCCTCTCTGTGATCCATGGAATCCCTGGTGCTGGCACAGCCCTGCCAGCCCATGCAGTGCCAGCTGTGCCCCATGGGCACCTTGTCCCCAGCCCAGAGCACTCAGTGCCACCTGCAGGGGACACCTGCAGGGATGGGCACTGCAAAGCTCCCTGGGCAGCCCCTGCCAAGGCCTGAGCACCCTTCCCTCATGCTGAGGTGCTGCAGCCATTTGATTGTTCCTCTCCAGGCTGTGGTTTGTAGGCCTGGGGTGGGTGTGAGAGCTCTGACCTCCATTCCTCCCTGTGGAGTTCCAGGATGACCCCAAGCCAAGAGGTGCCACACACCAAGTGCAGCTGCTGAGGGTGGCAGGGGGCTGTGAACAGCCTGGGAAGGGGTTTTGCCAAGCATTTCACCCATCCATGGGATCCCAGAAGGTTTGGGCTGGAAGGAACCTAAAGCTCATCTGGTTCCTATCCCCTGCCCTGGGGGGTTCTAGTTCCAGCCTGGTTATGAGTTCCTGCCCTGAGCAGGAGCAGAAATCCCACACTTGGAACAGAAGCTGTGGGTGCATGGGGAACACCGACCTGCCAGGGGCAAACCAGTCCAATAAAACCACGTTTTATTTAAAAAACACTTTCTACAATGAAAAAGATGCCCGAGGCCTTTCCCCTCCTTTCCTCTGCAGCCCAGGGAGGGACAGTCCTGCTCCAGGGCCCAGCAGCGTTCCTAGGCCTTCCAGGTGTAGCTGTAATCCTTCATCTCCAGCAGGCGGAGGGAGGATTTCCCCAGCGCGGGACACTGCCTCAGCTGATCCAGAGTCCTGGGGTGCAGCCCGCAGGCCGGCAGGTCCTGCTGCACGTCCTCCTGTGGGGGGCACACACACGGAATGAGCTTTCTGCGGGAAATCCGATCATCAGATCCCGCTGGGGAGCTGGGGCAGGACGAGCCCCGGGGGCTGCAGGCGGTGCTCCCGGGTGTTTCGGTGCCGGGCCCGGCCACGGGAAGGTCCCGGTGTGCATTCCCCGTCCCGGTGTGCCCTCCCCGTCCCGGGCTGTCCCCGGCTGTCCCCGTGTTCGCTCCCGCTCACCTGGGGCGGGCCCGGGCGGGTGTTGAAGGCGGCGCTGGGCTCGTGGGGGCTGAGCAGGGCTCGGAAGTTGCCGCGCTGCGCCGGGCCCAGCAGCAGCGTCAGGGCGTGCAGGGCGTGCGGCAGGACGGGCCCCAGCACCTCCAGGCTGAACACGTCCTCAAAGCCCCCCGGCACCCGGGCACGGCCGCTGACTGTGCGAGCCTGGGGCAGAGAGAACCGAGTCAGTGCTGCACACAGCACAGCCAGGAGCTCTCAGCACTCCGACACCAGCACAGGGCCACAGCCCCACTGAAAATGGAAACACTCCTCAGTATTGTCCACTCCCTGAGCAATGCATGAGATGTTACTAGCCCTGTACCAACTCCTAAAATGTGCCCCTGGACTGCAGGAATGCTGAAGGAATTGGGAAGGGAAGTGAACAAGACCAGGATGAACTTCTCTGGTGGAACAAGTAGCTGATCCTGTTCTTACTGGGAATAAATTTGGGTTGGATATGGGGAAAGAATTCTTGGCTGTAGGGTGAGGAAGCCCTGGCACAGCTGGGGCTGCCCCTGGATCCCTGGAAGTGTCCAAGGCCAGGCTGGATGAGCTTTGGAACAACCTGGGATAGTGGAAGGTGTCCCTGGCCATGGCAGGGGGTGGGACTGGGATGATCCTGAAGGTCCCTCCCAATCCAAACCATTCCCTGCAGGAATAGAAGGTGAGCTGTGGCTCAGGGGCTCCTCCTGCAAGGGGCTGGGACAGTCTGAGAGCCCCATAAGATCTGGGGAGAACCTTAACAACCATTTCCCCTCTGGGCAGCCCTGCACAGCCTCTGTCTGTCGGGAGGTGAGGAAGGGAACGCTGGGAGGTCAGTTCAGGGCAGGGAGGTCAGTTCAGGGCAGGGATGTGTTGTACGGATTTAGGAACGGGCTGTGCCTGCACACAAAATGCTGACTCAGGCTTCAGCCATAAAAATCCCTCTGTGGTGCCTGAGGGAGCCTCACCAAGTGGGGGCTGATCCCCTGGGTAAGGAACGGCTCCCTCCCCGTTCCCGGAGCCGCCCTGCCCCTCACCTTGAGCGTCTGCAGGGTCCCGCCCCGGAAGGCCACCGGGGACAGCAGCGTCGGGGGCAGCCCCGCCTGCGGCCCCGCCACGGCCACCAGGCTGCGGCAGCTGATGAGGAAATTGAGCAGCCTGAAGGTGTGGCTGCCCCTCACCAGCACCAGCGACTCGGGCCTGTGATCCGCCTGCACCTCGTGCTTCTCCTTGCGCCTGCCAGCCGAGTCAAGGGAAAACCCCGGGGCACTGGGGAGCATCCACGGGGCAAAAAGATGGAGCAGTGAGTCCCCCTCACCCCATCTGACCAAAATCCCCAAACCCCAACCAGCTGTGCACCCCCCACATCTGCTCTTCTGATATTAAGCAGCATCTTAATCCTAGTAATACTTCCAAAGTAACTGAAAAAAAAATGCAGTTTCTCATAACTGTTTCTCAGTTCCTCATGCAGGAACATGAGGATTCATATTTGGAAAAGAGTTCTCAAAAACTTCTACAGAACTTAAATGTAAGTACACAACACTGGAAAAGCTGCAGGGTTTTCTGGTGTCACACATCTGGAAGATCAAAGGAAGGATACAGTTGGATAGAAATGGTATCTGGTTTCTTCACCTTGCCTTGGACTCCCATCTCCTCAAGCCAAGAGAAGTTTCCATCATCATCATCATCGCTGGGAGCTGGTTCCCTGGGACACAGGATCAGTGTTAGGAGGGCAGTGCCTCTGAGCAAGGTTTTCCAAATGGACTATGCAGGAGCCTGGAGATGGCCCTGAATTCCAGCACTGCACAGCTGTGGGAAATGCAAAGACAGAAACTTCCACAGATTCAGGAGGGTTTGATCTGCAGCCTTGGAAGGAGCTTGGATTGATGCAAAAATAAAAATTATTAAGCAGAATAAGAGACATTAAGAACAAAGAACAGATATTAAGTAGGAAAATAATAAACTTATTTTCTATAGTTGTGAGAATGTGCCTTAAGTAAGTGAGAAACTATATTGATGAGATGGTGAAGGGTTGATAATGTAAGGGTGTGCTTGTACAGGGTAACTAAGTTTAGAAGTTATAACAGAAGCATATGTGTGTAGGTGAGTTAGAAACCCATTGGATAAAAGTATCCACAGTGCAGCAGAGGTAAGTAAAGGGGATAGGTTAGACATGCAAAATAAGAAATGCAAAAAGTTCTATATTGCCTTCTAATGAAGAAACTTGTGACTATGAGCTATGGCCGAATGCTTGCTCCTCTCACAGCCTCTGAGCTGATGTTTATCTCAGCAGTGCCTCTATGGCTGAATGCTTGCTCCTGTAAAATCTGTCAGTCTCTGAGCTGCTGTTTATGTGAGCAATGAATGATGCTGGCCCCATCCCTTTATGCCAATGACACACAACATTGTTACTCACCCCGCATCCTCCGCACTGCTGCCCGCTCTGATGCCCTCAGCTGTCTCTGTCTCCAAACTCTCCTCAGAGTTCTTCTGTTTCCTGGCTCCACTTTCCTCCAGCAGAGGCAAGGAGAATTCTATTCCTGTGGTGAGGAGAGGCAGCAGTGAGGGGCTGTGAGCCAGCCCTCCCCCATCCCCATCCCCGTGCCCATCCCCTTACCCTCAGTGCGCATGGCGTGGCGCAGGCCGCGCAGGCTGGGTGTGATGGCGGCCATGTGCCAGCACTGGCCCATGCCCATCCCCGTGCCCATCCCCTTACCCTCGGCGCGCATGGCGTGGCGCAGGCCGCGCGTGGTGGGCGCGATGGCGGCCGTGGGCTCGGCGCTGCCCGCCAGCCCCGCGGCGCGGAACAGCACCGAGAACTGCGCCGAGCACACGTAGAAATAGGGACAGAGGCGCGCCCGCAGCAGCTGGTACAGAGAGGTGAAGCTCACCGACCTGCCAGGGAACATACAGTGATGGCACAGCTGGCAGAGTCCCTGCCCTGGAGAGGGAATGGGGACAGGGCATGGAGGGACAGCACACGGGAATGGCTCCCAGTGCCAGAGGGCAGGGATGGATGGGAGATTGGGAGTTAGGAGTTGTTACCTAGGAGGGTGAAAAGGGCTGGGATGGAATTCCATCCCTGGATCCCTGGCAGTGCCCAAGACCAGGCTGGACATTGGGGCAGCTGGGACAGTGGAAGGTGTCCCTGCCATGGCAGGGGTTGAAATGCGTTGATCCCCAAGCTCCCTTCCAACCCAAACCATGCCACGACCCTGTTCTTATTAAAATCTTCTTTCTCACCCTCACCCAGCCCATGAGGCTGCACTCACCAGTCACTCATGAGCACTTGCTGCAGGGCCTCGTCCTGTGCCCAGGGACAGGCCTTCCCAGCCATGCTCCTGTCTGCCCCGAGGCGGGGGAAGAGCGGCAGCCAGGGCAGCGAGGGGTGCAGCCAGTAGAGCAGGCTCTGCTGGAAGGCGCAGCGCAGCTCCGAGCACAGCCGCGGCTCCTGCGGGGCGCAGAGCGTGTGAGGGGCGCGGCAGAGCCGCGGGGAGCGGAGCTGCAGCCCCAGGCGCCCGCCCAGCCCTCACCTGCACGCTCCGGGGCAGCGAGGCTGGCACAGCCCGGCAGTGCTGAGCCACCCCCTGCGCCTCCTCCTGGCCCTTCAGGTGCTCTGCCCACGTGAAGGGCTGGGAGGACATGAAAAGAACTCGTGTCTTAATGCTCCAGTCCGCAGGGAATTCCTGGCGTGGCGAGGAGGGAGCTTTGGGTACGGCAAGAGGTGAATGAAGGTCCTGAGCAAGCAGAAACGGCATCAGTTAACTGGCAGAAAATTAAACCTGTTCACAGGCTGACAGTCATTATTTTTATATTATTTATTATGTTATTATTTTATATTTATATGGTTATATTATAGTCTATTACTTATTAGATTTTATTCTTTATTATATTATATTCTTTATATTCTTTTATACATTATTATTTTGATTCTTTCACCCAGCACCAGATTCAAACAAAAATATTCCATTCTATTGCCTATAAAACCACATTGACAGGGCTTGCACTCATCAAGTCCTTCCAACAGTATAAACTAGGAACAAATTGAAAGATAAATGATTAACCCAAGAAAGCCCTGAGCCTGATGCTTATGAAGACTAAAATCTCCATGCCAATATGGTTATTTCATTTCATCCTCTCCTGGTGACTGTAAGGTCACATGCTGAAAAAAGCCCTGGGCACCTCCAAGACAGTTTGTTCTCCTTTTTTCTATCCTTCTAATTTCGTTTGAACTTCAGTTTCTGTACCTAGAACAACATTAGAGAATGTCTATTGAAACTCCGTTTGAATTTCAAGGGCTGGTTTTCAGGAATTCTTGCTTTCCTATGTGCCTGATGAAGTGCTCCATTTCTGTAGCTGAAAACCAGACTGCAGGAGGTCTATCTGGTGAAAAACACCCTCATCTCAATTACATATAAAACTAAGAAACAGTAAAATTATAGTCAGGAAAACTGAGATACAACAATCTCTGTCCATGGAACTACAATACCAGTGAGGTCAGGCAGAAGGCTGGGTTTAGAAGACTGTCACCAGAACAGGAAACATCAATGTAAGAAATTTCCTCGAACACTGACATTTCAGTACATTCTTTTATGCAAAGATGGGCCATCAAATACCAAGCGAAACAGTTTCAGCTTTCTGTGTGCCCTGAGAACAGCTGGAATCTCTTCAGCAGTTTCATACCTGGCTTAGGGTGAGGATGTCGGAACTTTCAGCAGGCTCCGCTCTCCCGGGAGGCTTCTCCTCACAGGCCGGCTCTAAAAACTGAACGAAAGAGCAGCATGAGCCACGGCACAAAGGAAGCACCGGGCTGATCATGTTAAAAACTGCCCTTGCAGTGGCATTTCCCGAGTGATCCTCAGCACCCCGGGCTGCAAACAAACCCCGCTCGGGGCGGGCACAAGATCCGCACCCAGAGCTGAGCAACAGCCCGAGCCCAGCGGGGCCTTGGAGGAACCGGGGGCGAGCCCGGGGCTGCATCGGGAAGGGGCTGGGGGCCCTGGCTGAGGGCTGAGGGTGATGGCTGAGGGCCATGGCTGAGGGCTAAGGGTGATGACTGAGGGCGGAGGGCCATGGCTGAGGGTGATGGCTGAGGGCGGAGGGCCATGGCTGAGGGCTGAGAGCGGAGGTCCCCTCTGCCGGGGCTCGGTCCCACCTGCCAGAAGGGCACTGCCGATGGATCCCCGCCCGCGGGGGTCGCTGCCGGGGGTTGTTGAGGGGTAGCCGCCGCTCGCCGCGGAGCGTTGTCCAGGCTGGAGAAGGGGTTGCGGCGGCGGGCGGCCCCAGAGCCCCGCGGGGCCGGGGCGGCGGCGGCTTCCGCGGCTCCGTCGGGGTCGCTCCTCCGCGCAGGACGTTTGCGTTTCAACCGCAGCAGCGCCGGCGGCTTCTTGAAGCCGGGCGAGTGCCCGGGCTCGGCAGGGGCGGCCATGGCCGAGCGGGGCCCGGAGGAGCCGCGCTTCGGTCTTGGCGCCAAAGAGCGCCCGCTCCGCCCCGGGGCGGCGCTGAGAGAGCGGCGCCGCCATTGCTGCCGCCCTCAGGGGCTCTGAGGGGAGCGGGGCTCCCGCCGGCCCCGCTCCGCCCGCGTGGGCCACACAAACACGGAGCACAAAGACAGACGGCGCTGAAATTGTGTCCGTCCCCTGCCAAATGCACCCGGGCAGCGGCCCCAGGGGCTGGGCTCGGCTGCGGCAGCATCGCCACCCGGCTGCCCCCGGGCCAAATCCCCTCTGCTGATACCGGGGCTGGGGCGTGCGATGGGACACGAACCACACGGGGTTCAGCCTCTCTGGGAGAAAGAAACGAGTGTTTGAGGCTATTTGGGAGAGAAAACTACTCTCGATGGCACCCGTCTGTTGTACAGGGAGTTCAAAAGGCATAAAAAATACCGGAGAAGTATTAGATATACATGTGGTTCAAAAGGCATAAAGAGGTTATCAAGAACAACAATTTTAGTGACAAAAAGATTTAATAAAAGAAAAACGATACTATTAAAAGATCTTTCGTCCCCAGTTTTGTCGCTGCTTGTCTTGGTTTTAAAACTTGTTAGTATCTTACTTCATCTGCTTTATTTTGGAAACATTGAAGCGAAACTGAGCAGCATCAGGGAAACACCAACATGTGGCTCCAAGGCTGCACAATGTCTGTGCAGCTCCCGCGGGACTGCCACGCTCCAGCCGTGCACAAAGCCCCTCTCCTTCCCCAGGCTGCACGGCAGCACACCAGGAGTAAAATCAGAGTTCCTCCTGATTTCCTAGGCCTGCCCTGCATCACTGACCCAGAACCTCCTCCAAGTGTGGTGAGTGAGAGGAGACAGATCAAGTGTGGCTCTGGTTAATTGTTCCCTCTCAGATTTTCCCACTTTTTTTTCCCACAGATTTTCCCTCAGATTTTCCCACAGCTTTGAAGTGGCCATGTCCATGGTTTGAGTGATCCACAGCGAAAATTAGCAACATGATTGAAAAAGTATTTTTGCTCTCAAATCAGAGCACATAGGGAGGCAGATGAGGAAAGCAAAATGCAGTTCCTTCCCCACTGCTGACTTTCAGACAGGCCCTGATCATGGATAATGCTGGAGAGACAGATCTGGGCTGTGCTGAGGTTAAAAAAGGGGAAAGGAACATGCACAGCACAGGGAGATACCAAAGGTAACAAGCTACACAAAGTGCCTCAAACACCTGACACACAATTCCACCAGCTTGGGGACTCTGGATTTACCAGGTTTGCTGAGAGGAAGGGAGAGAGCTGGGGGAAACTCCTGCTGTCAGAACCACGTCCTTCCCATCTGCCAGCCTTGATAGTTTTGCCTGTCCTTCAACTGAACAACAATTTGAAATGTGGATTAAGATCTTTAAGTGTAGCATTCAGTCTCAGTGCAGTCAAAAGCAAAAGGTAACTATAAAGGCAACTACTAGTAGGGGTTGGAGACAAAAAACTAATAAAAACATCTTTTTTTCCTCTTTAATTTCTTAGGGTTGGAAACCAACAGTGACTGAGTTTGCCTGTAGATGTTTCCTGATATTTTTAAGTGCAGCAGGGCAGACAAGATTTTTATGTCAAGGCTGCTTCTTTAGAAGCTGCTGATGGGAATATTCTGCTCAAGGGAATTTAAGACCCCTGAAGTCATGGAAGCTTCAGAGACCATTTGAGCTGAGGTACAAAGAATGTTTAAATTCTGTTCACTGCCTGCAAGTGTACACTGATTTATTCCACAAATACATTTCTTTATCTTCCCCAGGCTGAGAAATCAGAAGTTGTGTGTCAGAACTGGATGACTTGTCTCTTTCTTGCTTGATTCTTCTGAACTATTTCCATAGAAACTTTGGCTTCATACAATGGGATGGGTTCATCCAGCTGAGGCCTGAAATGAAACAGTAAAAAAGTGCTTGTGAGCACACTCAGACCACCAGAAATATCACAGGACAGACTTTGCTTTCACTGTGTCAACCTCCCTCCTCAAACAAAGAAACAGGTTCATGGCTTTGCTCCAGTGCACAGAAGAAGAGAAAAGCCCCAGAGCAAACAGGAGCCACAAATAAATGAAAAGAGATCCTTCTTGCAGGGGGAAAAAAGGGGTGATGGAGAGGGTTCTGCTCAGCAGCAGTTGTTATCCTGCTTTAAGGGAAGGGATCTTCCATTCCCACCTTATTATGGGAATCTTCCTATAACTTCCTGAAGCTCTGCTCAGGAGTGTTAGTGCTGGAAAGAGTTTTCTACTTCTAATGCTGAATTTAAAAACCCACAAAAATCTCCACATTGTAGGGGGGTAGAATATAAGAAAATAAAGATAGTGTAGAAAGTAATCTCAGCCCTAAGGAGCTGCAGCTGGGCCAATTATCAAAGATTGGGAACAGGCCTGACTTTAACAGGCCACAGCTGTAACCAGTGAGAAGATGCTAGAAAAGAGTGGGGTGGTGGTGAGAAGGGAACTGGAGTCAGTTGCTGCTTTGTGAAGAATAAAGAGTCAGTGCTGTGAGGAGCTGCCCTGACAAACACCAAGCAGGTATGGAACTTTTGCAATAAGGAGTCAGTCAGGTTTGCAGCTACACCCAAAAAACCTGGCACATCTTTCTTTTTCATTTTCAACACAGTGCAAAATCAACACCAAAAATTATGAAGGCAGAGTTAATTCATGAGTTTGTTGGCCCAAAAGGATAAAATGTGGCAAATCTTTCTCTAAATTCATTTTTTGCTGTTCTTGTCCAAGTCCTGGCTCTCTGGGTCTTAATTAAATGTTTAGATGAAAGAATTTACATCTGCTCTTGAAATATTGCTGAACTGAAAGCCACCAACAGTATGGAACCCCTGCAATGAGATGACAACACCACATCTCTCACCTGAAAATGCCATTTGATAATTTGTCCATGATATCTTCCAGGATGGGTATCCAAGAGGACTGTTAAGGAACAATAATGCTGGAGGGAAATCTCTTACAATCATTTGTGCTGGTCACAGCCCTGTACTGATAAAAACTCAGCAAGATCAAGGGAAAACAAAAATGAACCTCAGTTCCAGGCTTTAGATCAGATTTTTGCACTTGGTTCTATATCAGAAACCTCCTTTCTGGAAATACAATGCAGAAATAAAATATGGGATATTTCAATTATTTCAATATGAAAATCTTCAGTATTTCAATATGAAACACAAGTGCAGCCTGTACTGGTACAACATCAATCAGTCATTAATCAATGGGATTTTCTGTGCAGAATGAAGAGAACAGATTCTGGGACCAGGCAGCTGTTGTGACAGTTCATACAGGCACCTGATAAAAGCCAAAATGGAGCTGGGAACACAGCAGAGGCTGGAAATTCTTGGAGCACTGCCTTGTGAGGGGTCTGTGAGTTAATGACCACCAGCCAAGATTTATTCAGTCTTTGTGTGAAACCCAAACAACAACATTCATCCTTCACTTTAAGGGCAATCAGGCTGATACTTGAAGCTAAAGTTCTTTTAAAAAGTGATCAGTTTGTGATTTCTTCAGATGACAGTAATGCCAGATGCTCCAGAATTTCACATGATACACAAGTTCCTAAAGCCAAAAGTACCCAAACCTTTCAGGGCTGAAAATGTCCTGCCCAGGGAGCTCTGCCCAGCTGCATCAGCCCAAATGTAGGAGATATTCCTTCTCCTGTTCCCAACCAACATTGCCCGTCCATAAATTTCATGTACAAAACAAATCAGTACATTTTCTGTGCATGATATTTCTGTACATTGCAAATAAAGGATAAGTTAGGAAGCCAAAACATTTCCACTTTTGCAGTGAACACGAGTGCATTAAATTTGGGCGTTTAATGCCCAAAAGCACAACAATTAAAAAAAAAACCAAAATGCCACTTGCATAAAATAAAAACCTATAGAGTCAAATCTTCAATTAATTGATTCAATAATGAACCAAAACACTGCATTTTTTTCCCCAGAATGGTGTTTTGCAGTACTGCTTTTAATGAAGCTTGTAGAGACATTTTCATATGGACACTGGGGCTGGAGCAGCCTGGCACAGTGGGAGGTGTCCCTGCCATGGCAGGGGTGGCACTGGGTGAACTTCAAGGTCCCTTCCAACCCAATCCAGTCTGGGATTCCATGATGAATTTAAAAGGAATGCAGAAAATACCTTAAAACCTGAGTGTCTCTCATATTTCAGCTGGGTTGCAGCACTGAGCAGAGGAGAACCTCTCCGTGGGATTTCCCAGCTGTTTTCACTCCTGCCAGCACTGAGAATTCCACAGCACCACCAAAGGATATCGAGATACTTCCCCTGCTGCACATTGGACAAGTTCCACACCTCCTCGTTCAGGAAGGACACTGTGGCTCCCTTAAGGAACAAGGAATGGCTGTCTGGAGGATCCAGCTGAAGCAAATTGAAGAAAAATGTTATTTAGTTGCATTTTCCCATACAAAAATAAAGGTTAAATGGTTATTTTATAGAGATGGTTAAATCAAACAAAAACCACCCTTTGCCCTCTTTTAAAAGAGAGGAAACTCATAACACTGACAGGTTGAAATGACAGTTTTATGTGTCTGTATCTCTATTTTCTGTGGGACAAACTCCTCCCTGCACAGGCAGCTTTACCTGCAGGTTCCTTTCCGTGGTTATCCAGCGTCCCCCAACCCCAAGCAGGGTGATGATGTCGTGCTTGTGAGGCAGCAGCTGGCCCCTGGAAGCTGGTTCATCTTCAGCACTGTACAGCCTCACTGGGAGGGAGAACAAATTCCTCTGAGCTCAGCAGAAAATGTGCAAAATTCAATATGCATTTATTGCCACACCTTTCAGCAGAACTCTGATGTTTTCTGTTGTTTCAGCTAAAAATGGTTGAAAACTCTGAATTTATTATTTCATTTATACTCTGAGTATTTAATATACTTTACTCAGAATAATATTTTATTATAGCTCTGAAGTTACTATTCAGAGGAATATTTTGTTTATATTTATATTCATAAAACTATAGTAACAATACAGACTGTAATGTAGTATATTACCTATATTATACTATATTGCAGTATTCTGTAATATATATACAATATATATACTACAATACAGTATATTACATATATTATACTGTATTATATAGTATATAGCATAATAGTATATATTACACATAATGTAGTATATATACATAATATAGTATACTATACATAATATACTATATATAAGATATAATATATATAATCTATAGTATATATAACTTAATGCATAATGTATAAAACACCAAGTATAACTATAAAATATAGGATATTATACTATATCTATTATAGTATATATAATGTAAATTATTATATAATTTAATATTACAAATTATACATCTAGATACTATTATATATTTAGACACTATTATATATAAATATATATATCAGCAGTATCCTATAATATATATCAAATATACAAGAATAATAAATAGATATATAATATCTAGTATAATAATATTTTATTTACATAACTCTGAATAGTAACTTCAGAGTTTTCACCTATGAGAGTTGGTTTCCAATAGAGGTTGACAGTGTTGTTAATTAGGGTTAATTTCTGTATTCAAACAAGGCAGCAAACCAATGATGTCACAGCTCTATTCTAGAGCCATTTTTAATTTCCAGTTTCAAACACAGGACTATTACAGCCTCACTTAGCAGCTGCCTGGGAGGTGCTGGCAGGCAGCCGTGGGTGACAGAGGAGCTCTGGGGACAGTGGGGTGCCATTGCCAGGTGTTGGAATAATACCAATATAGCTGGGTAGGATGTGCCTGAGCTTGTCTGGCCCTTGGTGTTGGACCAAACAGCAGCACTGTGGTGTTTCACCCCAGAAACATTTTTGGCTGGCTGGGTGTGTGATGTTTCACCCCACAGACACTCTTGGCAGGCTGGGTGTTGGTGTTTCACCCCACAGACACTCTTGGCTGGCTGGGTGTGTGGTGTTTCACCCCAGAGACATTTTTGGCTGGTTGGGTGTGTGGTGTTTCACCCCAGGGACACTTTGGGCTGGCTGGGTGTGTGGTGTTTGACCCCACAGACACTTTGGGCTGGCTGGGTGTGTGGTGTTTGACCCCACAGACACTTTTGCCTGGCTGGGTGCTGCAGTTGGCACGTGGGGACAAGTCCAGGCCTGCAGGAGCTCTGGTGGTGCTGGGATGGAGCTTCCCCCCATAACAGGGGCTGCTCCTCAGGTTTCCCTCTGTGGAGAAGCTTTGAGGCCATGGTGAAGGAAAGGAGTCGGTTCTGAGGGAAGGTTTGGATCCAGAGCTTTATTCTGGCCCACAGAGCTCTGAATGCAGCACCAGCTCCAACAGAACTCCCTGAGCCCGTGGCTGCTGCTCCTTTGTTTATATTCATAATATCATGTAGTAACAATATAGGCTGTAATGTATTCTATATTATATAGTATATAACATAATAGTAAATATTATACATAATATACTATATATAAGATATAAATTATCTTATACCCGGGGAGAGGGGCAGGGAAGGGGTCAGGAGCCACCAAGCAGGTACAGGAGGGAAGGGACAAAGGACACCTGGATGGCCAAATGCTCCCATCCTTTGAATCTGCCAATCACTCGGTGCCCTTCTGTAATGCCAGGACTGACAGACAGTGCTGGGAGGGGAAAGGACAGGTGACTGACACACCTGGCAGGGAATCCTCAGGGGAGGGCCCGGGTTCCGAGGTACAGCCTGAAATCCCCACCCGAGGGAGGCAGCAGCGCTCCCGTACCTCCGGCGTCCAGCACGGCGTCCACGCCCAGCCCGCCCGTCTCCTCCAGGCAGCTCTCGGCCACGTCGATCTTCCCGTGGGACACATCGATCACCCGGGCTGCCAGAGCAGGACAGCAGCAAAAACCACTTCAGATCCATGGAAAAGCAGTTTAGGTGCTCAAAGCTGAGAGCTCGGATCACGAGCAGCACACGCGGTTTCTGCTCTCTGCAGGTACCACTAACGGGTTTGCAGCTACACCCACAAAACCTGGCACATCTTTCTTTTTCATTTTCAACACAGTGCAAAATCAACACCAAAAATTATGAAGGCAGAGTTAATTCATGAGTTTGTTGGCCCAAAAGGATAAAATGTGGCAAATCCTTCTCTAAGTTCATTTTTTGCTATTCTTGTCCAAGTCCCGGCTCTCTGGGTCTTTAATTAAATATTTAGATATAAGAATTTACATCTGCTCTTGAAATATTGCTGAACTGAAAGCCACCAACACATTTTCCTGTCATGTATCTATGATGCCCTGATTATAGTTGGTTATAAAGATGAACCACAGAATCAGGAATGAGAGAATCCTGGAATGGTTTGGGTTGGGAGGGACCTCAGGTATCCCATCCCACCCCTGCCATGGCAGGGCCACCTCCCACTGTCCCCAGTGTCCAACCTGGCCCTGGGCACTGCCAGGGATGCAGGGATGGAATTCCATCCCAGCCCTGCCCACCCTGCCAGGGAACAATTCCTCATTCCCAATCTCCCATCCAGCCCTGCTCTCCCCTTCAGGTAAAAGCCATTTTTAATATTATGACAATAACACAGAGAAGGAGCAGCCACAGGGTTTGTTCCATCATTATAAGGTAGAACAAACATTTATAAACCAAACAGGCCAAAAATCCCACAGCAAAATGAGAACTGAAAGAGCACCAAACAAATGTGGAGCTCAGATCTGCACTCACCCACCAAGGGCTGCCGGACTCCTGCAGTGGATCCCAGCAGCAGGGAGGGAGGAAGGAGGGAGGGAAGAAAAAATGCAAAGAGCTGGTCATTAAGGATATTAACAAATCATCAATAAATGCCTTGGGCTTGGTTCTTTTTGTCCCTTCAAATCCCCAATCTAATCACAGGATGCATTCAAATCCCAAGTCATTCCCTCTTTTTTTGACTGAAGTAAAATTATTTCACTGGAGAGAACACATGGTCAAAATTTACTAAAGATGGGATAATAATTAATTAAATAGCCACATTCTCCCTATGCAAATAAACCCCCATAATATCCTTTTCTTCTTAGTTTCCTTCAGTCAAGAAGTTAAAAGGTTTTCCTTAACAGGTTAATTTGACATGGTATTATTTCTGCAAATAATTTCACTTTTTGAAAATAATTCTGGATTCATAGACCCAAAGCCTGGCAATCAAAAAGAAAAGGCCAGAGTTCCACCAGTTTGACTATTTTCTGATTTCTGTATAGCAAAAATGTCCAGTTTTGTTCCTTAACTCAGTACAATTGTTCAAACAGTACTTATCAAAATCCTGGTCAACTTCCTTCCTTAAAAATGCTGGAAAAATTTCTCACCATTGTGGAAAAGGCCAAGCAACAAACTGTAATATAATTTTCCATAATCCTTTACCATTTATGTATTTCTCACAAAATACTGGTAAATGAGTTCAGTTTCTTCTGCTGTGACTTGCACAGCTTCCAAAGTAAGATTTTTCTGACTGGCAAAACTTCAGCTCCTCTCCACTGCTGGGGGCACAGAAACCCCAGGATCCCACAGCCTGTCCCAGAGTTTGCTCTGGGGAGTTCTAAACAGAGCTCAGTGCTGGTGGCACAGAATAAAACCCCAAAAACTGAAAGAAAAGCAGGAGCTGCCCTTGGGAGCAGAGGAAATATCTGTGCATGTGCAGACACTTTTCCTTGGTTCTCTGACAAACTCATCCCATTGTTTATGGAATATTCTGTCTCCAGTCTGAAACACAGGCATTAAAATGTCCAAATTTGTTAAAATTCCCTCCTTCATTCTATTATAATTTTTACTCCAGGGATTACTAAAGACAAAATAAAAACCCATCCTGTCGGTCTAAATACAAATCCTGAAACATTACCAGGAACTTCAGGCACTGGAATTAATTAACAAAGAAATCACAAAGTCTGAACACTTTTAAAAGCTTTTTTGCTTTTGCACTCAAACTGTTTCTCTCTTTAATGCTGCAACCAGGTTCTATTTCTTTATTTGAAGTAAAGTTGCAGTTATCATTTTTCCCCTCAGCCATTCCAGGAAGCAGCTTGGTATGTTCAACAATGATAACACAAACTGCTGCTCACTGAAAACTGCCCAAAACTAACCAAAAACCCACTGAACAAGCACAAAACTGAAAATTCTCCACCCACACACACAAGAAGCCAATTAGAGCTTGGTTACTTATGACATTAACATTCAAAGAACTTAAAAATGCTGTAAAAAGTTCTCAGGACTGTGAGAATAAAATTGCTAAATATTTTCCTAGCTCAGGAATTTTTCATATAATTAGCAAAATACACCCATAAAATGTTACAAAAGGAAGTTTTAGGTCTTCAGTATTTCCTCTTTGGCCCTGTAACAGCTGGTTCAACAAGGCTTTGCACAGCAACAGCATTCCCAAAAATCTTCCAGTTCTGATGTCTGGCACAACAGCTAATGCAGTAAAATATATAATAATATTATATATATATATATATATATATATATATATATATATATATATATATATATATATATATATGTATTATATATATATGTATAATATATATATTATATATATAAAATATTAAAATATATATAATATATATTATATATAATATACATATTATATATAAAATATATAAAATATATATTATATATAATATATAATATATAGAAATATATATATATATATATATATATATATATATATAATTGTATATATATATATATTAAAAAATATATATATAATAATAGAAACAGTAAAAAAGGCTGCTGAAATCAGGAAAAAATAGGAGTTTTTTTGGGTCAAATTGCCTAAAAAGGAAGTGTTGCTCTCTAGCTCCAGAGAAATGAGTCTGGCAGGTGCTGCAGTGGCAGCCCTGGGCTGTGGTGGCTGCAGCTGTAACCACACAGATGGGGCTGCAAAGGCTCCCCCAAAGGCACCTTCCAGTTCTGTAACTCCAGTGAATGCCAACAAACATCAAAACCTGAAAAACAAAGCTGGCAATCACACTGCAGCACTTGGTATTTGCAGGAGGAAGGAGCAGGCACCAGTTTTAACCTTTTGCTGCAATCCAGCCAGACTGACAAGCCATCCTTTATTTTCAAACTGTCAGAATAAAGGAATATTCCACTTTCCTCCACAAAACACCACCAAAATTTTGATCAGAAAAGATTCTTACACAAAGTATCTTCTCATGTTGTTTTCAGAGGGAAAAAACCCAAACTTGAAGTATGAAAGAGAAGAAGTCAGGGAAGAATGCAAGTGTTGTGTGTGGGGCCAACTCCTCTGGAAAGGAGAGAATGCAGAGCCTGTGCATGTGCAGCTCCAGCTGTGGCAGCTCCTGACAGCTGAGAAAACCCTGGCAGGAGCAATCTGAGGTGCTGGGTGCTGGGTGCCAGGTGTGGGAGCTCTGGCACACACTGGGCACTGGTGAGTCAGCAATCCTTCCTTGCACAGCAGCCACTTCACCACATGGACAGATTTCCTGAGCACCTGGGCCAAAAGCCAGCACTCAGCACTACTGGGAAGGACTGCCACTCATTAGCACTGAAATGGAGAATTAAAATGCCATTAAGTACACCTAAACCAGAAATTAAACACCTGTGGAGCACAGGACAAACCTGAGAACTGTTTAATTAGGCTATTTATCAATTTGTGTTCAATTTTTACAGAACTTAGTCACCAGACTTGACAGAAAAAAATATTTTGAGACATTCTTTAGACCAAACTTCAGCACTGATGGATAAAACTCACCCCCAGCAGGCCTGAGCCTCTCCAGGTACTGCTTGTCCTCCAGGCTGTGGGCAGTGGAGATGACTTTGGCCCCTCTGTGATGGGCCAGCTGAATTGCAATGGTACCAAATGGCTGAGAGGGGAAAAGCAGGGTCATTGATTAATTTATTCATTCATTTATTTACACCAACAATTTAATGTTAAGAACAATTACACTGTAAAGGCCAGTCAGGAAAATACCCAGAAATGAACTTACTCCTGCAAAAAACCCACAGCTGAACCAAGAATTGAATATTCACAGATCTGCTTCTGTCCTAAGTGAGGCTAAAACAACTCTTCAGTGCCTGGGAAGCTCTGAATGAACTTTTGGTCAGTAACTGGTTCTTGTCATCAATGAAACAGCTCAGATTCTACTTTAATCACCACAGCAGCTGGAACTCAGAGTTTGAAGGGAAAAAAGCTCCAAGGAAAAGGCCCCAACCATTTTACATTATAGAACCTTGGCTGAGGGCACCAAGATGCTAATGAAGGGATGCAGGGATGCAAATCAAATTATTTACATCCAAGAAAAGGTAAAAAGCAGAGTTGGGAGAGGACTAAAAAATAAGGTATTTTCCTGCAGTTATCCCTGAGGACTCAGGGCAAAACTGTGTCAGTGCAGGACACCAGAGCACCCTCCCTGTGTGCACCCCACACCCCAGGCAGGGCAATATCCCTGCTCAGGCCCACATGGGACAGCCCTCCCTGCAAAGCCAGGCAACAAAGGGCACTGCCAGCACTCCCAGAAACGCAGGGCATGTGTGCAGGGGGATGTGTGAGCCCAGGTACCCACACTTGCTCCATCCAGGACGAGGACACTGCTGCCAGGGGACACGGGGGCCAGGTAGTGCAGGGCCGTGTATGCGCGGAGCCCGTCCCGCAGCGTCCCGGCGGCCTCTGCCCAGCACAGCTTGTGGGGCTTGTGAGCTGGGGGACAAACACAAACAAACACACCTGGTGAGTCCCTTTGGGATCCCTGGGAGCCCCCTAAGCTGTGTGTTCTGCCCAGCACAGCTTCTGGGGCTTGTGAGCTGAGGGACAAACACAAACACACCTGGTGAATTCCTCTGGGGAACCCTGGGAGCCCTCTAAGCTGTGTGTTCTGCCCAGCCCAACTTGGACAAACACAAACACACCTGGTGAGTCCCTTTGGGAGCCCCCTAAGCTGTGTGTTCTGCCCAGCACAGCTTCTGGGCTTGTGAGCTGGGGGACAAACACAAACAAACACACCTGGTGAGTCCCTTTGGGATCCCTGGGAGCCCCCTAAGCTGTGTGTCCTGCCCAGCACAGCTTGTGGGGCTTGTGAGCTGAGGGACAAACACAAACACACCTGGTGAATCCCTCTGGGGATCCCTGGGAGCCCCCTAAGCTGTGTGTTCATGTAGGGGGATACAGTATGGATAAATGAAGATGGTGCAGAATGGAATCTTATCACCTAAACGAGTTGCAGCTGAAGCAATTACTAAAAATTAGGAGCAGGCTTGATGTTAACAGGCCACACCTGTAGCCAGTAAGAACAATAAAAAGAGTGGATTGGTGGGATCTGGAGTCAGATGGCTGCTGCAAGGACCAGGAACAGTCAGTGCTAGAGGAGCTGCCTGCAGGAAGCATTGAGGAGGTATGGAACTCTGAGGATATGGAATCCCTGCACTATAATGATAAGAGAACTCTTATAGATAAGACAATGTGTTCACTGGGAGCAGCAGGCAAGGAGACCCCACACAGTTCTGGGGGTGCTCATTAGCTGAGGGTTTATTGGGGGTCCCAACCCTGGAAGCAGTGGGGTTCCTGAGGGAGAAGGGGGAAAGGGGGAGAGAGGGAAAGCCTGGGGAGAGAAGGGGCCAAGAGAGAGCAAAGAGCTGAGACAACCTCTCCTTCCTCACACAGGTTAACAGGGAGATTCAAGGTGGGCACAGAATCAGACCTGGGCCCATGGGATTGCAGGTAGCTGATACTGCAGGGGAGGATCACAGGCTTGCAATAAACCCTGCATTTTCAAGGGGTGAGACAGAGCAAACCATTTAACTAAAATGTAACACCACACCCACCAACAAACACACCAGAGATGGTAAAAACTCCAGCAATACCCCTGGGCTTATTTAGCAAAAGCTGTCACAGTGAGTCAGGAAGGCTCCCCCTGCAAACAGGTCACACCCCTGACTCCTGTTTCCCTCTCCTATTAAGAAGCCATGGAGAGGATATTTTGCTGTATTTTACACAATTAAATTAGGGATTCAATTTAGATATAACCAAGTTTAGGGGAGCCACCTCATAACTACTCAGGAATTCATGGCCAACCCAAACTTAGATTTTTAGAATCCCAAACTTGTTTGGGTTGGAAGGACCTCACAGCCCACCCAGTGCCACCCCTGCCATGGCAGGGACACTTCCCACTGTGCCAGGCTGCTCCCAGCCCTGTCCAACCTGGTCCTGGATGCTTCCAGGGATGGGGCAGCCACAATTTCTTTGGGAAGAGCAAATTCTGAGCAAAAGAATGGCTTGGTCAAGGTAACAAACTGCTGGGAGAAGAACAGGGACTCCCACATTTAGTATCCTATTCATTAAAGTAATCTATGCCCAGAAAAGGAAAACTGGAAGCTCACAATAATTGAAAGCAATGTTTTAATACTGGGCTTTCCCTGACCCCCATCCCTGAAAATTCCAGTCTCCCCATCTGCTAGTCTGGTGCCAAGTGATATTCCCAGACTGAGTTAAAGGGAAGAAAAAAGCAAATTTATCCTCATTACATTTTTTGACAAGTTAGGAAAAAGGATAACGACAATGAAGCAACAGAACAGGAAGTTAGAAGAGAAATAGAAGGAAAAGGAAAAAACCAAACCAAGGTCAGCTTGTGTGGTTTAGAACTGTGAAATGGTGACAGCAAAGGAAAAGCCCTTGAGTGTTCAAACTTCTGTGACTTGGTGGGGCAGCTGGAATTTTGGAATGTTGGCATGGAAGGAGTGTGCCCAGAGCTCCAAGGTAATGGGCTCCCTTTTAGAAAAGCTAAAACAAAGTCTACAGTAAAAATTATTATTAGCAAACTGTATAAACTACAAACCCAAATAATGCTCATGAACCAGGATAACTTCACAGACACCAGACTCCTCAGAATCCAGGGGCAGAATTCCTGAAAAAAGAAGGAACACAGACCTTGAATTTCACACAAGCAATCATTCCAACCAAAGCATTCTCCCAAGGAATTCCCTGCTCCTCTTTGGGTTCAGTCCCCTCTTGGCAGGTTTAGGACAGGTCAGAGACCTTGGCCAGGTCCCAGCCCGAGGTGTCCCTGGGCACAAGAAGTTCCAGGGGTACATTTTGGGATTGAGGGAGAAAGAATGGGGACACCACAGAGTGCTGTCTGGTCCTGGCAGGTGTCATTTTGGTGATGTCTGAGCTCATTCCACACTCTGAGTGTTCCCCTTCCACCCCAGGCCATGGGTCACAGAGCAGAGATCTGAGCAAGGAGCAGCCACCCCACAGCTCCTCTCCTCTCCTCCAAGGGCACAGGAAGAAGCTGAGGATGAAGACAGGAATGTGGAAGTGCTAAAAAGCAGGAATAAGAAAGAGGAAGTGCAGGAAAAACAAACTAACCAGGGAAGGCAGAGAAAGCAAAAGCAGAGTAGGCAGAAAAGCCCCTCCATCCTGGTTATAAGTGAGCTTTTTGCCTTCACTGGCCACAGAACTCTCCTGAACAGGAGGTTCTGGCTCCATCTCCTGAATTACCATCCCCTCCATCCCAGGGAAATAATTTTTTTCTTCCCTCTCCCCCACAAATCTCACACTCCATTTAGACCCCAGGGCTTTGCCTTGCAGATTTGGCTGCTGTGTCCAGTCTCTCCCAGTTCCATTAACAATGTGCTTGTGCCCACCTGGAGCTGTCCCCAGGGCTCCTGCAGGGAACAGCCAGACCCCAGGAGCTGCCCAGAGCAGTTCCTGTGCCATGAGGGAACAATGCCCAAACACACATCTGCCCATCACCTCCACTCTGCCCTGCTGTCAGAGCTTCAGTCATGCTCTAATCCCTTCACCCAGCACACAAAACCTAAACATGTGGGACAGAATGCTCTAAGAAATAACTCCTCTCTCCTAAGGCATCACTCACAATCTGGTGGTTAACACAACATCATATTTCAAATCCTAAGGGAACATTCTTAGAACAGAATTCCCATTTATAAGTTTATTCCTGTGACAGCAGTTTAATTTTGAGAATACATGGTCGATTTAGCCTTACCAATTATTCTAAGCTCAGTCATTCATTATAAAAAGATGCCTGCTGGTGTCAGCTGAGATAAACAGGCATTAACTTACCCACCACTTCATCATCTGGCTGGAAAAAGGTCACCTTGCTTCCAACTCACCATGGAGAGGTGAAAGGGAGGGAAGAAGAGAAATATTTAGAGCAGGAATGGGATGTGCAATTGGAAGCACTGGTTATCACTAGCTCACAAAACTAAAGATACACATTTCTTGTGAAAAAACACAATTCTGTTGATTACAATTATTGATTGACTCTTGATGCCAAGCCCAACTGTTGAATTCCCAAACTTTGGCACCAGGAGCTCCATGCAGGAGCACACAGGGGGTGTCTGAGAGTCAGGCTGGACTCTCCACCTCAGGGGAGTGGTACCAGCACTGGGAGAGCAGCCAAGGAAGCCAAAGCTCCAAAAAGCTCTCCAAAGAGAGTTCTGGGCTCTGAGGGGAATCCCTGCTCCCTCCTCCCTCCCTGGGCACTGACACCCACTCACCTTCCAGCACAACTCCTGAAATTTCTCTCCCAACAGGCACAAGTTCCTTCTTCAGTTTGATTTCTGCCAGGAGCTAAAGGAAAACAATGCTGGCAGCATTCTTGCTAAAGCTCTGCATTTATGAATGTATTACATCTTACAGTGTTGGATCATCACAGGAAGCTTGGGCCATCACCAAAATGTTATCCAGGGGAAGGAGGTGCACACCTTCCTCAGTATTAAACCATGGCACTGAATTCTGTATTTAAATTTAGAAACATTAAATAATAAAAGCAAGGAGTTACTACCAGCCAAGCCAACCTGTGGCTTAGATGAAGATAAAAGGGATTTACTGCAAGAGATCTCAGCTGACAACTGATCTGCCTTCATGAATTAGGAATCAAATTCCAGATGCTTTTTAATCAGAGCTGTGCAAGAAGCCCAGCCCAGTCCTGAGCCTGTGGAAACCTTCCCCAAGGATCCCCCTGATGGGGAGAGCCCCAAAAATTTCTGTGCCCACTGCCAGCAGCAAAGGCACAGGCTGAGCTTGTGCCAGCCACCAGCCAAGGCCATGGGACCACAGACACCCCCAGGAAACAACCCCCAGCAAATACCTTTGTGTCCACCCAGCTGAGAGCACAGGCTCTGACCTGCACCTTCACCTCGTGGTCTCTGCTGGGAGGAAGGTTCTCCTAGGACAGATGGACAGGTCCTTGTTACACACTGCTTGTGCCCCCAGGGGCTTCTCCAGCTCCTGAAAGCACTTCTCCACTTCTGGGGTGGTATTGTGGGGAGAGCAGGCAGGTTTTGTCAATGAAAAGGGGTTTACAACATCATTTTGAGTACAATATTATTATTATTATTATTATTATTACTATTATTACTATTATTACTATTATCAGCATTAGCATTATACTATTATACTATTATTGCAAACTAGTATATTACTATACTACATTACATTACATTATTATGTTACATTATATTATATTGCATTATATTGCATTATATTGCATTATATTGCATTATATTGCATTATATTGCATTATATTATATTCTTCTATACTATGTTTCTACACTATATTACATTACTATATTTTGATGATATTATTATTGCAAACTGACCACCAGACCCCAGCAGCCACTGAGATTATTTTTCTGTTGAGGTTTTTTTCACTTTATCTGAGGCACAAATCCTGACAGACCCACTGAGGCCAACATTTAAGTCCAAAATGAAGTTCAAATGAACGCCAGTAAGAACTGGAGTTTTCACCCCAAACCTGATATATTTCTCATCCCCATTTCTACCTCTTCAGGGACTAGAAAATTCAGCCAGGAAATGAGGCCCCAGGGTTTATTTTTCATGCCTGCAAAGCTTGATTGTAAAGTCTGGATACCAAAACTGCAGAGCAGTGGTCTTGGAAGTGCTGCCTGATGACCAAATGCACCTGCCCTCCCCTCCTTCCCCTGCCTGTGTGTGCAAGGATCCCACCAGTCCTTCCCCAAGCCTGTGCAACATTTCTGTGCCTCAATTCCCCCGTGGCACCCAGCCAAGCTCTCCTGTCCCACTGCCTGAGGGACAGAGCAGTTCTGAAGGGAACTCACCCTTTCCTGGAACACAAATGTCATTTCCTCTCCAGGAGAATTCTGCTGAGCATACAGGGCCTTCATAGTGACCTGAAAAACACAGCAACCAAACTGTGACAGCTGCAGTGGCTGCAGGCAAACAAGGCACTAAAGCCCTGCTAAATGAAATTGAATTAAATTAAACCACTCTGTAAGAATCACAGGCATTGTTTGCAGGCAATTTGAGTCTTTGTGATACAGAATCTCTAAACCAGATCAACAGGCTTAGATGCCCATAGCAGAGAAAATCCTCATGACAGAGGATCACAGATTCTCAGACTGGTTTGGGTTGGGAGGGACCCTAAATCCCACCCAGTGCCAGCCCTGCCATGGCAGGGACACCTCCCACTGTCCCCAGTGCCCAGCCTGGCCTTGGGCACTGCCAGGGATGCAGGGTGGGCACCCTGTGCCAGGGCCTGCCCACCCTGCCAGGGAACAATTCCTCATTGCCAAGATCCCACCCAGCCCTGCCCTCTGGCACTGGCAGCCATTCCCTGGGTGCTGTCCCTCCATCCCTTGTCCCCAGTGCCTCTGCAGCTCTCCTGGCACAGCAGAACAGGCTCTGCAGCACCCAGGATCTACTGGGGGGCAGTGCCAGGGGCTCTTTGTCACCCAGCCACACAACTCACACCGGGGCACTGCACAGGGAACACAGGGAACTCCTGGGCAAAAATACAGAAAAACTTACACGAGACTTCACCAAAATTCACCACTTGGCTTTCTGGTTCCTCTCCGGCTCGGCCTCTCCTCTCCCGTGTCGTCCTCAATGAACAGGAACCTTTAGAAAGGGAAAAAAACCCAACCAACCAAACAGTAAAACTGAGTTAACAAGGAAAAGGGAAAGCAGGGGTTAGAGAGGCAGGAAATCATGGCATCATTACAGCAGCTCTAACCCCTGAGGGAGCACTTGAGACCCCCGGACATCGGGCCCGCCCCGCCACCCCCGGGGAGCGACCCCGGCCCGGACCGAGAGGCTCCGGCAGCCCCGGGCCGGCCCTCAGGGGCTCCGAGCGGACCCGGCCCGTACCGAGAGGCTCCGGCAGTCCTGGGCCGAGCCCTCAGGGGCTCCGAGCGGACCCGGCCCGTACCGAGAGGCTCCGGCAGCCCCGGGCCGGCCCTCAGGGGCTCCGAGCGGACCCGGCCCGTACCGAGAGGCTCCGGCAGTCCCGGGCCGAGCCCTCAGGGGCTCCGCGGGACTCCCGAGCGCCGCGACGCGCCCGCGGTTGCCATGACACTCCCTCACTTCCGCCTCGCCCTCAGGCACCACCCCCCCGCCCTGCAACCAATCACAGAAATGAGCACGACCCTGAGCGCTGGCGATTGGTCACAGTGGCCGCCATTCATCGTGAAAGCCAAGGCGGGATTGGCCCTCCCGGATGTCACTCATTCAATGAGGTGAGGAGGGAGGTGCCTGGCGCGACCTGTGGGACACCGCCGGGGAGAGGGAGGAGGCGCCGCCTGCGATTGCTCCATGAGTTAACTCCGTATGCACGGCACAGGTCCCTCACCGCGCCACGAGCGCTGGCCCCTCAGCCTGGCACAGCCCTGATTGGTCGGGGAGGCGGGATATTGCCGCTGTCCCGGTCTCTGATTGGTACAACACCCTGCTCGTCACGCGGGGGGCGGGCGGAGGTCGCGCGTCAGAGAGGGGCTGTCAGAGCTCTGATTGGCCCAAGGGTGCGGGACTCCGCCCCTTTCTCGGGCTCTGATTGGCGGTACTCCCTGTCCGTCCCGCGGGGGCCGCGGCCTCGCGTCAGTACGGCGGCCGCGAGGGGCTCCTCGCCCCTCCCCTCAGACGGGGCGAGGGCGGCGATGGCGCGTCCGGCGGAGGCGGCTGCGGGCGCCGCTCCGGCCCCTCCGGCCCCTCGGTGCCCTGGCCGCGGCCGGGGCTGTGAGTAGGGCCCGCACAGACATGAGGTACGGCCCGGCGGGACGGGGGCAGCGGGGGGCGCGGGCTGCGAGCGGCGGCCGTTCAGCCGAGGCCGGCGGGGGGGCAGCGCCGCCTCAGCCCCTCACGGTGCCCGGGCGTGTCGCGGTGCCAGGGCCGGCTCCTCGCCCTCGCCTCCCTCGGCGGGCGGTGAGCGATGCTGCGCCCCTTGCTGGGGCCGGCTGCCTGCCGCTGTGCCCGGACCGTGTGGCGGTGCCGCCGCCGCGGGGATCCCTGCGCTGGGATCACCTTGGTCCCGCTGCCCGCGCCCGCTGCGCCCTGAGCCGGGGAGGGGGGAGAGCCCTGAGCCGGGAATGCCATTCCCTGGAACGCCATTCCCTGGAACGCCAGCCCTTGGCAGTGCCGTCCCTTAGGGCTCGGCAAAGGGCACCGCGGAACGGGAGAATGAATGTGGGAATGTTGTCGGGGCTCCAGGGGAAGGAAGCCGTCCGTGGATGGGGCTGTGTCCCCGTGTGTGCCTCTGCCTCGGTGAGCAGGCACGGTTGTGGTTGATATTCCCTTTTGTTCTGGTTCAGCTGCCGCCTTATTTGGGGTGAAATATGGGGTTTGCTTGTGGGAAACAGTATTTTCTGTGAATTTTAGCCCCATTAAGTGAAAACGCTTCCACGGCTCATCAGAGAGTATTGTTTAGTAAATGATTCCTGTTAGTGAACCAACCGGCATTCCAGGTGGGATGGTGTGGCCCTCGTTACAACAAGAAGCACTCTGTCCTGATCTCTTCCCACTGCCCAGCTCCAAAGTGCTTTTTGTCTAGAGTTTATATGGCAATAGATATTTAAGGCAATACCTGTGGATATAAACTGAATATGTATTGGAGGCACGCTCTGAATGGATGCATTTTTTTAAATCAAAAAGCCAAACAGTATTTTGGGTGTTGATGGCTCTGCAGATTGTTACTTCACACCATCTTTCCTTCTTTCTTCTACCTTTTGTTGTAGTCACCTGTAACTTCCCTTGCTGGATATGACCTGGTGATGTTCTCACCCAGGAAACTTCCTCAGGATCCAAGGAGCAGCTGGGGCTGGGCCTGAAGGGATTTAGGTTGGGTTTTAGGGCAAGGCTCTTGCCCAGAGGGTGCTGGCACTGCCCAGGCTGCCCAGGGAATGGGCACGGCCCCGAGGCTGCCACAGCTCCAGGAGCCTTTGGCCAGTGCTGCCAGGGATGCCCAGGCTGGGCTTGGGGGGGTCTGGGCAGGCACTGGGGGGTCCCTGGGGGTCCCTCCTAGCTCAGGACATTCCATGCTCCTGTGATAGTTTATACCAGTGAATTGATTCCAAATTCTCCTCTCGCTGTTAAAGTTTCCCCCAGAGCCCTGTGGGAGGTGTGGGAGGAGGAATCTTGCCTGGCTCTGTGTGCCCATGCCCAGCTGCAGCAGGGGGCACCCGCCTGTGGATGGGAGCAGGTGGCACAGGTAGAGGAACCAGCTGCATTTTCTGTTCCCCCAGGGCTGCAAATGCCAGCAGGCTGAGGCAGCTCAGGCTGTGTGCCCAGCCCTGGAGTGCCCTCCCTGACTGTGGCAGCTCAGCCCTGGAGAGCCCTCCCTGGCTCTGGCAGCCTGACAGGGATCCTGTTTCATGCCCAGAGCGTTTCTGAGCAGTTTCTGCAGAGTCTGAGGCTCAGGATTCCCCAGAGCTGAGCAGGCTGCACCCTGCACTTGCTGCCCCACAAACCACACTCCATTCCTCCAGCTCTGTGTTCCCTCTCTGGTGTCCCACTGCCTTTCACTCCACATAAGGTCCTTTGCAGAGCAGCTGTGTTTGCTTGAGAATTTTCCATTCTGTCCTGGTTCCTAGATAAAGTCAGGATTGGGGTCTCAGAGCCGTGGCCTGCAGTGCCTGTTCCCTCTGTCACTGCTGTTTGGTGGCCTTTCCTTAATGCCTCTAATCCTGCAATTAGGATAGATTTGGCTTCAGGAAAGAATGTGAATCTAGCGGGGAAATGTTCCTGAATCATGACGTTGGGTAGCCTTTTATGGCCTGTCTTTGTACTGTAATCAGGGATTGGAATTGCAGCTTTTAGGAGGATAACAGCAGGGAAAAGAGGAATTGAAGAATAAAGGGAAAAAAGTTAAGGAAAAAACGTTAAGGGAAGTACAAGCAGTGGGTTGAGGAGCGGGGAGATCAGTGGGGTGGAAGTTTTCTGTAAGAAATTCTTCCCTGGCAGGGTGGGCAGTGCCTGGCACAGGGTGCCCAGGGCAGCTGGGGCTGCCCCTGCATCCCTGGCAGTGCCCAAGGCCAGGCTGGACACTGGGGACAGTGGGAGGTGTCCCTGCCATGGCAGGGGTGGCTCTGGGTGGGATTTGAGGTCCCTCCCAACCCAACCCATTTGGGATTCTGTGATCAGGAGCTCCCAGCCCTGAGCACTCCCTGTGCTGTGTGCAGTGGCAGAGCAGGATGAGCCATCCCCAGGCTGGTTTGGGGACACCTCTGTGGGGTGGCTCACAGTTGTCCTGCTTGGAACCCAGGAGATTTGAGGGGTTTTGGTTTCTTTTCCCATAGAACAGCCCAGGGGCTGCCTCAGCTGCTGTGTGTGCTCACAGCTTGGAGTGCTCACTGCTCTTGTGTTGGACACAGCTGCTGAACTTGGGATGCCCCCTCCACAGCTCCTTGGTTTTGTTTTTACTTGCCAAGCATGAAATTGGGGGGGGTGGTGGACAATCAGAATGGGGCTGCAGGCTGAGAGCTGCTGATGAATGACTTGAGCACAGGAAACCTCAGTGAGAGGTGCTGAAACCTCTGTGGGATCTGTGGCACAAGCAGTCAGCCTCTTGTAAAAGTGCCCTTTGTAGAATTGAAAAGGAATGTACTCGATTGCACTGGTTATTTTTGGCTGGCATTGCCTCTGTAGGGTTTTAATTGCAGATGGAAGGATTTGGAGCAGTGTTTGCCAGGCCCTCATCCAACAACCATAAGCTGGGAGGTTTGGGAGGCACCATGGAGGTGTCTCTGGATCCACCTGTCTGCAGTGAATCTCTCTGGAGCTCTGTGTGTGGCAGGGCTGGAGGTGCTCAGGTTCTGACAGAGAAATTCCAGCCCTAGCTGCAGGAAAGCACTAATTACTGCTAGTAATTAGAAACTAATCTCTCCTGTGTGAGCAGGGCATTGTCTGTCCCTCCAGAGGATCAGCTTCTTGACCAGAATAGAAAATTTCTATTTAATAGAAATTAAATAATTTTGAGTGGGAACAAGTGAAGAGAGATATCCTTGGGCATTCTCAGGAAGACAAGTTATTCTATTTTTGATGCAAAAGGTGCATTTTTACAGCATTCCCTTCACTGCAATCAGTGAAAACACAGAAAACTTGACTGACATTGTGCATCCATGGTTTGGTTTTCTCTTACCAGCCTTGCATGTGTTGGATATTATATTTTACTTTTTCATGTGCTGTTTTAAGGTAATTTAATTAATTAGTGTCAATGTCCAAGCAGACATCTTTTCTCTGTGAACTGTGCTTTTCAACAGGTTGTGTGTTAAAATGTGAGTCTGGAATTGTGAAATAATCACCAGGATTTGAAACCCCAGTCTCTGCTGTGTTTCTCTGCAGCAGCAGTTTCCAATCCCCTTTCCCTGCATTGTCCTCATGGCTGGGTGTGCCCACAGTGGGCAGAGCTCACCTCTCCATCCCAGGAGCTTGTAAGAGCAAAGTTTGGTGGGATGGCAATCCTGGAAAACCAGGGGCCTGCTGGTATATTCCACATTGCAGGGAAATATATTAATAATGTGGATTAGCAAATCCTAATGGCACTATTGAAATCATTCCACTGGAGACAACTTTTGAGCTGTCTCAAAAGTTGAGGTTTTCCTTTGTGTTTTGGTCCTTCAGATTTCCATGATTTCACATGATAATTTCCATGATGTTGAGATGATTGAGCTTTTCCTCTCTCCCTCAGTATCTCTGCAGGATTTACCCTGGGCATGACCAATTGTCTGTCACTGACTGGACAGGGCTTTAGCTGTGCATCAGCTCAAGGTGCAGGGTCATGAGCTCCACAGAAATGCACAGTTTGTAGGAGATAGTTATTAATACACAAATAACACAAAATACACCTGGATTTAAAGCTGTGCTTCCTGAGGGGTGTTCCCATGGAGCCCCCTGCAATGGTTGGCTCCTCTCTGCAGGATCACAGTAACCTCCTCTGGGGCACCTGGGTTTGTGTGCTTCCATACAGAACTGGAAATATTTACTGCATTGAAATATTCCTGTGAAAGAAGCCAAACTGCCAGAGGGCTGCTGGGATATTGGCAGTGAGGAATTGGATGGAATTCCATCCCTGCATCCCTGGCAGTGCCCAGGCCAGGTTGGACACTGGCACAGTGGGAGGTGTCCCTGCCATGGCAGGGGTGGCACTGGGTGGCTCTGAGGTCCCTGCCAGCCCATCCCAGGCTCTGTTCCAATCTCACCTTTTCCATCCTCCCTCTGGGGCCCTGCAGATCCAGGGGGTGCCCATGGCACAGCTGCTCTGGGGGAACAAGAACTTTTAAATTTTTCTGACAGCACCTCTGGGTGTCTCCACTTGAGCCCTTGGAAGCAGTGCATGACAGAAATATTGAAATGATTCTGGTTTGTTTTTGCTGAAGAGCCCCCAGCCATGGTGGGGGAAGAGAGGAGGCCTCTGTTGTTTCCAGGTGCTGGTGCCAAGCACACAGGGCTGTGTGTGCCCTGCCCTCCAGGAGCTGTGCAGGGCAGCTCCAGCCTGGCTGCTGGGCAGGCTCAGCTGTGTCTGCAGCCTCTCCCAGCTCCTGGGCCTGGCAAAGGCAGCTGCAGCTTCCAGAGGTCAGCCTGGGCCTGGGAGGGCTCTCTCCATGGTGATCTTTATATTGATTTTATATATATTTGTGTATTATCTTTATACCACTGAGCACCTCTGCTTCTCTGTTGGGAACGTGCTGCTTGTGTCTGAATGTTCACAAGACTGATCTGAGAACTGAAGACACACTGCAGCCAATTTTGTGTTAATCACAAAGTAATTAAACTCAGAGCTATGTTAATCATGTCTTTATGGTGATAAAGCCTTTTATTCTAACTGCAAAAATACATTTTTTTCATTTATATTGCAATTTCAGATTCCCAGGCACCAGCTTGTGGGCTGGCCTGTGAATGCAAGGTGCAATATTTTAGTGGTTTTTAAATAAGTTTTACACATGGCCTTCAGGTGTGGACAGGTTGTGTGGGGATTCCTGTGCTCTGGGTGAGGAGGTGCAGCCAGGAGCTCACTTACCCTGTTCAAGTTCTTATAACTTCATAAATCTTCAGGGTATTTTGGGGAAGCACAGTTAATTCTTACAGAGAATCATAAAAGCTGACAGCTTGAGAGCTGTGTTTTGTAATAAAATGCCAGTAATCTGGTCATGTACCAAATGGGATGATGTAATCCTTGAATTTCTTGAGCAAAACTCCTGACATTTTCCTTTGAGTCACATGTGAGCCCCAGCTGGATGAACTCAGCTCTCTGGAGCTCTCAGACAGACAGGCTCCTGTGTGGGGTTGCTGCTTGGCAGTTTGGCATGGACATTTGGTGTAATTCAGTTTTTTAGAGGCAGCTCTGTGCCCTGCACCTCTGCTGCAGCTGTTCTGTGCCTGTGGGTGCTTTCCCAGCTCCTGCCTGCAGCCAGCCCCCTCTCACCTGCTCTCTTTCTCTCCCTCCTGTCCTGCATCTGCATTTCTTCATTCTAATGATCTCCTGAGTCTCAGCATGGTCTGAGGGCTGGCAGGTGCTCTCTCCCTCTCACCCTTTGTATTTTCATGGGATTTGTTCTGTTGGGGATTGGAAGGGCCAATCCCAGCCAGGAAAAGCTTTGTGACTGGGTTGTAGAGAGATCTGAAATACTTTTAAAAAATTCTTCCTTGTTAACACCTCTATTCTTCTGTGTGGGCTTGGACTGCAAACAACAGAAAGCATCAAAGAGAAGAGGGCAGATTTTTGTGTTGGAATAAAGTAGCGTGGCATGAAGTTACTGTAGGTGTTCAGGGAAACACTGCATTTAAAAACAGACATGTAACAAAGTTTTCTCCTGTTCTTTTCCAACTGCTTCTTACAGTTTTGTTGGTTTTTCTTTTTGTTTGTTTTTTTTTAAAGTTCTGGTTTGTAACATTTCTATTCAGAGGAAGAGTTCATAGCATAAAAGTGTTAAAATATGTTTTCACATAAGGTCATCTCTACTTAAATTCATGGCAGGACATTGTGGATTTTTGAAATGTCTAAGGACAAAGTTTGGAAACAGCTTTTATCCAGCTTGGAAACTTCTGCCTGTTCTGTTCTCAAACCACACTAATATAATGTGGTTTTAAAGAGCAAACAGCAACCTGCTATTTAACACAATGCATGGATTTTAGGAAGTATGACTGAAATCTAGTTTTTGTGGATATGTGCAGCTGAGAGATGAGGTTGCTTCAAGGAAATGTCATCAAATAAGGCTGGCATGGCAGAGGAGGAAGGCAGATGCAGTTCATTGTTAGGGTGGGGCAGCCCTCAGTGTGTGTGGGCATCCCTGGGCAGCTCCAGCTGGCTGTGCCCAGCTGGGATCAGGGAATCTCCCAGGGCTGGAAATTCCCGTGGGCCCAGGGCCCTTCAGGTGGCTCTGGTGGGACCAGAGGGGATTCTGAGCCTGTGATGAGGAGATCTTTAACTGAGATGGGACTGAAGCAGGTGGATGCTCCATTTGGGGCTCCCTGGTCTCTGCTGAGCTGGCAGAGCTGAGGTGTGATCCCTGCTCTGAAGTGCTCCCCTGTCACAGCAGTCCCAGGGTGATGGCAGTGGAGCTGCAGCCTGTGCAGCATTTCCAGTTCCCAGCCCGGGCTGTTGTCAGGGTGTTCAGTTCATCCTTAGCAGAGTCAGAGGTGAAGGATGGCCCGGAAATCCCAGAGCTGTGCACAGGGACTGGAGAGCTCTTGTGGCACAGGAATAGGAAGTTGTCCAGCTGCAGTCTGGCAGGATTGTCTGCCATGGATTGTTTGGTGCTGCTCTTTCAGCTCAGTCTCTAAATCTGAGGCCGTTGCTTGGAACTCGTGCTGTCTGCAGATGATGCAAGCAGAACAATTTTGCTTTGTGAGGAGGGAGAAAGCTGCATCCTTTAGAGTCAAGTGCTCTCAGCATTACTCTGAGCTGCTGACAAATGCTATTGTATGGCTCAAAAATCCCTGTATCTGTGTTAAATACTGGGGATATTTAACCAAAGAGTTTAGAACTTAAAACCAAAGCCCTGAGTGCCTCTCCTGTCCCCCAGCTCTCCATGAACATGTGGTGCCCATTCCTGTTCTGCAGCACCCAGGGAGCAGCTGGAGCTGGCCCGGGGAGGGATTTAGGTTGGGTTTTAGGGCAAGGTTCTTGCCCAGAGGGGGCTGGCACTGCCCAGGCTGCCCAGGGAATGGGCACGGCCCCGAGGCTGCCACAGCTCCAGGAGCCTTTGGCCAGCGCTGCCAGGGATGCCCAGGCTGGGCTTGCTGGGATCTGGGGTGGCACTGGGGGGTCCCTGGGGTCCCTCCAGCTCAGGACATTCTGGGATTCTCTGGTTTTAGGAAATCTGGCAAAGTTTTCCTAAAATCTCACGTTTAATTTGAATACAGTCTATGTACAGCAGAACGTGATGTGGGATCTCTGAGCCTTTAAACATCAGCATTTCCCAGATCCCCAAATCCCTGAGGCTGGCAAAGCCCTCCCAGCCCATGCAGTGCCAGCTGTGCCCAGTGCCCTCCTTGTCCCCAGCCCAGAGCACTCTGTGCCACCTGCAGGGATGGGCACTCCAGCCCTCCCTGGCAGCTCTCCCCAGTGCTGATGTGTTTGTGCTTCTTGTTCAAACTGCAGCCAAACTCTTGAGATTTCAGGTGGAGAATTCAGAATTTTGGTGGGATCTGAGCTGGTTTCAAACTGCAGCCAAACCCTTGAGATTTCAGGTGGAGAATTGAGAATTTCTCAGGTGAGCTGGTGGGATCTGAGCTGGTTTCACTCTCCTCTCACCTGTCTCTCATGACAGACTTGGAGTCCTTGCTGAGAGGAGGAGGAGAGCTGCAGGACTGAAGGAGCAGGGTCTGTAGGATTGCACTGTCCTTGCTGGACTGCCCATCCCTGGGGGCAGAGTGGCACAGCTGAGGCAGGGTGGCAGAGCTGGAGCTGGGCCAGGGTGGCACAGCTGGGCCAGGGTGGCACAGCTGGAGTTGAAGGCAGGGTGACAGAGCTGAAGTTGGAGGCAGGGTGGCAGAGCTGAGGGCAGGGTGGCAGAGCTGGGCAGGGTGGCAGAGCTGAGGCAGGGTGGCACAGCTGGTGTCCAAGGCAGGGTGGCACAGCTGAGGGCAGGGTGGCACAGCTGGTGTTCAGGGCAGGGTGGCACAGCTGGAGTTCAAGGCAGGGTGGCACAGCTGAGGGCAGGGTGGCACAGCTGCAGCTGTGACCTTTCAGTGCCTTGGCTGGTGCTGGTGCTGGGCTGGCAGAGCTCAGTGGGTTGCAGAGATGGATGGGATGCCTGCAGGCTGCACTCTGCTCTGCTGCACTCCCTGCTGGTGCCTGAATAATGAACTTTGTCCCCACTGTGTCTTTGGGGGTTTGGGGACTTTGGTGGAAGTGAGAGCCCAGGAGGATTTTCTGATGGGTGATGAAGTTGCTGCAGTCAGTGATCATGTGAAGCTCAGCAATAATGTTGCATTTTCCTGCCCTCAGTGCTCCAAGCAGGACAGTGTTACTCTGTAGCTCCCAGGGAATCAGCCCATCCTGCTGGGCTTGCTCAGTTCCTGGAGTTTTCTAGAAGCTGTTTTGGTGGTGCCAAGTTCCGGCTTTCCCTGGATTACCTCGGTGCAATCCTGGATTAAACCACCTGGGCTTTCTTAGGGAAAGCAAAGCTCAGTGAGGCTGGGGCAGGGCAGCTCTGTGTGTGTGCAGGCAGTGTGATCATGTCAATCTCTTCAGTTGTTGGTTAAAATGAGACATTCTGCTTGGGAACTTCAAACCAGTGACAGGAATGGAGTTCAAACCTCCTCTTTAAACACCCCCTTCAAAATCCTGCCAGCGTTATGAATGAAAAATGCTGACTCAGTGCAGCTTTGTGCACTGGAATGAGACCCAGGGAACTTGAGCACTGAAATTCTGGTGACACTTCACTTCCCTTTGTGGGCAGCTTTATTGTGCTTTGCTGTCCTTTCCCAGCTTCAGAGGGGAGGGGGGGGAAAAAAGAGAGGAAAGGGGAGAAATAAATAAATACTTATAAACAAAAGCCCTTGAATCCTCCCCAGAGACCCTGGTGTGCAGTTCTGTCCATCTGAGACAGCTTTGGCAAGGCAGTAAATGCAGGGGCAGAGGGCTGCAGGTGACCTGGGCACAGCAGGATGCAGCTTGCCAGGCTGGCTCTGCTCTGGGTTCAGGGTGGCACCAGCAGTGCCTGGTTGGTACCAGCCATGGGCAAGGGGCTGCCCTGGCTTTCCTGGCACTCCCTGAATGGGTTGGGAGGTACCTCAGAGCCACCCAGTGCCACCCCTGCCATGGCAGGGACACCTCCCACTGTCCCCAGTGTCCAACCTGGCCTTGGGCACTGCCAGGGATGCAGGGGCAGCCCCAGCTGCTCTGGGCACCCTGTGCCAGCTCTCCAGGATTGCTGTGAAGGAGCTGAGATCCCAGGAGGAGCCAGGCTCTAGAATGGGGAGCTGGGGAAACACCAGGTGAGCAGAGCTGACCAAGGGGAAATGGATTCCATCCCAGCTGAGGCTCTTGTCAGTCCCTGGAGTGACAGGACAAAGGGAATGGCTCTTAGAGGCAGGAGGGGAGATTGGCAATGAGGAATTGTTCCCTGGCAGGGTGGGCAGGCCCTGGCACAGGGTGCCCAGAGCAGCTGGGGCTGCCCCTGCATCCCTGGCAGTGCCCAAGGCCAGGCTGGGCACTGGGGACAATGGGTGAGCTTTAAGGTCCCTCCCAGCCCAAACCACCCTGGGATTTCAGACATTTTTACCTGTTGAGTTCTGTTGTTATCCCTGGATATACAGAGTTATGAAACCAGGTGAATACATCCTACCAATAATTCCATCTTGCATTAGCTTGGCTTTGTCTCTCATTAAAGATTAAAAACTTTATTCTGTGAAGATTTAAATAGAAACAAAGCCTTGTTGTGATAGAAGGAAGGAGAGCTGTTACCTAGTTCGGTGTTTCCACCTCTCTTTTGATTTGTAGACTTCTAAAATAAACATTCCAAAGATGTGCACTCGGGCTGATGTGCATGGACCTAATATTAGACTTGATTTTCCTTATTTTTACAAGTTACATGGAGGTTTGCTGTTCTGTGTTTGAGCTAGGGGAGAGCACAACCATGAATTCTCAGGCTGTCTTGTTCTTGTTTTGCTGAGAAGAATGTTTCAGCTGAGATGCTTGTTGGGCTGCAGGACGAGGTTGTGTCTTCTTATGGCTCTGCACATCAGGAGTGGCTTCATCAGAACATGGTGAGAGCCAGATCCCTGCACTGTTCTGGGGGTTTGCAGGGCCCACATTACAGAGCACCCCCAAATCCCCGGGGCTGGCACAGCCCATGCAGTGCCAGCTGTGCCCCATGGGCACCTTGTCCCCAGCCCAGAGCACTCAGTGCCACCTGCAGGGGACACCTGCAGGGATGGGCACTGCAAAGCTCCCTGGGCAGCCCCTGCCAAGGCCTGAGCTCCCTTTCCATGGGCAAATTCCTGCTGCTGGCCCAGCTGAGCCTGCCCTGGCCCAGCCTGAGGCCGTTCCCTCTGCTCCTGTCCCTGTTCCCTGGGAGCACAGCCCGACCCCCCCGGCTGTGCCCTCCTGGCAGGGACTTGTGCAGAGCCACAAGGGCCCCCTGAGCCTCCTTTGCTCCAGCCTCAGCCCCTGCCCAGCTCCTCAGGGATTCTCCAGCCCCTTCCCAGCTCCTCAGGGATTCTCCAGCCCCTTCCCAGCTCCTCAGGGATTCTCCAGCCCCTGCCCAGCTCCTCAGGGATTCTCCAGCCCCTTCCCAGCTCCTCAGGGATTCTCCAGCCCCTTCCCAGCCCCGTTCCCTGCCCTGCACACTCTCCAGCCCCTCCAGGGCTCTCCTGCTCAGGTTCCTGTGCAGGTGCCCCTGCAGAGCTGGTGTGTTTTGTGAGTGCTTCCCCTCCCCAGAAGATTCCCTGATGAACTCTTCCAAGGGACATGGGGATATGAGCAGAGTTGGGCTGTTGGTGGGCTGAGTGTGATCAGTGTGGAAATGTCTCATGGAAATGCAGCTCCCAAGCAGAGAGGCTGCTGGAGTCCTGTCCTGGCACATTAACACAAGGTGCACACCTGGGTGTCTGTTTATCTGCTCCTGCTTATCAGATTTGTTTTCAGCTGCCTGACTTCTCAGAACTCAGATTTACACTGTGCTTTGGATCACAGCAGTGACCAGAGTTTTCTCCTCCCACTAGGAATAGGCTAAATTACTTGGGAAACTATTTGGCATTTGTATCCAATTTGTTCTGTTTGAAAAATATCTGCACAGCTGGTTGCTATAGGAGCATTATATTCCTTCCAGATTCCATGGTTAGTGTTGGATACAGCAGGGAAGTTCTTGGCAAGGTAACTGAAAGAAATGTGTGAAGTTCTTTGTCCCTGGGGACATTTCTGGCTCAGGGCCCCCTTGCAGGCTCCTTTGTCCCTGCCTCTCAATGGCTGGCAGGAGCAGTGCTGCTGCATCTCTGACCTCTGGCACTCTGCTCTGGTTACTCATATTTTTGGCCAGGCTGTTACATTTTAATATTATGGCTCTTTAGGTTTTTTTTTCCCTCTTAGATCTCTGTGTGCCCAGTATGCCCAGTCTAGGGAGAAGCATTTAAAAAATGAGGTTTGTGTGAGTTTGTTGTGGGTCTAAACACTGAACTTTGCATTGAAACCAAATTAAATCTCACTTGCAGCTGTGAGATCCTGCTTGGAACATCCATGGCTCCCCCTCAGGCTTTTTGGTTTGTTTTTTTTTTTAATAATGCTTAATTCTCACGTGATTTCTGTGTGTTACTGGGGCTGATACTCTGCCTCTGCTGTTTTCCAAAGCAGATCAATTCTTCTGTCACACACAGTGTTTTCCAGGCTTCCATTGAATTCCCATCTGCAGTTCCCTGGAATATCAAATCTAAAAGTTTTTCCTGTCTAAGCAAAGCTTTTTAATGTTTGGGGAGGCAGCCTGAAGCCCAGGATGTGGGCAGGGTGCCTCATGCAGGATCCCTGCAGGATTTCTTAGGAATGTTCTCTCCAGGCTTTGGGGAAGCCACGTGTGGGGTTTGCCTGTTCAGGCAGGTGTATTTGGGTGGCTTTGAATATTCTGCAGCTTTTATTTACAAGTGGTCTGACAGCTCCCTGAGCTGCCAGCAATGACATGAATTTCAAAGAAACTCACAGGAGACTCCAAATGCTGAAGTAGGTGAGCAAAACACAAAACTCAGGCCTGTGGTGGCCAAATTGGGCTGGCACAGGGTGCCCAGAGCAGCTGGGGCTGCCCTGCATCCCTGGCAGTGCCCAAGGCCAGGCTGGGCACTGGGGACAGTGGGAGGTGTCACTGCCATGGCAGGGTGGGATGGGATGAGCTTTAGGGTCCCTCTCAATGCAATCCTTGTGGGATTCTGGGGTTCCTTCTGGGATTCTGGGATTTCTGGGGTTCCTTCTGGGATTCTGAGGTTCCTTCTGGGATTCTGGGGTTCCTTCTGGGATTTCTGGGGTTCCTTCTGGGATTTCTGGGGTTCCTTCTGAGATTTCTGGGGTTCCTTCTGAGATTTCTGGGGTTCCTTCTGAGATTTCTGGGGTTCCTCCTGGGATTCTGGGGTTCCTTCTGGGATTCTGGAGTTCCTTCTGAGATTTCTGGGGTTCCTTCTGGGATTTCTGGAGTTCCTTCTGGGATTTCTGGCCTCAGCTCTGCCATTCCTGTCTGTGTTTCAGACATTTTTCCCTCCTTTTCCACGGTGGCTGTTGGAGTCCCCCAGAGTTCCCTGACATTTCTCATGCATTGTCCTGAGGTGTTGCATTTCCCCTCAGCCTGCAGGATTTGCTCTGTGTCCCAGTTCCTTTGCCTCATTCCAGGCTGGTTCTCCCAGCTGGTCCCTCCAGTCCTGGAGGGTTTTAGCAGAGCTCTGCCCCTGCCCTGGCTGCCAGGATTTGGGAGGCCCTGCAAGCCTTGAACAGGAACTTTCAGAAGGCTCAGGAATGATCTCAGGATTGGAAGATGCTGATTTTTCTGCTGGGCCCAATTCAAAAATCCTTTCCTTTGTTCATGTCCTGAAGGAACAAGAGGTGCTGCTTGGGGTTTTTTCTCCTTTCTTCCTGCTCCTGGAGCATTCCAACTCCCAGCTGTCCAAGCAATGACTAAAGGGCCACAGACAAACATATTCCCCAATACTGTGTTATTCCTTCATTTGCCCTCATTTCATTGGAATCATCAGTGAGATTCCTCAGGGCTGGAAGCCATGAGCTGTTGCCATGTAGAGCTGCTGTAGTTTGAAAGTTGTCATGGATAATGTTTGCTGGAAACTGCAAATAAAAGGAGAAGAGAACAGAAGTGTGTGAGTGAATGGCCTCTTCAGTGTAGAGTGTGAGGGCATCTCTTGCTGGGGACCTTAATTCAGGATTATTTGCTGCTGCTGTTTCCTCCTTTAAACATTGAAGTGGCTTTTTTTCTTTTTTTTTACTGGACTTTTTTTTCTTGCACAATTTGGGGTTTCCTGCCTGAAAGTTGCACCAGTCCAGTTGAACATCTGGAGCAGTGCTGAGTGCCTGGGTTCTCAAACTGCCAGCAGCAGCATTAAATCAGATGAGAACTGAGCCATGTTCATGTAGTTTTATCTCTACAGGTATTTAATTCTTCATTTCTGTGAGAAAGCAAAGTGGATTTGATGTAATAAATGCTCCATGGGGCCTGGTCTGGCTGGTCACACTTGGGGACTGAACTTGGAGAATGCTGTGGGTCACCCTTGGCACCTTCAGGGCCTCTGTGGTTCTGCATTAGAAAAGTAATTAAGAAATTAATTAAATTAAGAAGCTGGAGCTGCTGCAGAGAGCCCAGAGGAGGCTCCAGGATGAGCAGAGGGATGGAGCAGCTGTGCTGGGAGGAAAGGCTGGCACAGCTGGCATTGTTCACCTGCACAGGAGAAGCTTTGGGCTGAGCTCAGGGTGGCCTTGCAGGGCCTGAAGGAGCCCCAGGAAAGCTGGAGAGAGACAATTGCCAGGGGATGCAGGGACAGCACACAGGGAATGGCTGCACACTGAAAAATTACAGGTTTAGATCAGATATTGGGAACAATTTCCTCCCTGTGAGGTGGGCAGGCCCTGGCACAGGGTGTCCCTGCATCCCTGGCAGTGCCCAAGGCCAGGCTGGACACTGGGGACAGTGGGAGGTGTCCCTGCCAAGGCAGGGATGAGTTTAAGGTCCTTTCCAAACCATTTTGTGGTTCTGTATATTCACTTTCCTGGTGTCAGTGGTGGTTGTGTGTTATTACCCTTTCCTTTCCCCAAAAGGGGATAAGTTAATTTTGAGGCAAAAGTTCCTATTCCTTCCTCTGCAAGCAGCCAACTCTTCACCCCAGTGAGTTCATTTTGGGTTTTCTCTTCAATTCAAGCACCCCTGAACACCTGTGGTACTTTCTAGGAGAATTGACAACTTCACTGTTGATTTTTTTGACTGATGAAGGTTTGGTTGTAAGTGCTTCAGCATAGGGTGGTTTTGAACAGTTGAAATATTGACAGCTTAATTTTTCCTGTAAAATATCTTTAGGTTCCACTTCTGCAGCCAAGTGACTGCCACAAACCCTTGCTTGCTGTTTAGAAGGTAATGATTGATGAAGTTGTGGACTCAAATGCCAGTTTTCATTTTGAGCTCTCAACTCCCAAGGTAAATA
>JANCRA010000087.1:983844-1043260 GCA_024362935.1 Setophaga petechia | reverse complement strand
TTTCCTATTTAGAAGGAGTTTATTGCCATTACAAAATTTTTCTAGTGCAGTGAAGAACTGTTAAAGGCAGAATTTTGCTCTGACAGGAGGAAGAGGAGAATTATTTCTCCTCTTATTATTTTTGCAACCTGCATGCCCAGACCTACATGGCTTTTAAATAAAGAGCTTATTTTCCTTTCTGATTATCTTCGTCTTACAAATATCAAAGCTGGACTGGTTGTTGTGTTTGCTGAAGCCTCAGTGAGTGTTCAAATGTCCCTTTGGAACTTCTGCTGCCTCTGAATTAAACAAGGAAAGAAGTTCTGTCTTGAACAAGACATCCTTTCTCCAAAAATCTTCCCTAGGCCTTGGCTTTAAATAGGTGTTAACAAATCCAAACAGTTGTAAATAGTCTGACTAAGGATCTCTTCCTCTCTGAATTATTCAGTTTTCCAGGCTCTTGAGAGGAAGGGAATCATTCCACTCCCTCTGGAGTTGTCATAGAGACAAGACCTGCACATTTTTGTTAATGAAGCTGAACTAAAACTTATTCAAGCTGCCTTTCTAAATCATAAAGCAGCTCATGGACATTCCTTCCTCTCTGCCTCTCTTATTTTTTCAGTCATCTCTGAATTAAATGAAGTAAATATTTCAGTAAAAATCTTTATACAGATCCTTGAGCACTTTGAGGGGGAGTTTTGGAGTAATGAGGCTGAAATCTCTGAGAGATGGGAGCTGCTGCTCTTCCAGCAGGGTTTGCTCCTGGAATATCTGTGTTGGGCTTTTGGGGGTGGAATTGATTGGTACTGGGAGAGAAGGGGAGGTGCAGGAGTCCTCGAGGAAGGAAAGAAATTCTGAGTTAAAACAACTTGTAAAACTAAATTAATAAAAGGTTTTTATCTTATAAATCAAAGTTCACAAAAACTTGTAAAAAGTTGATTTTCTGACCTGAGAAATCCCAGGATGGTTTGGGCTGGGAGGGATTTTAAAGCCCATCCCACCCCACCCCTGCCATGGCAGGGGCACCTCCCACTGTCCCCAGTGTCCAGCCTGGCCTGGGGCACTGCCAGGGATGCAGGGCAGTCCCTGAGGAGGTGTCTGTCTGTCTGTCTGTCTGTCTGTGCTGTTCTGGAGGTGTTTTCTGTTCTTGGTCATGCTGATCTTGGCTCCAGCTGACTGTGACAGGGAGAGCAGCCTGGCCTGAGTTTGCTGAGGATCCTCCCAGCTGGGGGCACAGGGAATAAATCTGAATAAATCTGCTCAGTACCTCACTTCTGGGCCCATACAAGCTGCCCCAGAATTCACAGTCCTTCAAAACAGCAGGTTTTGTTAAAATGGAGAATTGCTGTGTCCCTTGTGCTCCTCGTGCAAGGAGAGAAGTCTCAGTGAGCAAAGGAGTGAAGTATTATGGTCTGCCATGGCAGCTTCTGTGCTGCTCTGCCCTGCACCAGCTCAGACTCCTCCAGGCTGGTGATCAATTAAGAAGCCTCTAATTGGGCTTTGAGCTGGGCCTGCAGTGGCTTGGGAGATAACTGTGCTTAAGCAGAATAATCTGCTTTTCTGGAGAGCCCTGAGGAGGAGTGGGGCCTCACAGAGCATCTCCTGGGCCCTGCAATGAAGGAGAGCTGAAATCATCACTGCAGCTGCTCTCCTGCTTTGGGGGTACTGATTTTATCAGCACAGAGTCACTGGGTGACTGCCCTGCTCCTGGCATCTGCTTCCCTCCCCACCTTCCCAAATCTGTGTCCAGGGGTGGCACAGTGGGGGAATTCTGGTGATTCCTGCACAGACATCCACGGGGTGGCACAGTGGGGGAATTCTGGTCATTCCTGCACAGACATCCACAGGGTGGCAAAGGGGGGGAATTCTGGTCATTCCTGCACAAAACATCCACGGGGTGGCAAAGGGGGGAATTCTGGTGATTCCTGCACAGACATCCATGGGGTGGCAAAGTGGGGGAATTCTGGTGATTCCTGCACAGATATCCACAGGGTGGCACAGTGGGGGAATTCTGGTGATTCCTGCACAGACATCCATGGGGTGGCAAAGTGGGGGAATTCTGGTGATTCCTGCACAAAACATCCATGGGGTGGCAAAGTGGGGGAATTCTGGTCATTCCTGCACAGACATCCACGGGGTGGCAAAGTGGGGGAATTCTGGTCATTCCTGCTCAGACATCCACGGGGTGGCAAAGGGGGGGAATTCTGGTGATTCCTGCACAGACATCCACGGGGTGGCAAAGGGGGGGAATTCTGGTGATTCCTGCACAGACATCCACGGGGTGCCAGGGGGCACAGCCCTGAGTGCTGCTCCCTGCTGCTGCCTGAGCCTGTGCCACATCCCAGGGGGAATTGCTCCATTCCCAGCTCAGTCAGAGCAGCTTTGGGAGCTGCACAGTGATCCTGCCTCAGCACAGGGCTGCTTGCATGGGTAGGTGGTTTGTGTGCTAATTACAGCAGGTTTGTATGTGCTAATTAGCATGTGCTAATTTCCCATGTTTGGTGGGAACACTGCCTGTGTTCAGTTTCTGCTCCTCATACATGCAAAAGGAATCAAGCTGGCTTTTCATCCTGCAGAGCAGATGAGGGGAAGGAGGAGGAAAAGATCCAGGGGAAGGATTTGTGAGCACTGAGCCCACTGCAGCCTTTGTCATTAGATACAAGCCCAGGCCTGGCCTGCAGAAGATAATAAATATTTAGTCAATGTTTAATCCATTTATCCTGCACTGGTTCCAGCCAGGCCACAAATGAGACAACTGCAAGGGCACCACATTGTCCCAATTCCATTAGGAGCAGAAATGAGTGCAGTTAGGTGGTGTTTGCTGGCTCCCTGCATTTCACAGTAAAATCCAGCAGCCTGACACCAACTTCTGCAACTACAAATGGAAATGTGTCCTATTTTAGCAGGAAGAGTTTGTCAGACAAAAGCTGCTTTTTCTTTGCACTCTGTAAAACTGCAGAAATTCTGGGGGCTGCAGAGAACTCTCTGCACTGATATTTGTGCTGGTAATTTCAATAATGAAGCTGTTGGTGTAGAGTAAAGGAGTTCACAGAAGGTCAGATGTTGAATGAAAAGCTACAGCTGCTGATGTGAATTGGAGTTCAATGAGAGCAGTGACACTGGTGCACATCAGAGTTGCTGAATGCTGGGGAATTAATGTTTGCCATGTAGGATGCAAAGATTTGCTGTGTCCCAGCAGGAAATGGTGCCTGGAGAGCCAAGGTTCCCACAGGGTGATCTTTACTGTTCCTGCATTTTCCTGGCAGGGACAGAACCCACTGAGGGTCTAATAGAATCAATAAAAGGTTTTTATCTTATAATCAAAGTATTTGCAAGTGTAGAAGCCAGTGATAAGACTTCCATGAGACAGACTGGGAGAGCTGGGGGGGAGAGGAGAAGGAGAGGAGAAGCTCCAGGGAGAGCTCAGAGCCCCTGGCAGGGCCTGAAGGGGCTCCAGGAGAGCTGCAGAGGGACTGGGGACAAGGGATGGAGGGACAGCACCCAGGGAATGGCTGCCAGTGCCAGAGGGCAGGGCTGGGTGGGATCTTGGCAATGAGGAATTGTTCCCTGGCAGGGTGGGCAGGCCCTGGCACAGGGTGCCCACCCTGCATCCCTGGCAGTGCCCAAGGCCAGGCTGGGCACTGGGGACAGTGGGAGGTGTCCCTGCCATGGCAGGGGGGGATGGAATGAGCTCTAAGGGATGAAATGAGCTCTAAGGTCCCTCCCAGCCCAAACCAGTCTGGGATTCTGGGATTCAGCATTGTTCTGGCACAGGTGCAGCCCATACTCTGTGAGGATAGCAGTGTCTGTGTCTCAGTGTCTTCTCCAGACTTGCTGTAAATGCTTCTCCCAGATTTTAATTCTGGTATTGAGCCCCATGGCATCAGAACTGGTGGGTTAAGGCAGCCACACCACTGGGAATCCTTTCTCAGGAGTACTGGAGAGGTTTGGAGTGTCTGTGATGCTGCTGGGGATCTCAGCCTGTGCTGGTCCCTGCTGGGATCTGCCTCTCCATGGGGGTTTTCAAGTTTTGGGGTTTTTTTGGAATGGGAGGATTTCCATTTTGGCACTACCTTTACCTGGCTGTCTCCTGTGTCTCAGTTACAAATGGCTGTCCATCCACTGGGGTACTTCACAGAATCACAGAATTTCTAGGTTGGAAGAGACCTTTAAGATCATCGAGTCCAACCCATGTTCTGACACCTGAACCAGATCATGGCACCAAGTGCCACATCCAGGCTTTGTTAAACACATGGAGGGATGGTGACTCCACCACCTCCCTGGGCAGATGATTCCAGTATTTGATCACTCTTTCTGTGAAAAACTTCCTCCTTAATTCCAGCCTGTGTCTCCCTTGGTGCAGCTTGAGACTGTGTGCTCTTGTTCTGTCTGTTGTTGCCCAGAGAACAACAATACTTCTGGGATAACTTCCCACCTGGCTGCACAAAAACTCTCTTTGAGAGGAATTTGATCAGAAATGAAACTCTGGTTCAGCCACACTGCCCAGGGCCACACCCATGACACAGAAGTAAATGCATGAACTTCAAAATCTGTATTATTCCAGTGCTGAAATCTGTTCTTAATTCTTCAAACAAACACAAAGAAATAAGCGTGGTGCTCAGAAGTAAGTGTACAGCTATTTCTGTACTGATGTGCATTTACTCAGGGTTTTTGGGCAGGAACTGACACTCTTCCTCCTGCTTCTCTCCCCCAAGCTCCCAGCCCTATTCCCTGCTGAGCTGGGTTTTCTTAACTAGCAAGGCAAGGAACAAAAAGCAGACTGTTTAAGTCAGACTCCCTCCCCTGAAAGCCTATTCAAGGCCTGGGCTCAATGTTTCATCTTGAGTGCTATTGTTTAATTGAAAACACATTTGCACACTCCCAGATGGAGCAGTGCTGAGGGGAGTCACAGATTTAAAGAATGTTTTATTTTAAGTGCAGCTAAAGTACAGATTTGCAGACTCAGTGATTCACTTTCTCTGTGGTGCTGTTTTAGGACCCTGTGCTTTCACTGGTTTGATTTTGCAAAGTTTTTTGTGCAGCTGCATTTGTTCTGGATGCTTCCTTGTAATTCCTCCAAGAGTTGAAAAGCAACTTCAAAAATATTTATTAATCACCCAAGGAAAGAAATCAAGGAGCTCTTAAGTTTAAATAGTGTGTTAGTTTTAACCTGGCATAATTTTGGGTGGAAATTAGTGAGAATCTCCAAATCCCTGGGGCTGGCACAGCCCTGCCAGCTGTGCCCCATGGGCACCTTGTCCCCAGCCCAGAGCACTCAGTGCCACCTGCAGGGGACACCTGCAGGGATGGGCACTGCAAAGCTCCCTGGGCAGCCCCTGCCAAGGCCTGAGCTCCCTTTCCATGGGCAAATTCCTGCTGCTGGCCAAGCTGAGCCTGCCCTGGCCCAGCCTGAGGCCGTTCCCTCTGCTCCTGTCCCTGTTCCCTGGGAGCACAGCCCGACCCCCCCGGCTGTGCCCTCCTGGCAGGGACTTGTGCAGAGCCACAAGGGCCCCCTGAGCCTCCTTTGCTCCAGCCTCAGCCCCTGCCCAGCTCCTCAGGGATTCTCCAGCCCCTTCCCAGCTCCCTCAGGGATTCTCCAGCCCCTTCCCAGCTCCTCAGGGATTCTCCAGCCCCTTCCCAGCTCCTCAGGGATTCTCCAGCCCCTTCCCAGCTCCTCAGGGATTCTCCAGCCCCTCCCCAGCTCCTCAGGGATTCTCCAGCCCCTTCCCAGCTCCTCAGGGATTCTCCAGCCCCTGCCCAGCTCCTCAGGGATTCTCCAGCCCCTGCCCAGCCCCTCCAGGGATTCTCCAGCCCCTTCCCAGCTCCTCAGGGATTCTCCAGCTCCTTCCCAGCCCCTCCAGGGCTCTCCTGCAGCACCAGAACTGGGCCCAGCCCTGCAGGGACCCCAGCCCAGAGGGACAATCCCTGCCCTGCTCCTGCTGCACACCCTGGGGCTGATCCAAGCCTGGATGTTTCCTCAGCAAAGGCAGGGAGAGAAAAAGGTAAGTGAAGAGATGAACCCCAGTAAAGAGAGGTCAGGGAGAGGAGAGCCAAGGAATGATGAAGAGCAGGAAGGGCAGGACACAGCAGCTCCATGGTGTAAACACAACTCATCCCTTTCCTCCCTCCCACTCCCACAGCCCTTACAGCACCCCAGTCAATCTCAGCCCCTTCCCAGCTCCCTCAGGGATTCTCCAGCCCCTTCCCAGCTCCCTCAGGGATTCTCCAGCCCCTTCCCAGCTCCCTCAGGGATTCTCCAGCCCCTTCCCAGCTCCCTCAGCCCCTCCTGGCCTCCAGCCTCTTCATCATCCTCGACCATCCCCACCCATGTGAGCCTGCTCCTGGGGCAGGGCCTGAATTTGCTCCCTGCAGGCTGTAAGTGTGCCAACACTGTGTTTTGCAGGGCTCTAGCTGACATGAACAACGATGGGAGGATGGATCCCTTGGAGTTTTCCATAGCTATGAAGCTCATCAAGCTGAAGCTGCAGGGGTACCAGCTCCCGGCCGCGCTGCCGCCCGTCATGAAGCAGCCGCCCCTCGCCCTGCCCAGTGCCCCAGGATTTGGTAAGATCCCTGTTCTCCATTTTCCTCACTCTTACCTGGGATTGCAACAATTCCATGGGCCTTTTGCAGTTTCTCCAAGAAAATTTTGGGGAAATGTGCTTCTAAAAGCACGTGGATTCACAGCCAGATGTTGCACCTGCACTGAGAGGAATTGCACTGGGCTTTTACCTGAGCTGAGCTCCTGTTTGCTTCAGGTTTGCCCTGCTGCAAACAAAACATGGCTCAGGTAGCAGGGCCAGTGCATTCCAAAGGGCTGGAATTGTGGTTAAACTGTTGGCATTACTGGATCTCCAGCTTTTACAAGATCTGCTCTGTTGTTCTTGAGTTTTTATAATCTGCTGTGATGAGCTGTGCTGCTCTGATAGGAGCTGCTGGGGTGAAGTATTGCCAAAGTCACCATCATTTCTAGGAAAAGAGTAGGGAAGATGGGATGGAGAAAGGAAAATAACCAAATAAAGCCAAACCTCTGACACCTTGGTCCTGTCGTGAGAGGATCTTTCCCTTTCTGCTTTAATCTTTGCTGTGGCTCAGGGTTATTGGTGCCTGGGAATCATGGAATGGTTTGGAATGGAAGGGACCTTAAAGCCCACCCAGAGCCACCCACAGGGACACCTCCCACTGTCCCAGGCTGCTCCCAGCCCTGTCCAAGCTGACCTTGGGCACTGCCAGGGATGCAGGGGCAGCCCCAGCTGCTCTGGGCACCCTGTGCCAGGGAACAATTCCTAATTCCCAATATCCCATCTAAATGTCCTGAGCAAAGGGAGCAGCATCTGATAAACTGCTTGCAGCAGTGTGGTTTGATCCACTGTAACCCCCACAAGTTTTACAGTCAGAAATAAAATTCTTTGGAAGAAGACAATGAAACTGGGAAGAGCCAATGCAGGGTTAAGTGAGCAAAGGCAGAAGGAAATGAGCCCCCACAAGGCCCATCCTTGGGGAAATGGTGATTCCACTGTTCTCAATCTGTAGATTGATGTGAGCTGGTTGCACATCCCTCATTCCTCCCCTGGCACCACTGGCCCTCCTTAACCCCCTGGTTCCAGCTGTGCTCACCCTCATCCCTCACCCTGTGCTCTCCATCAGCTTTGCCCTGTCCCATCCCAGCCCAGGGATCCCAGCAACCCCACAGCTGCTGGGCCAGCCTGGGGCTGCTCCTCCTCCCTGTTCCCTGGGGCTGTTCCTGTTCCTGGGGGCTGCTCCTGTTCCCTGGGGCTGCTCCTGTTCCCTGGGGGCTGCTCCTGTTCCCTGGGGCTGCTCCTGTTCCCTGGGGCTGCTCCTGTTCCTGGGAGCTGCTCCTGTTCCCTGGGGGCTGCTCCTGTTCCCTGGGGCTCCTCCTCATTGGGGGCTGCTCCTGTTCCCAGGGGCTGCTCCTGTTCCCTGGGGACTGCTCCTGTTCCCTGGGGCTGCTCCTGTTCCCCGGGGGCTGCTCCTGTTCCCTGGGGGCTGCTCCTGTTCCCTGGGGGCTGCTTCTGTTCCCTGGGGGCTGCTCCTGTTCCCTGGGCCTGTTCCTGTTCCCTGGGGCTGCTCCTGTTCCCCGGGGGCTGCTCCTCCTCATTGGGGCTACTCCTGTTCCCTGGGGCTGCTCCTGTTCCCTGGGGCTGCTCCTGTTCCCTGGGGGCTGCTCCTGTTCCCTGGGGCTGCTCCTGTTCCCTGGGGGCTGCTCCTGTTCCCTGGGGCTGCTCCTGTTCCCTGTTCTCCTCTCTCAGATCAAGGCACACATTTCACTCCCTCTGTAGCAGGTGCTGTTGGACAGCTGGGGGCGGTGCTGCCCCGCTCTGGGGCTGTCCCCGTGTCCCGTTGCTGTCCCCGCAGTGCCACCCCGGGCCGGGAGGGCAGTGCCAGGGCTGGAGGTGCCCCCGGAGGTGTCGGTGACCCCGCGGGCGCCGTCTGGGCCGTGCGTCAGAACCAACGTGTGCTTTTCTCGCCCGTAGGTCTCGGGGGCATTGCCAACATGCCATCCCTCAGCAGCGTGGCCCCGGTGCCCATGGCATCCATCCCAGTGGTGGGGATGTCCCCCCCGCTGGTGTCCTCTGTCCCCGCCGCCGTCCCTCCCCTGGCTAACGGAGCTCCTGCTGTCATCCAGCCCCTGCCTGCTTTCGCTCACCCCGGTACGCCGCTCTCACTCTCTTCTGCTGCTCCTAACAGCTCCCCTGCCTTTCCTGGCACACGTGGCACTGCCTGCTCCAGTGATGCCTTTGGGGAAGGACTGTGCTTTGCTTTAGCCCTCTTGGCACACTTGGAGAAGAGCTAAAAGGAGCAGTGTGGACATGGCCTCCCGCAGGAGTCCCTCGTGGTGAGAAAATCAAGCAGCACTTGGAGAAATGAACTTGGCAGGAAGCTGCTGCCTGGAAATTGGGCCTCTCCTGTCTCTTTGTACTGCTGTTTGTTAGGGTGACTTTAATACTGAACTACATGTGGTTCCTAACATGTACCAAAATATAATTTGGTACCAACAGGGTTTCCATAAAGCTGTGGAAGTAAAAAGATAAGAGGGAAGTGCCCTTGTGTTTCCCCCTGTCATGCTGGACTCTCTGATTTTTATATTGTTAAGAATCTCCCATCAGACCCCCAGTGCTTGTACTGGATGTAGGAGTGAGTGAATGCCATGGGAGTGTCCTGGGTCACTGTGAACAGCAATAAATCCCTGTTTTCTCTCTTCCCAGCCACTTTGCCAAAGAGTTCTTCCTTCAGCCGCTCGGGGCCGGGAGCTCAGCTCAATGCCAAGCTGCAGAAGGCTCAGTCCTTCGACGTGGCCAGGTGGGTTGGGGCCCCAGGGCTGAAAAACTCCTTCCCTTCCCCAAAGTGCTCATCTGAAATGATAGTTCTGGCAGAAATCAGTTCTGCAGAGGTTCCACTTCAGCATTCCATGGGGTGCTGTAGATTTATTCCACCTTCTAAATGCTCCAGGAGCAGGGAATCATGGAAATGAAGTGATTAACTATTAACAGTGATGACATGATCTTCACTTGATTTTTAGAACAGCATTTGCTTCTATAAACAAAACCTGCATTGTGCACAGGCACTTCTGGTACTGGGAAAACAAGACAAGTAATGCATTATTTAAAATTAGCAACTGCAGGGTAATTGCTAAAAGCAAAATATTCAATAGGTCTCATATTTGAAATGCACTCCACATCACTGTTTCTTCTATATTCTTGAAGTTCTGTGTGAAAAATCACTTTAAGGGCTTTTAGATTATTCCAAGGCCTAGAAAAATGTGTGATTGGGCAAAAAGGATTTTACTGTGGTTTAAAAAAATGGATCTAACAAAATAATGCTTCCTGAGAGGAGTTAAGAGAGGGATTTCCCAAAGTCCTTATAAATCATCTGTCTCATAGATCCATGGCACAGCTTTTTTGCAAGAGGAAAATGGCTTGGGACACAATTAAATGATCTGGTTTTATTTTCATTTCCTTCTGCAGGCTTGTCTATTGTCCTGTTATTAGATAAGTGACACTACTCAGTATTGATTTTGAGTATTGACTCCAAATAATTTAAAGTCTTTCAAAACAATTCATTTTCTCTCTGAAACCTAAACTGGCCAGGAACAGAATAGGGGTGCTCTGGTATAATTCATGTGTAACACAGAAATTAAAATGTGTGGAACCCCCCAAATCCAGCAAAACCGAGGAGGAATTCCTATGGGTAAAAATTAAATATTTGACCTTTTTTCTTATTTTCATTATTGAAGGGGCAGCTTGTTTTTGCTTTGCTCCCATGAAGGGCTTTTATTAAAGCTCAAGAGTTTGGAAATCAAAAATAGAAATAGAGATACTGGTTTGTGTCTTGTCATGTGAGAATGGTTTATAAGGTCAGAAAAAGGACAAAGTTTGAATGTGCCTAAAGGCAGAAAAACTCTGCTCCTTGTTTTTCAGAATTAGGATTTCTCAGCCATCAAGCCTGGGAAATCAGAGCTGCAAATCAGCTCAGCCTGTTATGGGAATGGATTAGAACTGGGAATATTACATTCCTCACTTGTTCCATTAGGAGAACCTTTACATTGAAGTGTGGTTTTTTTCACACCTTTTTTTCTACATTTCCAGTATATTTTATATTTGTTTTCCTTCAGCAGCTCTGTTTGGTTAAGAGAAACAGTTAAAGACACAGTAAAATGTTTTTCTGCATTTCCTGTTACATGTTTAGGTAAAATCTTGTAGCTCCTCTGAACAATTTAGGTTCCTCATTTTCTGCCAGTAAAAAAAAAAAGGAAAACTATTAAAAAAACCAAACCATCTTCCAAGAGTATGAATTGTGAGAAATGATTGCAAGCAAGAGGTTAAACCTGTGGTGGTTTTGGGAATAACAGGGAATGTTAGATTGTGGAATCATGGAATGGTTTGGGTTGGGAGGGCCCTCAAAACTCATCAATGCCACCCCAGCCATGGCAGGGACACCTCCCACTGTCCCCAGTGCCCAGCCTGGCCTTGGGCACTGCCAGGGATGCAGGGGCACCTCACAACCTCCCCACCCTCCCAGCAAAAATGGGGGCAAGAACATTTTCAGGCACAAAACTTGATCTCAGTGCAGCCCTTCAGCCTCCTGTGAGGGGGCTGAGCCCCTGGCACTGGGTGCCCAGCCTGCATCCCTGGCAGTGCCCAAGGCCAGGCTGGACACTGGCACAGTGGGAGGTGTCCCTGCCATGGCAGGGGTGGCTCTGGGTGGGCTCTGAGGTCCCTCCAGCCCAAACCCTGCTGTGATTTATGACTGTGTGATTGCTCCATGACCTGCTGAGATGAGCTCTGCAGCTGTGCTGTTGTCCTGCCCTCCCTGCAGCTCTCCTGCCGTGGCAGAGTGGGCAGTGCCTCAGTCCTCACGCCTCAAGTACCGGCAGCTCTTCAACAGCCACGACAAAACCATGAGTGGGCACCTGACAGGTACTGGCACAGCTTCTCTTGTCTCCTTGTCTGCAGCTCTCAGAGCCACTTCCATGCCTCTGAGGGTGTTTTCACACAGTGAGAGGCTCATCAGTGTTTTTCTGTTTGAATCTCCCAATGCTCTTGTTCAGAGGCAAATACTCATCACAGCTGGGATCATTTTAGCACATTTATTTTCTGCAAAGCTGACCTTGGGAAATGCTTCTGGAAAAGGGCACAGTGGGTTCTGTGAAAACATTTGCAGCCATTTCCAGTGCTTGGTTCACCCTTGTGGTGATCACATATCCTCTGAACAGACAGACATAGTTCTCTGCCAGGATTTTCCCTTCCTGGAAAGCTGTGAGGAGCTGTAAGAAAGTTCAGAGAAGAGAATAAAAACCAATTCTTATCTCCATTTGCTGCAGCTGTTGTTGTGCACATGTAGAATGTGTTATGGAGATTATTTACCAAAAGGTAGTTTCTTAATTAGACACTGGATAGTATTTAGATAGATTGACCAGTTAGGTTAAAGCTGTATATGACAGTCTGTAAGTTACAGGTTTTTTAATAGTACAGTATAATATAGTATAGCTTAATTAAACAATTGATCAGCCTTCTGCAATCATAAAATCAATGCTAATTATTTCCTGTTCAGGGGACCATTACCATGATACACCCACTGCTGAGAGCAGTTCCAGGGAGAGACTACAACTGCTCCCCTGGCTTGATTTTACCAGTTCTGGTGCATGTCTTGGGTTTTAATCTGAGGGATTTGGGTCCCAGAGCAGCTGGGGCTGCCCCTGCATCCCTGGCAGTGCCCAAGGCCAGGCTGGACACTGGGGACAGTGGGAGGTGTCCCTGCCATGGCAGGGGTGGCACTGGGTGGGCTCTGAGGTCCCTCCCAGCCCAGCCCAGTCTGGGATTCTGTGGTTGTTGTGCAGAACTGAAGTGTTATTTCTTGGTTATTGGGGGAGCCAAGTTCTGCTGCTCACATCTCTTGCTTGTTTTGTTAATATTTGTTTCCCTTCTAGGTCCCCAAGCAAGAACGATTCTCATGCAGTCCAGTTTACCCCAGGCTCAGCTGGCTACAATATGGTAAAAGAAATGTTTCCATTTCAAAACACAAACTCTGCTGAAACCTCTGCACTGGAGCCCGTGGGGTTTTCTCCATTTTCAGTCTCACTGATAAATCACATGTTGCTCTTTGTCCTGTGTAACTTTATAAACAAAACCTGCACTTCTGTGCCTTTACTAATGTTATTCCACAAGAGCACCAGGAGCATTTTTGTGTTTGAAAACATCTTTTGTGTGATGATTTGGAAGTTGTGGTTCAGTGCTGGGTTTTTAGGCAGAGCAGATGTTCAGCATCCTGTGCCTTCTCCATCCCCTGACAGAGCACCAGGGGGATTTACCTTTGCACAGGTGGCAGAACAGGGAGCTTAACCCAAGCCACCCTTTCTGTGGGGTTTCTGTGCCTTTGCCATGGCTATGGGAGGGCTGATTTCCCAGGGACCTGTACAATCATGGATTTTAAAGGCATTTGTCTCAGCTTCCCTTTTGCCTTCCAACTTGTTGTTTGCTGAACTTTATTATGTTTTTATTGCCCCATGGGAAGTTGTTCCTCATTAACTCCTGTCCTTCAGGAGTGTTTGCTGATGGAGCTGGCCCAGGGCTCAGGGTGGCCATGGCAGTGGTGCTGCCACTCTGACAAGGCCATTCAGCTGCACTTGTTCTCTTTGCAAAGCACTGGCAGTTGTGTTAGAAATTAAAAACCACTCTTTCCTTCTGTGTTTCCTAACAAAGGGATAAAAACGAACCAGCCCAGTCCCCCAGCAGATGATTAACCCAGAAATGCTCTGCTTTTGGCAGCCTTGGAGTGCTTGTGTGGGCAGGCAGCTGAAGGCAGGACTCACTCAGCTGGGGACAGTGACAGCTGCCAGTGCACTCAGATGAGGAGGGGATTTCCAGCTCTTGCTGCTCCTTCCCTGGGCCCTGCCAGCCTGTGCTGGGGCTGAGTCCCTGCCTCAGACACTCCAGGGGAAGAGGGGATGCTGCTCAGCCCCTGGGCTGTCCCTGGAGCTCTGACCCTCTGATCACTCAGTTCTGGGCATGCTGCATTCCCACTATCCTGCCTTGTGCCTGTGCTCCAGCCTGAGGAGTTCAATGCCACAGGTGTGGATGGAGAGGAGGCTGGGATTGTCTCCCAAACCTAAATCCCATCAGCAAAGTCCTGTGCCTTGGGACTGATGCCGAATTTTGCCCCAAAAGGCGAGAATAACTGTCTAAGAGACTCAGTTTAGGTCAAATAGACAGGAGGTATTTTATTAGCAACGCGTTGGAGAAATCTCTAAATGGATTTCTGAGTTTCCCCATAACAAAGCAAGGTTTTTATACAGTTTTGGATGCAGGATTACATCATATCCATACATAATCATTTCTCTGCATGCATATTCATATGGGGTGTGGTGTAGGCGGAGCGTGGGCGGGGACATCTCTTTTAGGATCTTCTTGGTGGTCGTTCCTGCTATCTTCATCATGGGCGGGGGTCTCCTGATGAGTCTTCCTCTTTAAACTTTTGACCCTCTTTCCTAATTTGGCCAATTCCCGGTGTAGTTGGCTTATTTCCCATGGCTTGGCAAGGCTTTTAGGGTCAGTTTGACATTGTTGGCTCTGAATATGCTTAGTCTATCAGTTCCCCTATCCCTATCTCTCTCTCCTGTCATTGTGTTCCCTGCTTTAGCCGATTTATTGCTCTGTGTGTTTCCTAAATACTATGCTTTCTTCAAATACTTCACATTCTATGTTTTAACTCATTATTTCTTGGAGGGCTATCTATTTTGGGGCTTCATTTCCCCCCTTTTTCTTGTAACTTACGAATTCTTTTCATCAAGTTCTAATCCTATAGGGCGCTGATACGCTCGTACCATAGCCCAAACCATTTGGGTCCTTCTCATTATGATTCTTAGTCTCCACCACATGCAAATATTTGTGAGAGTTAATAGTAACAGAACTACAATTACTATTAGCATTGGGTGCACCAGGTAGTTGAAGACCTGTGTAGCTGTTGGGGAGTATCCTGTAAAGATATCCCACCAATGATGCTGGCCCACTTGTTCTACTTCAGTCAGGACATCCTCTATTTTTTCTGAATTATGTTCCACTTGCCATACCATCCGTTTGGTCATCTGGTTCACCTTTTGCACCAATTTCTTTACTTTGGGATGTGCGAGCATTGCTTTAAGAACTTTAACGTCCATCCCTATTTGTAATTTCGGTATCTCTTGACATAGGTTAAAATCTGCGTTAATTAGCTGTTGAGTAGTTATTGTGACAGTATAATGAAAATCACAACCTACTATCTTGGTAAAGTTGCATACACAAAAGTTAGTATTGTTAGTCTCTTCCTGGCAATTATCTATAGTGACATTGTCACAAGCTGTCCTCACGCAAGCGCACCCATTCCCTGTATAGTAAACTTGTGATTGTGTTCTATTATGCGGGAGCATCTCAAAGGTACATACACTATTTTCAGCATCCAAGCATAAATCTTCTGCTTCTACTACAGCGTTTTCGCAAATATAGCCTAATTGTCCTCTAGGAATACATGCTTCTGTGCTAACCGATTGCCACCTCTTTTTGGTATAATCATAACTGGCCCAAACATTATGGTCTATTGGCTTGACAATGACATTTTGATGTATTGTCCCCAGGGTGAGGATAGGAAAGATAGCTCTTTCCTCTGCCGCACTAATGGTAAGGACATAGGCTTCAATGTGTTCTTGTTGGGGCTCATAAGTGAAATTTACTAATTGCCACCAGGCTTGGTGGTCCTTCTCAAATTGTGTAGTATGATTGTTCTTTAATATTGTTTCTCTTATTTCTTGAGGTAATATACCTGACGTTCCTTCTCTCATTATTCCTGCCGCTACTGATTGTACCCATTGCTGTGTCTGAGAGCATTGGATAGCGAGTGCAATGTCTCTGCTAAGTTCCCCTGTATAGTTAGCGAGCTTCACAAAATCCTCTGCGGTGTGGTTTGCTACCATGGTTAGCAATTTTACCGCTAGCGATTGTGTCTCTGCTAATGTAAGCATGGATGAGCTGAGGGGCATCTTAAGCTTTCCTAAGTTCGACGTAACGGTACTTAATTTGTTCACTAATACCTCTTGATCTATCGTGTTTAATATACCAAATCCTGTGCCAACCCATCCACTTAGATCTCTTTGTGCTCTTCTGTGGTGGGACCTTATTGCCAGCCATGCATTCCATCCCTTAAGGCTTTGCTGTATAAATGGTTGACAGTCCTTCTGCAAATGCATAACTTCGGCCCAAATGTTCATCTGCACCTTTTTCAGGGAATAAGTGGGGTCTAGCAGTAATTTTAGTTCATCGGATTTTCTTATCACCTGAGGCCCTATGAAGGTTAGGTTATGTACTACTTTACATTCCACCGGTGGGGTGGTTTCTTGGGGCAAGTCTAGATCTGGATATAAGGAGATTCACGTCTCCCAGTAACGCCACCTTGTATGCGGCAGCACGCTTAGGGAAACTAAAACCCTGTTCCAGTGTTTTCAGCTCCCTTTCACATGCGAACGTCATCGACTGATCCAATCTAAATGCCATCTCACACTGTGCTTTCCCTTCCTCGGGACCGCTGGACGCCACGATCTTTCCCGCAGGAAAGAGAAGAGGGTGAAGGTCAAGGGTTATTTTTTGAGGATGTAGTTCCCCAAGCGGATCTTCTCTATAAATTACTGATTCTTGGGGTTGTGATCCGGGTGGATCTTCCCTGAAGTCGCTCCACTGACATGAAATTGGGCCCTTTTGCTGAATCCAGACAGTGGGCTTACCCATTTTCACTGGGCTAAAGGTAATTAGGTTATGTTCAAAGGCTGGCATCAAGGGTTGAATTGTTAATACTAGCCGCCTCGTCTTTCCTTCTACTGGGTCAAGCTCTCGACAACCAATTTGAATTTGGTCTCCCTTTTGTGCCACTAGGTATGTCTGCTTATCCCATTCATCTCTCGTGTATGGCTGATTATTACGTAGGGCATAAACCTCGAAATAGGGTCCCTTCGATTCCGTTTCCAACTCCGGGTGGATACACTGGTGTGCATTAGACCATGGGTCTATTAGGGCAGAGTCTTGGGGAAGAACTATACTTATCAGTCCAATGATCAGGGTTGTAAAGGTCTGAGGTGGAGTCAGGATCATGATGTCTGCTCTTCTTGTTTCTCCGGAGCTTTCTTGACCCGTGAGTAATGGATCCACGTGGGTCGCTCCTTGATCCGAACCGCGATGAAGGTAGTCAGCAGCACTTGGAAAGGTCCCTCCCACTTCTCTTGTAGGGGTTTTCCTAAAAGATTCTTAACATACACCCAATCACCGGGATTAAACGGATGCAATTTGCAACCAGGTTGTTTAGGTTGGTGCTCTATCGCCACAGTTGCATTTTTGTCAAACTGTTTCCCCACTGCAATTACATAATCGTAAATGTACTGATTACCGATTTGGTCTATGGCGTCCCCATTTACAACTTGCATAGCATAAGGTCTACCATACAAGATTTCAAATGGGCTTAACTTTTCTTTTGATCTTGGTTTGACTCTCAGCCTCAGCAGAGCAATAGGCAAAGCTTGATACCACTGCAAATTAGTCTCCTGGCATATTTTGGCAATTTGCTGTTTGATAAGATGATTCATCTTTTCCACTTGCCCACTGGCCTGTGGACGGTAAGGCATGTGTAATTGCCATTTGATTTGTAATGCTTTGCTTATTGCTCTCACTACTTTTGCGCAGAAATGTGTACCCCTATCCGAAGAAATACTCTTCGGTACCCCAAACCGTGGAATAATTTCATTCATCAGTACTTTAGTCACTTCTGTTTCCTTATTTGTCCTACAAGGGAATGCATCAGGCCACCCAGAAAATGTATCGGTTAATACCAACAAGTACCGAAACCCCCCTTTTCTTGGGAGTTCAGAGAAATCAATTTGCCATACTTCACCTGGGAATTTACCTTGATTTATGGCTCCTTGGTGTACCTTGGTTCCCGTATTCGGGTTGTTTTTCAGACACCGCTCGCACTGGGATGTAACGTGCTTTACAGTAGTAAATAATTTTGGTCCTGCTATCCTGGTTTGCAAATATTGGTAAAGCGGATCTTGACCCCAATGGGCCTTCTCATGTTCTGCTTTTACGAACTGCCACATCGCGTTTCCTGGTATTACTAACTGTCCTGTCTCCAATTGACCCCAACCATTCTCTAATATTTTGCCCTTATTTCTTTGAATCCATCTATGATCTGATTCCTGGTAATCTGGCTGGATGTTGGTATCCAGCTCTCCTGGTATTAGGGCCGTTATTTCCACTTCCCTAGTCCTTGTGGCAGCCAATTTAGCTTCTGTATCTGCTTTTCTGTTTCCTATTTCTGGAATAGTGTTACCTTTCAGATGTCCCTTACAATGCATTATGGCCACTTTTGCTGGGAGTTGGACCGCCTCTAGCAATTGCAGAACTTCCTCTGCATGTTTGACTGTTTTTCCTTGTGTAGTCAACAGTCCTCTTTCTTTCCAGATGGCTCCATGAGCATGTACAACAGAAAAGGCATATTTAGAGTCTGTCCATATATTAATTTGCATGTTCTCCGCCAATTCCAGGGCTCGAGTCAGAGCTATCAGCTCTGCCTTTTGAGCCGAAGTCCCTGCAGGTAAGGGGTTTGACTCAATTACCCTTTCTGTAGTAGTGACTGCATAGCCAGCCATTCTCACTCCTGGCTTCACGAAGCTGCTGCCATCCGAGAACCAGTTGTCCGCATCTTCGAACGGCTCTTCTTTGAGATCCGGGCGACTGGAGTAGACGGCTTCAATTGTTTCCAGGTAGTCGTGTTCGATGGGCTCTGCTGGGGCTCTCCCTTCTAGAAATGAAGCTGGGTTCACAATGTTAGTTACTTGAATGGTTACGTCATCTGATTCAGCCAGGATGGCCTGGTATTTTAGGAATCTGGAAGGCGACAACCAATGGTTGCCTTTCTGTTCCAGCACAGCCGACACAGTGTGAGATACTAACACAGTCACCTTCTGACCCAATGTGAGCTTCCTGGCCTCTTCTATGTTAATGATCACTGCGGCCACTGCCCTCAGACAGCCTGGCCATCCTTTACTTACTTCATCCAACCGCTTGGAGAAGTAGGCCACAGCTCTCTTGTGTGGTCCCAACTGCTGTGCTAGGACTCCTAAGGCTATCCCTGGTCGCTCATGGGAGAACAGCCAGAATGGTTTTGATACATCTGGGAGACCTAAGGCTGGTGCTCTCATTAGCTCCAGCTTCAACTTCTTGAAGGCCCCTTCTGCCTCGGGAGTCCAAACTAGGACGTTCTTAGTTTCCTTCAACAGATCATACAGTGGTTTAGCGAGTATCCCGTACTGGTAGATCCATAGCCGACACCAACCTGTCATCCTCAGAAAGGCGCGCAGATCTCTCACCGTCTCTGGTTTAGGCATCTGGCAGATGGCCTCTTTCCTAGCTGCTCCCAGGGATCGCTGTCCTCTGGAGACTTCATATCCCAGGTACACCACTTCTTTTTGCACCAGTTGTGCTTTCTGTTGAGAGACTCGATATCCACTTAAGCCCAGGAAATTTAACAAGGAAATAGTCCATTCAATGCACTCTTCCTCTGTCGCTGTTGCTATTAGGAGGTCGTCTACGTACTGCAGAAGGGTGCCATCTCCCAGCGGCCTTTCCCACTGTTCTAATTCTTTGGCTAACTGATTCCCAAAAATCGTGGGGGAATTGCTCCATCCTTGGGGCAATACTGTCCAGGTAAGTTGGGTTTTTCTTCCTCTATCTACAGATTCCCACTCAAAGGCAAAAATCTTTTGACTCTCAGAAGCTAATGGAAAGCAGAAGAATGCGTCTTTCAAATCTAATACGGTGAACCAGGCCAAATTATCCTTCAGTCTAGTTAAAAGCGTGTATGGATTAGTGACTACTCGATGTAATGTCTTGGTTATTTCGTTTACTGCTCTCAGATCCTGAACTAGTCTATAAGCCCCATTAGGTTTCTTTACTGGCAGGATTGGTGTATTAAAATCCGATTCACATTCTACCAATAACCCCAGTTCCAAAAACCTTTTGATTATGGGCTCAATCCCCTTCCTGTCCTCTATCCTCAGAGGGTATTGTTTTCTTACCACCGGTCTTGCCCCATCTTTAAGTTCAACAACAATCGGTGCTGTTTGTTTTGATCTTCCAGGTATATCAGTAGCCCACACTAATGGGTATGCCTTGCTCAGGATTCACTCGAAATTGTGATTCTCAGGTTTAGGTTCCACACAACTGATTGTTAGGCTTAGAGCTGTAATCAGTTGTTCCTCATTTACTTGAAATTCTAATTTATCTTTGTTGAACTTTATTATGGCTCCCAAGTTCTCCAATAGGTCTCTCCCCAATAAGGGCTTTGGCGAATTTGGTAAATACAGGAACTGATGAATTCCCATTTGTTTCCCAATTTTGTATTTAATGGGTTTCAAAAAGTAAGCCTTTTCTGGTTGGCCTGTTGCTCCCACAACTTGTACAAATTCATCACTTTTAGGTACCAATTCCTGATTTAAAACCGAAAAAGTTACTCCCGTATCAATCAAAAAGTCCAATTCCTTTTTACCTTCCCCTAGCTCCATTTTAACCAGTGGGTCTGCTGGGGTACGGCTCGCCGGTCCCCCTCATTCACTATCCTGATGTGTGGTAGTAGTAGTGGCCATCAGCCTTTCCCTTCGTTGGGGGCATTCTCGCTGCCAGTGTCCCCTCTGTAGGCAGTACACACATTGATTTGGCCCTACTCTAGTCGGGTGGGGTCGGAGTCTCCCTCCCCGTCCTACTGGGTTGCCTCTACCTCTTCCCCTGGTTCCAGGTTCCGAGTAACCTGTCTTCTGAGCTGCCACTGCTACAGCCACTACTCGAGCTATCCTCCTGTCCTCCTTTTTCTTCTCCTCAATTTCCCTATTATTGTATACCTTCCACGCCTCATTCAGCAGTGTCTCTAGGTTTTTATTTGCTGGATGCTCAAGCTTTTGTAATTTCTTCCTGATGTCTGGGTTACTCTGTCCCATCATCAACCCTAGCAAGTGCTGTTTCCCTTCTTCTGTTGCTGGGTCCAGGGGTGTGTATTGTCTCATCGCTGCCCTAAGTCTGTCCAAAAACTCTGATGGGATCTCATCCTTTCCCTGCCTGATGTCATATAGCATTGACCAATTGATAGCCTTAGGGATCGCATTACACAAGCCCATCACTATCAGCTTTCTATACTGCACTAGTCGCTGATAGTGCTCTACGTTGCCCGGGTCCCATTCTGGTTTGCTGCTGGGAAAATTATCTTCTAATCTCCCTGATAATACCTGAGCATGCCGTCTTCCTGTTTCCAATACGAGTTCCCTTTCTGTATCTGTCAACTCTGACAGCATCACCTCTATATCCTCCCAATCAATATCTAAATTCTTTGCCATTAATTCAAACCTCTTCGCTACCCCCCTCTCGATTTCTCCTGAAGTTCCTTGCCTCATCTCTCCAATTGTTCAAATCACTCGTCGAAAACAGCACCTTTACTCTAGTCCTTTCCCCTACCATTGGCATAAGTTGCCGGAGAGGAGCTATCGTATGGCTCCCTTCCTCTCTTTGCTTTGCTTCCCCCCGTGCCACAGATCTGGTATAATACGAGTGACTGGTCCCCTCCCCAGGATCTTCTTTCTGTGCCTCAATGTCTTCCCTATTCTTTCTCTTCTCTCTCCTCTTTCCCCCTTCCTGTTCTTCATCTTCACCTCTTATCTCTATTGCACGGTTCATCCAACTCTCATCCTGCGTCTGTCGCCCTTCTCGTATCTGTCAGCTCCTATCCCGCCCCGGGCTGCTGTCCCTCTCATCCTCTGCTCCTCTCCCATTTCTCTTATCCTCTATCTGAATTACTATATTCAGTTTCTGTGAGTTGTTCCCTGCCTCCCTTTCGCATGTCTCATTATCATTCTTCTCACTATATCTCAATTCAGAGACGTCACCTCCCAGTGAGTTACTTTTATCCCCAGTCCTTGGTGTGCTGGTTTCCATTCTACAGGCACCTGATTTCCAAGAACTTCCATTCCTAGGTGTGCTACTATCCCCACACGGACTTAGCTTGGGCAGGCTGCGTGTCTCCCCTCAGCTCTCTGCTCCATCTGGACTGCCTTATTCCTTCTCGACTTCTAGTCTGGGTGGGCTGTCAGCATCCGTGTAGCTCCCGACCCCTGTGGACTATCTAGTCCCTGAGGGCTGCTTTTCCTCTCGTCAATCCCCAATTTTAATGGGCTACCCTCCCCCCAACTGTTGTCTAGCCTCTGGGGGCTGTGCCCAAACTTAGATTTCCACCATTGCTCCAGTTCCTTTAATGGGCTAGGATCCCCTTGTTCCTCCTTTGGTCTGGGAAGAGGCCCTTCCCGCCCTGGAGCGAATGGATGGTATTCCCACAGGCTTATTTTGCTCTCCTTCCCACTATCTCTCCTTGTTAGCTTGAGACACTGCTGCCCAATACTACATGCAACACAGCAACATTCCTTAGGCTTTGGACCCTTCTTATCCTTTTCCAGGGCTAGTACTAGGGGATCCTGAGGGACCATATTAATTCCGCATTCTTTTTGCCACTCAGGTTTATTCCTTAGAGTGAAGAACATGTCTGCGTACATCACCTCATCCCATTTGTTGAGCTGGTGGAGGAAAAGCATTAGTTGTAAAATAGTGTTGTAATTAATTGTTCCCTCGGGAGGCCATTTCTCATTGTCATCTAACTTGTACAATGGCCACCACTGTGTACAATATTTAAGGAGTGTCTTTTTACTTATGTTTCCCCCTGGGATCCCTCCCAAGTCCTTCCAGTGCTTTAGGATACATCCTAAGGGGGTTTTCATATTTATGTCCTTACTCTGTTAACTCCCCATTGCTATTCCCCGGGTCTGTGTTCTCTGTTTAACTGGAACAGTCCTTTTCCCACAAGTACTATGTACCAATATATTTTAACACTTCATACACACAATTTCCAATCGCTTTGTCCGTTTCCGACCTGGCTTCTCGCGAAGAACAGGAAATGCGGAGCGGGACTCCCTCTCGCTTCGCAGCGATGCTGCGTCTCATTCACTCTCATACACACCCACACATCTATCCAAACTGTCCTACCTTTCTGGTCTATCAGAGCACACCGCTTTACCACGAGATGTCACTGGAAAACTGTATGGTACTGATACTGGTTGGCTTCGGGCTGTCACACACCCGTAAAACAGCTGTAAACCAAGGTACGGTTTGCAGATGATATCACAATAAATTCTTACACACAAAAAGAAATTACAGTTAACACAAAATACCGAATCCTTGTCCTGAAATTCGAACTCGCGTCTTACCAAATTACGAGATTCTTGCAGACAACATAACAATGTTAGACAAAAGTATAACACAAATGTATCTTCTCAAAACCTTATCAGGGAAAGGGGGAAAAAATTGGACAGGGTCCCGGGCCTGGCTGGATTCTCAAAACCTTATCAGGGAAAGGGAAAAATTGGACAGGGTCCCGGGCCTGGCTGGATACGTTCCCAGGCGTAGTTTAAAGTTGCAAGCAAAGCGTAGTTTAAAGTTGCAAGCAAAGCAGCAACATTAAGATAAAAGAGAAACATACACCCGATTAACAAACACCCTTTCTTCCAGTGGGGACTCGAACCCCGATTTCCAGTGGGGACTCGAACCCCGAGTGGGGACTCGAACCCCGATATACGGGAACCCCGAGTGGGGACTCGAACCCCGATATACGGGAACCCCGAGTGGGGACTCACACCCCGATATACGGGATTTCCCGTAAGGTGACCACGTCTGGTCCCCGTTTCCCAGTCAAAGCGCTTTATCCCAAAATCAATAAACAACTAAAATACCTCTTAATTGGAGCAGGAGATGCAGGGAACCCTTCGTCCACCAAAGAGCGCTGGTCCAGGGGGGGGAGTCTCTTCTTCTGACAAAAATTCGTCAGGGGCGCCCAGAGGGTCCCCCCGGACCCAGCTCGGGGGACCCCTTAAGGCCTGGATCTCCTGTCTGGTCCCATCTGGGTCGCCAGAAAATGATGCCTAATTTTGCCCCAAAAGGCGAGAATAACTGTCTAAGAGACTCAGTTTAGGTCAAATAGACAGGAGGTATTTTATCAGCAACGCGTTGGAGAAATCTCTAAATGGATTTCTAAGTATCCCGTAACAAAAGCAAGCTTTTTATACAGTTTTGGATGCAGGATTACATCATATCTCATACATAATCATTTCTTTGCATGCATATTCATATGGGGCATGGTGTAGGCGGAGCGTGGGCGGGGACATCTCTTTTGAGGATCTTCTTGGTGGTCGTTCCTGCTATCTTCATCATGGGCGGGGGTCTCCTGATGAGTCTTCCTCTTTAAACTTTTGACCCTCTTTCCTAATTTGGCCAATTCCCGGTGTAGTTGGCTTATTTCCCATGGCTTGGCAAGGTTCTTAGGGTCAGTTTGACATTGTTGGCTCTGAATATGCTTAGTCTATCAGTTCCCCTATCCCTATCTCTCTCTCCTGTCATTGTGTTCCCTGCTTTAGCCGATTTATTGCTCTGTGTGTTTCCTAAATACTATGCTTTCTTCAAATACTTCACATTCTGTTTTAACTCATTATTTCTTGGAGGGCTATCTATTTTGGGGCTTCAGGACTGCAGAGGGATTTATCAATTACTTCCCTTGGATTTTCATGGTCTCATGGCAGATTCCCTGCATGATTAGAGTGCAGCATGCTGGAGAAACAAATCCTGAGCTGGAGGGACCCCCAGGGATCCCCCAGTGCCAGCCCTGCCCTGCCCAGACCCCACCAAGCCCAGCCTGGGCATCCCTGGCAGCTCTCATTCCCTGGGGCAGTGCCCAGCACCCTCTGGGGAAGAACCTTTCCCTTAAATCCAAATTAACTCTGCCCTTGCTCACTCCAGCTGCTCCCTGGTGCTCTCCCTGGCTGTTAATTTTGTCCAACACCACCTTAACAGAAGTAAAATCATTTTGTGCCTCTCTTGGAGCTCTGCTTTGGGGCCATCCAGAGACAGGAGTCTGTAATTTTTAATTTGTGCATGATGCCAGGGTGGGTTGGTGCTTGTCAGGACTAGAACATCAATGGCTTTGATTTCACTGCCAGTGGGTGCCCTGGAGTGTGAGACAGGAGCCTCCAGGGAGGAGGAGACCAAACCTCAAAGTTCTGCCAAACACCTGAGCTGGTTCTTTGGGTGTTCAGGAGAACTCCACTGGTTCAAGGTCCTTCTCTGGCACGAGCTCCGGGCAGCACCCAGAGCAGGTGAAGGAGGAGCTGTGGCTGCAAGGTTGGATTTCAGACAGACAGCCACGAGAAATGGGAAACCCCAATAAGGAAGCATTTGGGGTTTGCTTTTCATTTATTTTGAAAAAGCAGAGTAATGTGGGGAAAATAACAGAAAAATTGAATTAATTTAGAACTGTTGTATGTTGAACAACGCCTTTGAACAGTGATTTGTAATATTTAATAATTTCCTTGCTTTTCCCTTCCCTTGAACAAGGAATCTCTCTGACATTGATCAAGATGGGAAGCTGACAGCTGAGGAGTTTATCCTGGCCATGCACCTCATTGATGTGGCCATGTCTGGCCAGCCACTGCCTCCTGCCCTGCCCCCAGAGTACATCCCACCTTCCTTCAGGTAACTGCATCCCTTGGGAGTACATCCCACCTTCCTTCAGGTAACTGTTCATCCCCTGGTGCATCCCACCTTCCTTCAGGTAACTGCATCCCTTGGGAATACATCCCACCTTCCTTCAGGTAACTGCTCATCCCCTGGGAGTGCATCCCACCTTCCTTCAGGTAACTGCATCCCTTGGGAGTGCATCCCACCTTCCTTCAGGTCCTGCCCATCCCTTGGTACATCCCACCTTCCTTCAGGTAACTGCCCATCCCTTGGGAATACATCCCACCTTCCTTCAGGTACCTGCCCTGCCCCCAGAGTACATCCTACCTTCCTTCAGGTAACTGCCCATCCCCTGGGAGTGCATCCCACCTTCATTCAGGTACCTGCTCATCCCCTGGGAGTTCAGGTGCCTTCATTCAGGTACCTGCCCATCCCCTGGTACATCCCACCTTCATTCAGGTAACTTCCCATCCCCTGGGAGTTCAGGTACCTGCCCATCCCCTGGTACATCCCACCTTCCTTCAGGTACCTGCCCATCCCCTGGGAGTCCCCCTCCTGAGTTCTGTGTGTCATTTGGGATGGTTCTGGGGGTGCCAAGCACAGGAACTGGGCAGTGACCCCTCACCTTTTGCCCTGTGAGACCAGGCTTTGGGTGGGTGTTTATGCTGGCACACCTTCCAGGCCTGCTCAGTCTGAAACCTAGATTTTAGTTCAGTAGAGCAGTCAGATTGTTTTGGAATTCCAGTATGGATTTGCACTGCACCACATCCAGACCTCCTTGGGTGCAGCTAGGTTTGGGAGCAGTGGGGTCACTCATCACTTCTCTTGCTCCATTTCTCTTCTTTGTGGAGAAATAGATGGGAAGAAAGTAACAGCAATGAAAATAAATGGTTTTATACTGAGTTCTTCAGATGTCCTCCTAAAGATTCCCAATTTTTGTGTATTCCACCTGGGATCTTGCTTTTAGCTTGACTATAGCAAGCTCTTCCTCTGTCTCTGCTGTTTCTGCTGTAGTTTAAGTCAGCATTTCCCCAAATCCAGACTGGCTGGGGAAAAATCTCCCCTCAAGTGAGAGATCTTGGGGACAGGGTTGAACCCATCTGGAAGCAGAATTTGGGACTGGGGTTCTCAGCTCACCAGGGAGCTGCTGGGATCCTGGAAAATCCTGTTCTGAGGCAATGCCTGAGTGAGCAGCACTGAATGAACACTGAGTACCATGAAACACTACAGCACTGCATTTAATTTGATCTGATCATTAAATCATAAATTATTTGAGTAGCCTGGCTTCTGTTAAGCACCCCCAATTCCTGTTTCCTTGGCAGGAGGGTCCGCTCTGGCAGTGGCATTTCTGCTGCCAGCTCAGTGTCTGTAGACCAAAGGTTACCTGAAGAACCAGCACTGGAGGAAGAGCAGCAGCAACTGGAAAAGAAATTACCAGGTGAGCAAGGGAAAGCAGGGATATTCAGTGTGCTGTTCTCAGAGGGGTTTCCCGTCAGGTCACAGCCTGGGAGGAAACATGGCCTGACTGAGAAATGTCTTTCCAGAGCAGTTTGGGACAGGTCAAAGGCACAACCAGGACATTGCAGGGTCCAGCTCATTCCTGTGCCTGAGCCTTGGGGTTGGTGGCACTGGAGATGGGATGAGGCTTCAGGCTCCTCATCTCCTGCACTCCCCACACAGGGAGCAGCCCTGGCACAGGATTGCAGGGAGGAATTCCTGCTGCCTTCATCCTCTGCCTTAGGTGGAGCAAAGCTTGGCTGAGGTGCTCTGTGGGAGATCCCAGTATTCCCACAGAGAGCTGTTTCCTTGGAGTCTGTGTAACACTGTGGGGCTTTATACAGATTGCAGCAGCTCCAGGAAAAGAACTAAAGGCAGAGGGAATTAATTGGCAGCTGGAAAGGGGCACAAACTGGAGAAGACAAGAACTGAGCTGGTTCAGCAGGTGTGGGGCTGATGTGTCCAGCTGTGCACACTGGGAAGGCAGTGTGGCTCTCCCTGGCCTTGCATCCCAAAAATGTCCATGCTGGCCACACCAGGGACAGAAAGCTGCATGTTGGGCTGTGAGGATGGCACAGAGGGTGTGAAAAGGAGCAGGAGGTGAAGGGGAGGAACCATTTGGATGGAGGTGCTGAGGAGTGAGGAGGAGGAAGGACAGTCCCTGGGACTGCAGAGGGATGTCAGGGAAGTGAGGCTGTTCTTTAGGACATAGGTGCTGAGGATGTGGATCTGCAGGAATCCAGACTTCCTGGGCTCAGCTGCTCAAGAACCTAAACCATTTCTTTTCCTGACATTAATGGGTGATCTAATGAGAATTGCAACTTTAAGTAAGTTCTGGTCATTTGCATAATGGCCTTTTGATGATGTCAGCAGCTGAATTCTTTGCTCTAATGGAAGTGTTGGCTCTTGGACTGCTGCTGTTATCCCATGTACAGAGGAATTGCAGATCCATGTCCTCATGAAGGATCATGGAGAATGGTTTGTCTAAATTATCCCCACTTGCTGAGCTTTGTGGAGAAAGCTGGAGGCCTGAGGAGCTAAAATTTCTGGGGTGTTAAAGGCAAGGATTGAGGAATAGGAATGGGAATTCTCTTCTTGGTTTGCTGAGGATGTGGCTTTGAGAGGATCAGCAATGTCAGTCTTTCATAGTTCTGTTTTTCCAAAGTACCTAGTCTTATTTGCCATTCTCTGAAACTTTATTCTGGCTCCATTTCTCTCTCAGCAATGTCTGTCCTATTCCATGGCATTTCTAAGTCAGCATTTCTTGTCTCAAGCTTTGCACACAGATGCACCCCGAGTGAGCCTTGTGCCAGGCTTTGGGAATTCCCTACAAATCCATTTCCCACACTGAGCCCAGGCTGGCCTGTGGAGCCATTACCCTAGTGGGGAGGTGCAGGGCTATCCCTGCTGGAAGGTGGATTCCCTTTGCTGGGGATCCCTTTGGATCTCCGTGGTGTGTTTGTTCCTGAGTCAACAACAGAGTTTAACCATCCTTCTCCCCACATTTCCATGCACAAAGTGACGTTTGAGGACAAGAAGAGGGAGAACTTTGAGCGGGGTAACCTGGAGCTGGAGAAGCGGCGGCAGGCCCTGCTGGAGCAGCAGCGCAAGGAGCAGGAGAGGCTGGCCCAGCTGGAGAGGGCCGAGCAGGAGAGGAAGGAGAGAGAGCGGCAGGAGCAGGAGCGCAAGAGGCAGCTGGAGCTGGAGAAGCAGCTGGAGAAACAGCGCGAGCTGGAGAGGCAGCGCGAGGAGGAGAGGAGGAAGGAGATCGAGAGGAGAGAGGTGAGCAGGGCAGCACAGCAGGGGCTGGGCCCTCTGCACTCTTGGATTCTTATGTAGCCAAGGTTGGGATGGAATGTGTGTGGGAGTGTTGAGGGGGGTAGGATGGTTGGGACGGATGGATGTGGGAGATCTCTGCAGCCAGGTGAGGAACTTGGGGTTTATTGCAAAGGGCCTGGGTGCAGGGCCCTGCTGGGATTTGGGGTTTATTGCAAAGGGCCTGGGTGCAGGGCCCTGCTGGGATTTGGGGTTTATTGCAAAGGGCCCTGCTGGGATTTGGGGTTTATTGCAAAGGGCCTGGGTGCAGGGACCTGCTGGAGCTGCCAGCCACAGCTCAGGGCAGGCCTGAGAGAGGATGAGAGGGTAAGAGAGTAAGGGAGTAAAAAAAGTAAGAGCATAAAAGGGTAAGAGAGCGAAGTTCCCATTACAATACAATAAATCTTCAGTGTTGAATATTCTGATTCTCACTAACCAATCTAGTACAAGATACAAATCCTACAGCAATTTGTGTGCGCAGAGCCCAGAGCAGCCCCAGTTTGTACCAACATTCCAACTGAATATCAGCATAGCAACACCCCAAATTCCAGCTGTTGGTGTTTACCCTGCAGGCTGCCAAATTTACAGCTGTTGGGTTTGATCCTGCAGGCTGCCAAACTTACAGCTGTTGGGTTTGATCCTGCAGGCTGCCAAACGGGAGCTGGAGAGGCAGAGGCAGCTGGAGTGGGAGCGCAACCGGCGGCAGGAGCTGCTGAACCAGAGGAACAAGGAGCAGGAGGACATCGTGGTGCTCAAGGCCAAGAAGAAAACCCTGGAGTTCGAGCTGGAAGCTCTGGTGAGTGATGGAGCAGCAGCTCAAACACACAAGTGTCAGCACATTTCACAGAGAAAAGCAAGGCACAGCTCTTCCCAGGAATATTTCTGGGTTTCACATTCTCTGAACCTCAGAGAAAGGAAAAACAATTCTTATCTCATTTGCTGTGCCTGTGTTTGTGCAAAAGTAAAATGCAATATGAAAATTATTTACCAAAAATAATAATATTTTGTTTCCTTGGCCTATCAGAGCCAAGTGTGTGTGTGTGTCAGGACTGTCAGCTGACAGTCACAAAATGCTGGGCAGTTGTGTGCAGTTGAGTGCTCGGGAAATTCAGTTTAGATGTAATGTAATGTAGTGTAATATAGTATAAAATAGTATAATAAAGTAATTATTAACCTTCTAGTAGGATGGAGTCAGCTGCACCATTCTGTCCCCTCATCAGGGCTGCCCTGCAGATTCAATACACAAGCACATCTGGTGGTGACTGCCCTGGCTCTGGTTGTTTTCTGTTTTCTAGAATTTCCACCACTGATATTTCCCTTAGTGTCACTTGAGGTGTTTCTATCCCAATTGTGATCCCAGAAAATGTCACTATGTAGGAGAAAAGGACATGTTTTGTCTGGGGAGAACCTTAAAGCTTTTTCCTGAAAAAATAAAAATTTTTTCAGCTATCCTGTAAATTTTCCTATCTCATCTGTAGAGGACAGGCTAAAGGTACAAATGAGTTTTAAAAAACGAGTTTTTTAGAAGAAGTTTTTAGATCCAGACTTGCACAACCAAACATTTTGGTAAAAAAATTTATTAAATAGATGTTTTTCTTTTCTTTTAAAGAATGATAAAAGGAACCAGCTGGAGGGGAAGCTTCAGGATATCAGGTGTCGGCTGTCGACCCAAAGACAAGAAATTGAAAGTACAAATAAATCCAGAGAACTCAGAATTGCAGAAATCACCCATTTGCAGCAGCAGCTACAGGTGAGAAAATATTCTCTATTTTTATTCTTAGCCTTGAATTTTGCCCTCCTCAAAACCATCAATATCCTGAGCAAACTTGGAATGAGCTGTTCCTCACACTTCATTTGTCATTCCTGTAAATGAATGTCCTTCAGAGGTGCCAGGAACTCTTAATGATTAAGTTAAAAAGTAATTAGTTATCAAGTTAAAAATAAAATGAATTAAATACAATTTCTTAATTAAATAAATTTTCCTTAAAAATGTATAAAGATAAATACAAAACAATTTTTTAACTTATTAATAAAATACTATAAAACTCACTACTTATAAAATTATAATGTAAGTAAAAAATAATAAACATCTAAATCCAAACACAAAATACCATCTCAAACACTTTCAATCCCAACCCTAACAAAACAAACAAACAAAATTAAAATTAACCAACATTTAGTGGTGCCCTGTGTGAGGATCAAACTCACAACCTTCAGATTATGACTGGTTTTTTGAGGGTCTGTGCTTTTTATAAAAAATCAAATAATTTAAATGTTTTTAAATTTAAATATTATAATAATACTTTATAAATAATTTAAAAAATAGTATAAAAATTATAATTTTTATCCCAGCTTCAGCCCTGCTTTCCCTGGCAGTTGTTCTGTTGGGTTTTGGGCTTTGAGGTGCTTTGGCAGCAGTGGCTGTGGCTGTGTGGTGATGCCTGCTCTCATTGTTTTCTATGTTTTCTAGAATTTCCACCACTGTTATTTCCCTTAATGTCACTTGGGCGTTTTTATCCCAGTTGTGATCCCAGAAAATGTCATTACTCAGGAGAAAAAGCCACATTTTGTCTGGGGAGAACCTTAAAGCTTTTTCTTCAAAAAAAAAATTATTTTTTCAAATGTCCTGTAAATTTTCCTATCTCATCTGTAGAGGAGAGGCAAAGATGTAAATGAGTTTTAAAAAAGGAGATTTTCATCCTCTAAACTCTCAGAAAGGTTATAAAGTCAATATTGTCATTATCTCTGTAGGGTGTTGTATCTTCATTGGGAGCAGTTTAGTTTAATACATCTGACTGTGGGAAGATGAGTTCATTCAGAGGAGTAATTATCCTTCAGCCTGTTAATTACTGCCCAGATGCAGTTTGATGAAGCTTGTGGGAGTGCTGGGGATGAGGATGTGTGCCAGCCCTGGCTCTGGGCTGTGTGCAGGGCTCTCAGCAGGCACACCTGGCACACCTGGCACACCTGGCTGTGCTGGAAACACCTGTGTGCTGCCACTCAGTGCTGCAGGCATTATTCACCCCCTTGCTGAACACCTGGGCTGCCAGGGGGTTTGAAGAGAATTTTCCCTTGTCCAGGGGGCAGGAGCTGGGCTTTGATTTCCCCTCCACGTGGGACATTGCTCAGCTCTTGGTCATTTCTTGTTGCACGAGTTTCCAGAGTTTGTGATGCTGATAATTGCTTTCATCTGTTTCTTCAGTATGTGGGATGCATGTGGTGGGTGTTCTTGGCTGGATGCTCATTCCATGCTTGTCTGGGCTTTCAGGAAACAGGAATTGACCTTCAGCATGCCTTGGCATTCTCTGTCCTTACACACTCCCAAACTATTCAGTGCATTGGGTAATCTGGGATCTTTGGAAGTGTTCTGGCCTTTACAAACAAAGCAGCTGATGTTGTGATCACATTCCACCCTCAAATGCTGTCCTGTGGTGCTTTTTGTACTTGGAGAAGGAGAATTTCTGTTTCATGGTGTCCATTCTGCTGCTTGGTTGATCTGCAGCCTTCTCAGAGCCACAGAAACCCAGAGGGGTTTGGTTTGGAGAGGACCTTAAAGCTCATCCACCGTGCCATGGGCAGGGAGCCTCCCACCAGAGCAGGGCCAGAGATTGTGTGTGTTGGTGCTTCCCATCTTTCCAGGCAGACAGAAGTCCCAGGATGGCACTCATGGAATGTCCTGAGCTGGAGGGACCCCCAGGGACCCCCCAGTGCCAGCCCTGCCCTGCCCAGACCCCCCCAAGCCCAGCCTGGGCATCCCTGGCAGCGCTGGCCAAAGGCTCCTGGAGCTGTGGCAGCCTCGGGGCCGTGCCCATTCCCTGGGCAGCCTGGGCAGTGCCAGCCCCCTCTGGGCAAGAGCCTTGCCCTGCTGTGCAGCCTGAGCTGGCCTGGCCCAGCCCCAGGCGCTCCCTGGTGCTGTCCCTGTCCCAGAGCAGAGCTCGGAGCTGTCCCTGCGCTGCCCCTCGGGAGGAGCTGCAGCCCCGGGGAGCTCTGAGCTCAGGCTGCTCCAGGCTGGGCTGCCCAGGGCACCTCGGGGCCCTCCAGACCCTTCCCCAGCCCCGTGTCCCTCCTCTGGACCCTTTCCAACAGCTCCTGGTCCTTCATTGACACACCCAGAACTGTCCCAGCACTGGGGGTGATGCTGTCCCAGGGCAGGTTGGAGTGTCCATCTTTGGGGTGTCCCTCAGGGGCTGGCAGAGCTCTGTGGCTGTCAGGCCCTGCAGCTGTGAGGGACATGTGCAGCTCCTCATAATCTAATATGTAGCTTATCTGAATTCTGCTGCTTTGCTGCTTGTGAATTCCCAAAGCCCTTGGCTGCTGTGTGCTGTCTCAGGGTGTTTTCTGGAACATCAGGAGCTCACAGGAGGCTGCAGTTGTTGCAGAATGCTCAGAGCTGAGCTGGGCACTGCAGGGCCCATCAGGGTCTGGCAGGGGGAAACTGAGACAACCCAAAGCCAGGGCAGTGCAGTCAGTCCTGGCTTTAACCAAAATGAAAACTTTCTGTGGAAGTGTGGGATCACAGGATGGTTTGTGTTGGGATGGACTTTAAAGCCACCCAGTGGCACCCCTGCCATGGCAGGGACACCTCCCACTGTCCCAGGCTGCTCCAGCCCCATGTCCAGCCTGGCCTTGGGCACTGCCAGGGATCCAGGGGAGCCCTGAACACCCCTGGGGCTCACTCTGGTGTTCAGGGATCACAGGACATTTATTCTTGGCATTGAGTGGTGTCATTTGCAATCCTCCTTGATTCCTCAAAAAGCTGCAGTTCCAGAGACCTGCTCAGAGAAGTTCCAGGCTTTGTGGGAAGGGTGGGATGTTGATACTCAGGTGCTGTTTCACCTCAGCTGCTGAAGTTGTTTTGACAACTCGAGCTGGGAGGTCCAGGCCTCAGAAAAGTGTGTGGGGTGGCACTTCATGCCCTGGAAAGGGCCAGGGTTCTACAGGAAATGCATTTATAGAATCCTCCAGGTTGTGTTTACAGGGGTCCCAGGACAAGGGAAGAGATGAGAATTGACTCCATGTTTCAGAAGGCTGATTTATTATTTTATGATATATATTATATTAAAAGAAAATCATATGTTAAAACTATGCTAAAGAATAGAAGAAAGGATTTCATCAGAAGGCTGGCAAGGAAAGGAATGGAAAAGAATGATAGTAAAATCTTGTGACCAGAGAGTCCGAGCCAGCTGACTGAGATTGGCCATTAATTAAAAACAACCACATGAGCCCAATCACAGATGCACCTGTTGCATTCCACAGCAGCAGATAATCAATGTTTTTCTTTTCCTCTGAGGCTTCTCAGCTTCTCAGGAGAAAAAATCCTAATGAAGGATTTTTCATAAAATATGTCTGTGACATCCTCCAAAGGGACAGGATCCTCTGCAGGGTCCCTGTGACACACAGGTGTGTGTGACACACACCTGCAGGGTCCCTGTGACACACAGGGCTGTGTGTGACACACATCCTCTGCAGGGTCCCTGTGACACACAGGCTGTGTGTGACACACAGGTTCTGCAGGACCCCTGTGACACACAGGTGTGTGTGACACACACCTGCAGTGTCCCTGTGACACACAGGCTGTGGGTGACACACCTGCAGGGTCCCTGTGACACACAGGGCTGTGTGTGACACACACCTGCAGTGTCCCTGTGACACACAGGCTGTGGGTGACACACCTGCAGGGTCCCTGTGACACACAGGTGTGTGTGACACACACCTGCAGGGTCCCTGTGACACACAGGTGTGTGTGACACACATCCTCTGCAGATTCCCTGTGACACACAGGCTGTGTGTGACACACACCTGCAGGGTCCCTGTGACACACAGGGCTGTGTGTGACACACACCTGCAGGGTCCCTGTGACACACAGGCTGTGTGTGACACACACCTGCAGGGTCCCTGTGACACACAGGCTGTGTGTGACACACCTGCAGGGTCCCTGTGACACACAGGGCTGTGTGTGACACACAGGTTCTGCAGGATCCCTGTGACACACAGGCTGTGTGTGACACACAGGTTCTGCAGGGTCCCTGTGACACACAGGGCTGTGTGTGACACACAGGTTCTGCAGGGTCCCTGTGACACACAGGGCTGTGTGTGACACACACCTGCAGGGTCCCTGTGACACACAGGCTGTGTGTGACACACACCTGCAGGGTCCCTGTGACACACAGGGCTGTGTGTGACACACACCTGCAGGGTCCCTGTGACACACAGGCTGTGTGTGACACACACCTGCAGGGTCCCTGTGACACACAGGCTGTGTGTGACACACCTGCAGGGTCCCTGTGACACACAGGCTGTGTGTGACACACATCCTCTGCAGGGTCCCTGTGACACACAGGGCTGTGTGTGACACACAGGTTCTGCAGGGTCCCTGTGACACACAGGCTGTGTGTGACACACACCTGCAGGGTCCCTGTGACACACAGGGCTGTGTGTGACACACAGGTTCTGCAGGGTCCCTGTGACACACAGGCTGTGTGTGACACACAGGTTCTGCAGTGTCCCCTGTGACACACAGGCTGTGTGTGACACACAGGTTCTGCAGGGTCCCTGTGACACACAGGGCTGTGTGTGACACACAGGTTCTGCAGGGTCCCCTCTGACACAGCCCTTCCCAACCTTCCAGCCACGTGCTGAGTTTGAGATCAGAACCCTGTGCCAAGAGCTCAGCATGGAGAGGTCAAGGACTCAGGGACTGTCATCCCACAGGGCTTGTGTTTCATGGATTTTGCCCAGAATATTTCCCTTTAAAAGGAAAGTCTTTATTTTCTCTCCCTGTAAATGTTTGTCTTTCTATTCCTGACCTAAGCTACTAATCATTAACACTGTTGTTAATATTATTAATTAACTATTAGTGGAGGGGACAGCCAGGCAGGCTCAGCTTGGCCAGCAGCAGGAATTTGCCCATGGAAAGGGAGCTCAGGCCTTGGCAGGGGCTGCCCAGGGAGCTTTGCAGTGCCCATCCCTGCAGGTGTCACCTGCAGGTGGCACTGAGTGCTCTGGGCTGGGGACAAGGTGCCCATGGGGCACAGCTGGCACTGCATGGGCTGGCAGGGCTGTGCCAGCCCTGGGGATTTGGGGATTCTGTGTTTCATTTATTAAAATCAGAATTAAACACTTTGTAAGTGCCTGATTGAACATTTCCTCATATTTAGCCTTGTCTCCCTGCCCTCAGTTCTGGGTAATTCCAGGCCAGGTTCAATATTCAGTGAGATTCAGATCAATTCCATGGCTGGCAGAGGATGTCTGGGGTCTGTGGGGGTGTCACACAGGCAGTGCTTGGGTAAGATCATGGCACAGAGCAGGGAAACAAGCAGTGACACATCCCTGAGTGAGGGAACACACAGAAATGAAGGTGGCAGCTGTGGTGGCTGCAGTTTCCCTCTCTCACCTTTCTCCTGGTTCTGTTTTTTCTGTTTTCCCTGGCCCTGCCTGTGCTTCAGGAGTCCCAGCAGATGCTGGGCAGGCTGATTCCAGAGAAGCAGCTGCTCAATGATCAGCTCAAGCAGGTCCAGCAGAACAGTTTGCACAGTGAGTACATTCTGGGGCAGGCCTGAGCTGGGCCAGGGCACATTCCCTCCCTGGGGTGTCCCTGGAACTGCTCTCTGTGCGTTGCAAGATGCAGATGGGCAAATGTTGCTTTCTGTGACCTGAAGAGAAGGAAATACTGACTTGACCATGTGTTCCCAACCAGGGGATTCCCTGCTGACCATCAAAAGAGCCCTGGAAGCCAAGGAGCTGGCACGGCAGCAGCTCCGGGAGCAGCTGGATGAGGTGGAGAAGGAAACCAGATCTAAACTGCAGGAAATTGATATTTTCAATAATCAGCTGAAGGTAACCAGGGCTCCTGAAGCCTTTCTGAATGTTCTCTTAATTCTTTTCTAACCTGACTGTGGGGGGAAAAATGAGCTGAAATGAAGAATGTCAGTTTGGGGAGCATTCTCAATCTGCCTGTTGAGGATTTGATTTAATTTTTATTTTATTTAAAAAAATGCTGCTGAGCTTTCAAACTCAGGGTTTGACTCAGTTTAATCTGCAGAGTCTCTTCAGGAGGAGATTTGAGCCCTGATTCTCAGTGTGTGATTGCCAAAATGAAATTCCCAATTTCTGTGCTTTTCATCCAGGAAGGGCAGGACAAGGTCAGCACATCTGCTGGAATCAGGAGTTCAAATTGAAATCTTGAATAAAAGAGGCTTGATTTTCTGCTGCCACCCAGAATTGTTATCTGCTGTCTGTGTGCTCCTGCTTGTCCCTGAGTGTAGCTGCCTGTGGTTTGTGGTCTCATGCTTTACTGCTCAGTCTTTGTTAAAACTCTGATTTTATTTTTTGTATTTCTGCACTGGCAATGTCAGGGTTCTGCAGAGAGAAGTTGGAAATCAGTGTGGAGTTACAAACTTTTAATAGCATTCACTTTTTCATAAAATATTCCAATATTCCAGTACTTCATCTGCTAATTCCAGATGAATTAATTCCAGGTGGGTTCTCCTGAAAGCTGGCCAAAAATGCTCAATTTCCTGCAAGGTGTCCCAAATTGTATTATAAGTATTCAGCAGGAAAATCACTGTGACAGAGACATTAATGGAGTTGTTATGAAAGTTGATCAACTGGGATTAAACCAAACAATTTAGAATGGAAGGTGAGGTTGAATTTAAGCAACAAATAGCTTGTTTCAATTGGAGTTATTAATAATTATAGGAAAAATTAAAAGTGAGGCCCTGTTTTAAGACTCATTTGAAGATGACTCTCCCAGTCTGAGACAGGGAGGATGGAAGGGGAGAATCTCTGCAGAGTCAGACACAGAACAAACAAAATGGGAACAATTTATATTTAAAAGAAAATAGAATGGTCTAATCCTTGCTTAATTAATCCCTGAGGTTTAAACCTCACTTAGGTTTTCTTCATATGTGGTTTTTGGATACATCTTAGCATCTTGTGCTTCTTGGGTATTTTTTTAAATGGAGTCCTTTAAAAGTGATAAATTGAACCAAAGGATATTAATTCAAAAATTAGTGCCTGTATTTGGTTTGATCTTAAATTACCTAAACATCAATGGGAAAGAGGTGAACAGTCTTGGTATTGTGACAGCAGCAAAAAAAAACCCCAAAACAACAACCCAGACCAACAAACCAATCCCCAAAACTCAATCTTTTAAATATTGAAGAATTGCCCTTCCCAAATAAGCTGATGGTAATTAAAAATGGAAGTTGCCCATTAAGCACAGATTTATCAGCATGTGCCAGGAATCCAGGAATGCCTTGACCAAAGGTAAATGATTTTGCATTTAACAGGAGCAGTGGTTTCAATCAATGGATGAGGAGCTGTGGAGACATTTCCTTGGGAAGGGCAGAGTGGGGGACTCAGCTGCCAGGAGGAGCAGATCAGGGGGAGCTGTCTGTGGGATTTCTGCCTTGCTGAGTTGAGGAGGGGCAGTCACAGAGTCCCAGAATTGTCAGGGTGGGAAGAGACCTCCAGGATCACCCAGTGCCACCCCAGCATCACCCCAAACCCTGTCCCCATGGGCATCCAGGGGACACCTGCAGGGATGGGCACTGCAAAGCTCCCTGGGCAGCCCCTGCCAAGGCCTGAGCTCCCTTTCCATGGGCAAATTCCTGCTGCTGGCCCAGCTGAGCCTGCCCTGGCCCAGCCTGAGGCCGTTCCCTCTGCTCCTGTCCCTGTTCCCTGGCAGCACAGCCCGACCCCCCCGGCTGTGCCCTCCTGGCAGGGACTTGTGCAGAGCCACAAGGGCCCCCTGAGCCTCCTTTGCTCCAGCCTCAGCCCCTGCCCAGCTCCTCAGGGATTCTCCAGCCCCTTCCCAGCTCCTCAGGAATTCTCCAGCCCCTTCCCAGCCCCTCAGGGATTCTCCAGCCCCTTCCCAGCTCCTCAGGGATTCTCCAGCCCCTTCCCAGCTCCTCAGGGATTCTCCAGCCCCTTCCCAGCTCCTCAGGGATTCTCCAGCCCCTTCCCAGCTCCTCAGGGATTCTTCAGCCCCTTCCCAGCTCCTCAGGGATTCTCCAGCCCCTTCCCAGCCCCTCAGGGATTCTCCAGCCCCTTCCCAGCCCCTCAGGGATTCTCCAGCCCCTTCCCAGCTCCGTTCCCTGTCCTGGACACGCTCCAGCCCCAGCTGGAACTGAGCACTGGGAGCTGAATTCAGAGACTTCTCCCTTTTGTAGTTTCTCAAGATGTTTTGGTGGGCATATTTTGGTGGGCCTGGAGGATTTTATAACTGAATTTAAAACCCTAAAAAGGCACATGGATTATTGTGGGCTCAGCATGGAAGGGATAGAGAAACCACTCAGAAGCTGCTGAGTGCAGCAGTGATTCCATGGCTGCTGTTCTTCATGGAACCATGGAAAACCCTGAGCTGGAGGGACCCCCAGGGACCCCCCAGTGCCAGCCCTGCCCTGCCCAGACCCCCCAAGCCCAGCCTGGGCATCCCTGGCAGCGCTGGCCAAAGGCTCCTGGAGCTGTGGCAGCCTCGGGGCCGTGCCCATTCCCTGGGCAGTGCCAGCCCCCTCTGGGGAATTTTGTGCCCAAGGCCAGTGAGGCTTTCCTGGAATCCTGGATTTACTGGGATTTGTGGGAAGTGGGAGTTCTCCACCCACAGAGAACACACTTAGGTGATCACATCACTCCAAACCAGGTCATTATGAACTCCCATAATATATTCATATATATCACACATATCACATGATATATCAGTGATCACATCACTCCAAACCAGATCCTTATGAACTCCCATAATATATTCATATATATATCACATGATATCACATGTTATCTCAGATCAGTGATCACATCACTCTAAACCAGGTCATTATGAACTCCCATAATATATATTATATATATCACATGATATCACATGATATCTTATATCAGTGATCACATCACTCTAAACCAGGTCATTATGAACTCCCATAATTTTCACATACAATTACCTAAAAAAATCAAAAATCTGTGACAACTTTTAGGAACCACCACTGCAAAAGTGGCTGACATTGACAATAGTAGAAATTGGCTTGTAAATAATACTAAATTCATAATTTCCCTAAATAGCAGAAGAAGTTGTTGAGTTCTCAGTTCCTGGTGTGTTCTGTGGTGCCATCTGTGTGATTGTCCATTATCCAGGCAGCTGGATGATGCTCCCAATGAAATGGGAAATTTTTCAAATTGTGTCTCAACAATTCCACCACATCTGAGCTCTAAATATGATAAAGGCTTCTTGTAAAATAAGGGATAATAGGTCAAGATGAGAAAGATCTAAAACACATTTTTATCAAGCAAATAAATTACAAACTCTGGATTTAATCAAGGTAATTTAGTTTACCTGGCAAGTTTTCCAAACCACAGCAGTTACAGGATACTCTGGATTTGTCTCCATGGTTTTATGTTCTGTAATAAGTGAATACTTCATGAAAGTGTAAAACTACATCATCTTTGCTGTGTGTCTTAATACCATGTGAGTGATTAAGGAGATAAAATATTTTTCCTGCTTAATCTTTTTGTTATCTCTCCAAAAGAACTGATTTGAGCTCCTTCTGATGAGTCCTTTGGAGTGGGAAATATTCATAAAATTTGGTGCATTTCCACCAACAGCTCTCAGGCTTGCAAAATATTATTAATATTTCAAATCAGGTTGATTGAATTTTATTATTGGATATCTTGAGGTAGAGCCACTTGGTTTCAGGAGATTGCTGGAGCTTGTTTGGCTGCTCAGGCATCCTTTCAAATGGGATTGGGGCAGGTTATGATACAAGATAACCTCTGGTGGATTGGGCTGTGTTTGGCTATAAAGTGACTGAGTTTGTTACAGGGTTGAAAGTTTGGCCACTTCTTTGTGTGTTAGAGTTGAAGGAGTGAAACTTCTGTGCTCTGTAAAGATCTCAGCCTAGAGATCTGATAATTGCTGTTGATGGAGGTGTCAATGAAATGGAGCTGGTCACTTGTTTATTTTGTGACCATGGAGTGGTCTGGGATGGAAGGACCTTAAATCCATCCCATGGCAGGGACACCTCCCACTGTCCCCAGTGCCCAGCCTGGCCTTGGGCACTGCCAGGGATGCAGGGTGGGCACCCTGTGCCAGGCCCTGCCCACCCTCAGGATACAGAATTCCTCATTCCCAACATCCCTGGATCTAAACTGACCCTCCCAGCTCCAAGGACCCAATGCCCCTTTCCTATAACATGGAATTCAGAATTTCTTGCTGCTGCTCCTGCCCAGCAGCACACAGGGGCTGAGTTCATGTTTGTGCCATGCTTGTGCTGGGGGTTCTTCCCCAGAGCCCCTGGGTGGGCTGGGCTGTCCCAGGGCTGTCTGTGTGTCCTGTGTGTCAGTGCCAGCAGGGCACTGCTGCTCCCAACCCTTCACATCTCAGCATTTCTCTCTCCCAGTCAGTGGCAGTGGAAGAGGCAGTGCTGCAGGGCCTGGCTCTCCTCCTGGGCTGCTGGATCTGGGAACTTCCTTCCCCAGGGTCTCCATGGCTGCTCAGGCAGGACCCAGCTCTCCCTGAGCTCCTCCAGTGATGTGCTTCACTTTCCCTGAGCAGTGTTTGCCAGGGTGTGCAGAGTGTCACTGAGGCAGTGTTTGCCAAGGGGTGCCAGCACAAACCAAAACCAGACAGAAGAGTTCAGCATTAGAATTTTATCTAATCCTGTGTGAGGAGTGTCCTTTGAACTGCAGCTTGGGCACAGTTGTGACAGGGTCAATGGGAGACAGGCACATCCCATGATGATCAACAAGTCTCAGTTTATTGATTAACAGGCACTCTTTTATAATCACAGTAATAAGGCTCATACATATTGAAAAAGTAAAGCTCACTATTGGTCAGCTATAAAAAGTCAGTCCCACCTTTCTCAGGATGTTTGTGGCTTCTTTTTCCCTCCTGTTATCACAGATTTTCTTGAACAACTTCTTGCTCAAAGGAACTGTGTCCTTGAATTAGGCAGCTGTTGCTTTCTCAGATGTGCTTTCTCACGTCTCTTTTCCCATCAACTGTCTCAATAAAAAACTGTCCACAGGTGGGTGTGCAGAGTGTCACTGAGGCAGTGTTTGCCCAGGGGTGCCAGCACCAAACCAAAACCAGACAGAAGAGTTCAGCATTAGATTTTTATCTAATCCTGTGTGAGGAGTGTGCTTTGAATTGCAGCTTGGGCACAGTTGTAGTGAGTTATTTTTGTCTTTTGTTTATGTGGAACTTCAGGAGTTTAAGTAAATTGCCTGTTTTGGTCATGATGTACAGAATTTTTAAAAAGCAAACACTTGGATGGGAAATATCCCTACACATCACTGCAATCTGTGATTCCAGGTAGGAGAGGGGTGGCAGCTCCCTTCCTTTGCCCAGTGCCCCCAGGATGGGGTGAAGGGAGGGATTGAAGCTCTGGGAAAGCTTCAGGAGCACAGAGCTGCAGGGTCCTTTCCTCTGGGAGCAAATCCTCTGCCTGTCTCAGGAGGAGATCTGATGGAAACCTTGGATTGTAATCCCTGAACATCCCAATTCCTGTTGTCTTTCTGACAAAAAGGCACAATCTGGGCCAAAACAACTCCACTTCTTCCATGAAGGTTTTTGTAGCAAATGACTTGGCTGTAAATAGTGAATACTGAAATTATTTGGCTGTGTATAGTGAATACTGAAATTATTTGGCTGTGCATAGTGAATATTGAAATGACTTATCTGTGTATAGTGAATATTGAAATGACTTGGCTGTATATAGTGAATATTGAAATGCTGCAATTCCTATTCTATAATATGAATGTGGCTGTTTTAACACCTCAAACCCTCCTGGTTGCTCTGTTTGGATTCAAATGCCAGGGGAACAGTTGCTCTGCTTTTAAGGTAAGGTATTCCTGGTCCAGGAATGAGCAAAGCCTTGGGGCCCTTTGGGATTCAGCACAGGAGGGGAAATGGTGTGCAGAGATAAACAAAACTGCACAATTTGTCACAGTTGTAAATCTGTAGGTTTATTACAGCACTGGGCACGTGTGGAGATCACTCTTTTAAAAGCCATGCATACTTCTGGGACTAAAGGTCTTTTTTAATCTCTCTCTCAAATACATATGCATGCAATTTTCCAGTAGGTTCATGCATATTCATTTTTATGACTTTTGTGTGACATTTGAGGTTAGTTCTTTATTAGAAAGAATTCTTAGGTCAGGTTGACTTCACAGCAGTTCACAGCAGTCTCTGTCTTTTTTATCACTTTTTGTCTCCCTCCTTATCTCTGTCTTTCACTGAAGCAGTTTTTCTGACTTTAGCCTTTTTGCAGTCAGGCTAAATAGCAATGTTTTCAATCTATAGACTTTTAACTCAAAGATGTGCATTTCCCTTAAATCAGAATGGATTCCTGATGAGGCAGATGGCAGACATTGCTCATCTGATGATGACTGACAAAATCTCAGATTTATTGATTAACAGAAACACTTTTATAATCACAGTAATAAGGCTCATCCATATTGCAAAAATAGAGCTCACCATTGCTCAGCTATAAAAAGTCAGTCCCACCTTTCTCAAGATGTTTGTGGCTTCTTTTTTACCTCCTGTTATCACAGATTTTCTTGAACAGCTTCTTGCTCAAAGAAACCATGGCCTTGAATTAGGCAGCTGCTGCTTTCTCAGATGGATTTCTCACGTCTCTTTTCCCATGGACTATGTCTCAATAAAAAACTGTCCACAGATTCCTCCTTGGGAGAAGTTTGCCTTTGTCTCAGATGCCCAGCTGGGAGCTGTGTCTGTGCAGGATGAGTGTGGGGTGTCCTGGCTGGTGAGGTGTTTGCAGAATTTTGTTCAGCTGTAGGAGATGCTGGCTCTTCCATCCTCCCATTGGCAAAGCAACATTTCCCAGCAGATCTTTGTGTCCTCCTGGCTGACCACAAAGGGATGAGTTTGGGATTTTTCATCTCCAAAAATGGTGTTTGGGATTTTTTCATCTCCAGAAATGCTCCATCCACTGCCAGCACTGTGAACTAGGTTTGGTTTTCTTGACACACAGTCCTGACACAGGAAAATCCTTTCACAGAACACAGACCAGCACATCAGCTTGGCTGGGAGGGATTAGTGTGTTAAAATGTCTGGGGGAAAATTGAATTATTCTTAAAATGTCTCTTTAATTCCAGCTTCCCTGGGAACTGGTTCTCTCTTTAATGATGCTGAGCTCAGTTTTCACTGAATTTAAAATTGAGGACATTAATGAAATAAAGCTGAGACCTGGGCCCCAGGATCAGCTTCCCTTTTGAAGCTTTCACCCCTGTACCCAGTGGGTTTGAATCACTTCCATTTCTTTTTTTGTTTCTTATGCAATTTTCTCATTTGGGTCAGTGCATGAGGAATGAAAACTTCTGTGGTTTGTAGATTGTGAATTTCTAAAAAAACCATCCAAATACTTCCAGGATTAAGTGTTTCAGTCTCACCTGTACCATATTTTCATGATAAGATACCAATTTTTGAAGTGAACTATTTTCACTGAATATCCTCAGTGGTCACAGGTAAATTTTCCCTTTTTCTGCTGTAATGCTGAGGAGTTCAGATGCAAAATTCCAAGTCATGCAAAGAAAATCCAGATAAAGGTTGAATTTGTGTTAATAGGTGTTAATGCAGAGAACAAATCTTGAGGAAAATATTATGGTATTATTGTTATTTATATTTAATTTTTTCAGGCAATTGAAGAAAAACTGACTTATATATGAATGAATACTCTCTGTACCATGACTCATCCCAAAGACATTCCTTAAGGATTTCAGTCTCCTGTGTATAAACCAGGATTCTTCAGTAAATCAGCATTAATTGGCAAATGAAAGTGATGGAGAGTTGCTGTTGTGAGAGCTCAGAGGGCAGATTTGTGTATGGAATTCAATAAATGGATTCCATAAACCAACAATCAAAACAGAAGTGACTGTTCAGATTAAGCTTTGTCCATTTTTCAGAGTCCCATTTAAAGGATTTCTGGTTTTCTAACCCTTTAATGGATAAAAAGAGGAAATCAGTAGGTGGTTTATAGACCCTGGGAATGCACCTGAGATATCTGCACTTGGCAGGAGGGTGACTGTGAGAGATCCCAGCCCCTGGCAGGTGTTGTCCCCTCACAGGGAACTCTTTGGGGCCACCAGTTCTGATTCACAGGGTGGATTTTTACACCTGTTTGTCTTTTTTTTATTCAGGAGCTGAGAGAAATCCATAACAAACAGCAGCTGCAGAAGCAGAAGAGCTTGGAAGCTGAGAGGTTGAAACAGAAGGAGCAGGAAAGGAAGACAGTGGAGCTGGAAAAGCAGAAAGAAGCTCAGAGGTAACAAACTGCTTTAGTGGAGCCCTAAATGTAAAACCTCCCCTGGCACTCCTGGAAAACATTCCTGATTCCTGTCTGCCCAAAACATTCCTGATTCCTGTCTGCCCAAAGCTCCCAGGGATGCAGGTGAGGTTTGTGTCCTCCAGTGCCACCCTCTAATGTTGGGAAGTGGATTGGGTGGCCAGGAGCAGGAATCTGCCCATGGAAAGGGAGCTCAGGCCTTGGCAGGGGCTGCCCAGGGAGCTTTGCAGTGCCCATCCCTGCAGGTGTCCCCTGCAGGTGGCACTGAGTGCTCTGGGCTGGGGACAAGGTGCCCATGGGGCACAGCTGGCACTGCATGGGCTGTGCCAGCCCCGGGGATTTGGGGATTCCATGAATTATTTTTTTGCTCCCACTGTTTTTGATCAGGAATTGTCCTTGGACAGGGTCTGTCCTGTGCAGCACACCCAGTGTGTGAGGAGCAGCTGCTCCTCAGGCTTTGGGCTCTGATTCTGAAGGGATTCCAGGGCTGGAATAGCCATGGAACAGACTGGAGCACACTGGGCATCCTTCACATCTTCACAGCTGTCTTTACTGGGGCAAATTATTTCCAGCAGTGAATATTGATTCATTTCTTGGTGTCCTGTCCTCTGGTGGAGGGGAAGGACTTGTTAACTCTGGCATTTGGAATGGGAAATATTCCAAATAATTCTCTGGAGGGGAAGGACTTGTTAACTCTGCCATTTGGAATGAGAAATATTCCCAATAATTCTCTGGAGTGCTGTGTAAAACTTGCAGGTACTTCTCCTCCTTACCCCTCATCATGAGGATGAGGATGGCCAGGTGTCTGATTCCTGCTTTTCTCTTCCTGGTTTGCCTGTTTGGAGTCTTACCTTGGGCTAGATCCTCAAGGTCCCTTCCAACCCAAACCATTCCCTGAGTTTGTGATTTCTGGGAATCATTCCCAGTGTCAGGAGATGCTGGGGAGTGATTGGTAACTCACCAAAATGAAGTGAGGGCACAGAAAAACCCTACAGAGGACTCTTGGTACTGGAGATCACCCAAAATCTTTGGTGGCTTTGGGTTGAGTGGCTCTGTAGGTGACCCAAAATCTTTGGTGACTTTGGTGTGAGTGGCTCTGCAGATGACCCGAAGGCTGTGGTGGCTGTGGTGTGAATGGCTCTGTAGATGACCCAAAGGCTTTGGTGGCTCTGTAGGTGACCCAAAAGCTGTGGTGGCTGTGGTGTGAATGGCTCTGTAGGTGACCCAAAGGCTTTGGTGGCTCTGTAGGTGACCCAAAGGCTGTGGTGGCTGTGGTGTGAGTGGCTCTGTAGGTGACCCAAAGGCTGTGGTGGCTTTGGCTCTGTAGATGACCCAAAGGCTTTGGTGGCTCTGTAGGTGACCCAAAGGCTGTGGTGGCTCTGTAGGTGACCCAAAGGCTGTGGTGGCTCTGTAGATGACCCAAAGGCTGTGGTGGCTCTGTAGGTGACCCAAAGGCTTTGGTGGCTCTGTGGATGACCCAAAGGCTTTGGTGGCTCTGTAGGTGACCCAAAGGCTGTGGTGGCTCTGTAGGTGACCCAAAGGCTGTGGTGGCTCTGTAGATGACCCAAAGGCTTTGGTGGCTCTGTAGGTGACCCAAAGGCTGTGGTGGCTCTGTGGGTGACCCAAAGGCTGTGGTGGCTCTGGTGTGAGTGGCTCTGATGTCCCCACTGTCCCCCAGGCGCATCCAGGACCGGGACAAACCGCGGGGACAGCCGGAGGAGGAACCACAGTGGCAAAAAAAACCCCAGGAAGATGACAAACAGAAAAGGGAAGAAGTACCCAAGAAGAAGGACAGTGAGGACAAGGGGAAGCAGGAGGTGCAGGACAAGCTGGGTAAACTCTTCCAGCCCCACCAGGAGCCCAGCAGGCCCGGCCAGGCCCCGTGGTCCAACGCAGGTAGGGTCCAGCAGCAGGGAGGGCTCTGGGACAGCTCAGTTCTCTTCTCTTTTCTCATTTCACACAGAACAAGGCAGAGTTCAGGGCTGGATTGGGAATCTTGTTAAAGTAAATAATGCTTGGATTGAGCTCCAGGCTCCAGAAATGGTTCTGGAGGCAGCCCTGGTCTTCTCCCCAGGCTGGTGTTCAGCAGAGGGGACAGCACAGCTCTGAGGCTGCAGGGCAAGGGAAGGGGATCTCAGCTGCAAGGGGCTGGGTGCAAGATGTCAAAACTATTTCTGCAGTTTTTATTTTGGTGTGGAATACATGCCTTTTCACAGTAGGAACAGTGTGGTTTTCAGAGTAGGAACAATATGTTGTTTAGTCACCCTTTTCCTTTCCTGCCTTCCTTTCTTCACTGGACCAATGACCTGAAATCTAAGATTTAATCCCCTTTTCTGCTCTCCACACATTCACTTTTTGAGAGCTTTTTCCCTGCATTGTATCCTGGTTTCTGCCTGTAGTGGGAATCCTGCTTCCCTCTTAGGTGGCTTGGATACACACCAGAACTGTTTGGGAATGTAAAACTGGTTTAAATATTTGTCCAAAGGATTGCATCACTTTTATAACTAAATTCTGCCCAGAGCAGCTGTGGAATTCCAGTTCCTGGGAGTGCCCAAGGCCAGGCTGGACACTGGGGCTGGAGCACCTGGGACAGTGGAGGTGTCCCTGCCATGGCAGGGGTGGCCCTGGGTGGGATTTAAGATCCCTCCCAACCCAAACCATTCTGTGTTTCTAAGATTTCCCCTGAGTTTTGGAGGAGAAAATAATAAAAAAATTGTATTTAAATAATCCATTTTTATGTTTCCCTTGTGTAAAAAGGGGATGAGGTTGTTCTGCAGACCCTTCAGGTTTGGTGACTCTTGTCTCCATTTCCACCCCATTTTCCAAGTGTTTAAAAATCAGGTGGTTTGATTTCTTCTCTCTGTATCTGTGTGTTTCCTTTGCTCAGAGAAAGCTCCTCTAACCATTTCTGCTCAGGAGGATGTAAAAATAGTGTATTATAGAGCTCTGTATCCTTTTGAATCCAGAAGCCACGACGAGATCACCATCCAGCCTGGAGACATTGTCATGGTAAGCAGGAATTGGGACATTCCTTGGGAAAAATCAGCCCTCAGCTTCTGCCAGGGCTGCCTGCAATTTGCTGTGGCAAGAAAGGAAACTGCAAATCCCAAAAATCTGCTTGCAGGTGTGTTGGTAGAAAATAATTTCAAATTTTTCAGGGATGTGTCAGTGGGTTGTGTCAAATTCTGAAGCAAGGTTTGCTTCTGTCTCTCTAAGTTTTAATTCCCTGGTTCATGGCTGCAGGGATTAAGTGGATATTAATACTAATTAATCATTATTAAAGGCATCTTAACATGCAGAATGAAAATTCCTGGGGGAATTCTTAAATATTGTTCACTGGGAAAAGTGTATGCCCAACAGTGTTCTACCCAACAAAATTGATTTTAAGAGCTTTTACATTTTAGTAACAGTGGATTTTGGAAAAAATACACTTTGTAGAGTCCTCCAAATTGTAATTGTAATTATTAAAAAAAAAAAACTGTTCTGGGAAATGGAACCTTTTGGGGTTGGTTTGGCTTTTTACCTATTGGGTGTCTGTGGCCTTGGAATGTGTTCCTGGAAAATCCAAAGTGAATCCTGGCTCAGGGTCACTGCAGAGGGCTCTGCTGAGGATACCACAGGTTGGAAAGCTGCAGGAAATGGTGCTGGGAATGCTGGGATGCCTGGTTTTCCTGGGAAATAGGGGAGGCCTGGATTTACAGGTCATTCTGTGGGCAAGAGTGGTCACTGTAAGGCAGATTTGCTGGAAAATGACAATTTTCCCAAGAGTTGTGATTTTAAGAAACATTTCACACATTCTTAAATAGAGTTTGCAGACAAAATAGCATTTTTCCTCAAAACACGTGGTTCTAGGCAATTCTGCACATATTTATCCCTGTTCTTGCAGAGAAAATAACATTTTCCTTCAAATGTGTAATTCTAAGGAGCACTGAAATAATTTTTGAAAATAGATTTGCAGGGAAATAACATTTTTCCCAAAATACACAATTCTAAAGAGCACTGAAATAATTTTAAAGGAGAGATTTGCAGAGAAATAAATAATTTAAAGGAGAGATTTGCAGAGAAATAAATAATTTTAAAGGAGAGATTTGCAGAGAATAAATGGCCCAAGGCAAAGGAATTTGGCAGCAGCTCCTCTGAGGAGCCCAGGGATCCTTCCCTGCCCTGGGCTGAGCCCCCAGGGGGTCAGGAAAAGATTGGGGTTGGGATTGGGATTGGGATTGGGGTTGGGATGGGGATTGGGATTGGGGTTGGGATTGGGATTGGGATTGGGATTGGGGTTGGGATTGGGGTTGGGATTGGGATTGGGATGGGGATTGGGATTGGGGTTGGGATGGGGATTGGGATTGGGGTTGGGATTGGGATTGGGGTTGGGGTTGGGATTGGGGTTGGGATTGGGATGGGGATTGTGCCCCCACAGGTGATTCCCCAGCTGCAGAGCTGCCCCAGCCCAGGGAGGAGCTGGAGCTGCTGCAGAGAGCCCAGAGGAGGCTCCAGGATGAGCAGAGGGATGGAGCAGCTGTGCTGGGAGGAAAGGCTGGCACAGCTGGCATTGTTCACCTGCACAGGAGAAGCTTTGGGCTGAGCTCAGGGTGGCCTTGCAGGGCCTGAAGGAGCCCCAGGAAAGCTGGAGAGAGACAATTGCCAGGGGATGCAGGGACAGCACTCAGGGAATGGCTTCAAATTGAAAAAAATACAGGTTTAGATCAGATATTGGGAACAATTTCCTCCCTGGCAGGGTGGGCAGGGCTGGGATGGAATTCCATCCCTGGATCCCTGGCAGTGCCCAAGGCCAGGCTGGACACTGGGGACAGTGGGAGGTGTCCCTGCCATGGCAGGGGTGGAGCAGGACAGGTTTGACCTGACCCCAGCCATTCCATGGTTCAGTGATTTCATTATGGAAAGAAAAAGGGGAAAAAAACTGTCAAGCCCTCTTGCATTGCAGAAAGTTCATCACTGCAGAGGAGATCTGAGTTGTTTTTAGTACAATTCCCATTTGCAGGATGTGTTTGTTAACTCTCTGCTTTCCTGTGTCTGCAGGTGGATGAAAGCCAGACTGGAGAGCCAGGGTGGCTTGGTGGAGAGCTGAAGGGGAAGACTGGATGGTTCCCTGCCAACTATGCAGAGAAGATCCCAGACAGTGAAGTTCCAGCCTCTGCCAAGCCCGTGGCTGTGGCTGAGCCCTCTGCTGCTCCCAAAGTGTCTGTGCAGGAAAGCTCCACGGCCCTGGGAGCTCCTGCCCCTGCAGAGGCTCCTGCAGCAGCCAACAACTGGGCAGACTTCAGCTCCACGTAGGTCTGGGGGCTCAGCCCGCAGTGCCCGGGGTCCCTGGAGCTGGCACTGAGCACAGAGCCAGGGAGCAAACTGGAAACTCCTTCTGGGAGGGCAGGCTGCTTTCTGTGGGAATCAGTGCAGGCTGCAGCCCTGTGGGGCTTGGGGTGCTCCCACCACCCCTGCCTGGCACAGCATGGGCAGGAGACATCCCCGTGTGAGGGGGTGGGCATGGGGGAAAGCCCAAGGGGTTCACTTCCCTTGGAATCACAGAATCCAGGAATGGTGTGGGCTGGGAGGGACCTCACAGCCCACCCAGAGCCACCCCTGCCATGGCAGGGACACCTCCCACTGTCCCCAGTGCCCAGCCTGGCCTTGGGCACTGCCAGGGATGCAGGGGCAGCCCCAGCTGCTCTGGGCACCCTGTGCCAGGGCCTGCCCACCCTGCCAGGGAACAATTCCCTCCTCATCTCCCACTGAAATGTCAGTGAGAACCCATTCCCCCGTGCCCTGCCACTGCTCTTCCTGATGAACAATCCCTGTCCAGCTCTCCTGGAGCCCCTTCTGATGCTGCCACCTCCTAAATCCCTTTTTCCTACATTGGTTTCCACCAAGCCTCATTGAAGGTTCCCAACCTGCTCATTGTCATGTACAATATATTGCTATATACATATATATATACACATATATACAAATTGTCATGTACAATATATTGTTATATACATATATATACACACATATATACAAATTGTCATGTACAGTATGTTGTTATATACATATATATACATATATACAAATTGTCGTGTACAATATATTGTTATATACCTATTGTTATATGCTCATATATATACATATATACATACTGTTATGTACAATATGTTATATACATATGTGTATATATACATATATACATATTGTTATGTACAATATATTGTTATATACATACTGTTATATGCTCATATGTATACATATATACATATTGTTATGTACATTATGTTTTTATATACATATTGTTATATACACACACATATATATATACACATATATACAAATTGTTATGTACAATATGTTGTTATATACGTATTGTTATATGCACATATATATATATACATATATACATATTGTTATGTACAATATGCAAATGGCAGAGATGACATGGAAAGGGGATTTAATTCCTGGTCACTCCATTAGTAAAACTGATGGAATTGGAACATGTGCCCATCTCTGGGTGTCTAAATACACTGGGCACTTTTATCAACTGCAATTCCTTCTCCTTTGACTGTGAAATCCATATTTATAAACTGATATCTCAGTGGATGCCCAGAGCAGCTGGGGCTGCCCCTGCAGCCCTGGCAGTGCCCAAGGCCAGGCTGGACATTGGGGACAGTGGGAGGTGTCCCTGACATGGCAGGGGTGGCTCTGGGTGGGAGTTTAAGGTCCAAACCCAAACCATTCCATCATTCTAAGAGAAAGGGATGTGAGAGGTCAGTGATATGCAGAGGGGAAGATTTCAAACCAGTTTTGGAAAGAATTATTAATTATTTTTATTTCTCTTTCCATTGTGCATAATGCAGCCTGCACTGCTTGAACTTCTGCTTGTAGGAACACAGCTAAAAATTGAGATAAAAACCTGTCCTTCAGTGGCAAGGACAAGAAACTCAGTTTGGGAGTTGCCTTTGAAGGTGAAGTTGTGGGTAACCAGTGTCCAGTTGCACCTGGAGTTAAGGTGCTGGATATCATGGAAAAGAAATTATTGCAGAGCATTGAAATATTTGCTCTGTGTGAATTTTTTTGTTCCTACAGTTAAAACCACTAAGGAATCACATCATTCTTTTCCTTTTCTTTCCAGCTGGCCATCCAACAGCAGTGAGAAGGCAGACAGTGATAACTGGGATGCCTGGGCAGCTCAGCCCTCGCTGACCGTGCCCAGCGCGGGGCAGCTGCGGCAGCGCTCGGCCTTCACCCCTGCCACGGTCACCGGCTCCTCCCCGTCCCCCGTGCTGGGCCAGGTGAGCTCCCAGCACAGCCAGGGCTCTGCAAGGGCTGTGGAAACCCAGCTGCTGCTCAGTTTGCCTCTGCAATAAGTTAGAATTGTTATTGTTAGAGTAACGGTTGATGCGTGTTGTGTATCGAGAAGGAATAATTCACATATCACAAAGATATGAAAATATCCAATGGAAATATTGGGAAAAGTACAAACTACAAAAGAAATGAAAATATCCAATAGAAATATTGGGAAAAGTACAAACTACAAAAGATATGAAAATATCCAATAGAAAGATTGGGAAAAGTACAAACTACAACATATACTAAAATATCCAATAGAAAGATTGGGAAAAGCGCAAATTACAAAAGATATTAAAATATCCAAAAGAAATATTGGAAAAAGTACAAACTACAAAAGATATGAAAATATCCAATAGAAAACATCCAGTAGAAATATTGAAAAAAATACAAACTACAACAGACATTAAAATATCCAATAGAAGTATTAGGAAAAGCACAAACTACAAAAGATATTAAAATATCCAATAGAAATATTGAAAAGAGTACAAATTACAAAAGATATGAAAATACCCAATAGAAATAGTGGAAGAAGTACAAAATACAAAAGATATGAAAGTATCCAATAGAAGTATTGAAAAAAGTACAAATTACAAAAGATATTTAAATATCCAGTAGAAATATTGGAAAAAGTACAAACTGAAAAGAATATGAAAATATCCAATAGAAATATTGGAAAAAGTACAAACTACAAAAGATATGAAAATATGCAATATGAATATTGGAAAAAGTACAAAAGATATGAAAATATCCAGTAGAAATATTGGGAGAAGTACAAACTGCAAAAGATATCAAAATATCCAATAGAAGTATTGGGAAAAGTACAAACTGAAAAAGATAGGAAAATATCCAATCGAAATATTGAAAAAAGTACAAATTACAAAAGATATGGAAGTATCCAATAGGAATATTGGGAAAAGTACAAACTACAAAAGATATGAAAGTATTCAATAGAAAGATTGGGAAAAGCACAAATTACAAAAGATATTAAAATAACGAATAGAAATATTGGGAAAAGTACAAACTGCAAAAGATATTAAAATATACAATAGAAATATTGAAAAAAATACAAACTACAAAAGATATTAAAATACCCAACATAAATATTGGAAGAAGTACAAACTACAAAAGATATGAAAATATCCAATAGAAATATTGGGAAAAGTACAAACTGCAAAAGGCTTGGAGAGCAAAGGGGAAACCTTGGCTGTGCATTAAAGCACTCACCTGACAGGACACAGTGAGCACCTCCAGGAGGGGTGGCAGGGAGGGTCCCACCTGCCCCAGCCCAGGCAGGAGCTGGAGCTGCTGCAGAGAGCCCAGAGGAGGCTCCAGGATGAGCAGAGGGATGGAGCAGCTGTGCTGGGAGGAAAGGCTGGCACAGCTGGCATTGTTCACCTGCACAGGAGAAGCTTTGGGCTGAGCTCAGGGTGGCCTTGCAGGGCCTGAAGGAGCCCCAGGAAAGCTGGAGAGAGACAATTGCCAGGGGATGCAGGGACAGCACACAGGGAATGGCTGCACACTGAAAAATTACAGGTTTAGATCAGATATTGGGAACAATTTCCTCCCTGGCAGGGTGGGCAGGGCTGGGATGGAATTCCATCCCTGGATCCCTGGCAGTGCCCAAGGCCAGGCTGGACACTGGGGACAGTGGGAGGTGTCCCTGCCATGGCAGGGGTGGCACTGGGTGGGCTCTGAGGTCCAAACCAAATCCAGGCCATTCTGTGGATCTCTGATTGGCAACATCTGGGGCAGGATTTACCACAAAGCAGTTTCTGGTTTGGTTTCTGGTCTGGGATGGCTTTTTTAGGTTTTGTTGGTCCAGGTTTTGGGTCACTCCCTTGGGGCTTTCTTCACTCCACTCCCAGGTGGGTTAAGTGGAATTGCAATGGCAAAACTTCCCAGCTGAATTCTGTCCCTCTCTTCAGGCATTTTCATTTCCTCAGTGGGACAACAAACTGTTCTTAGCAGCTCATGTGTTCTTGGAAGTGCTAAAAGAAATTGTAATGTGGCATGAATAATGTTCAGCAAAACATCGTTTTCCATAAAATGGCCTAGAAGTCCTGCCAAAGCAGCTTCACAAGAGTTTATTACATGTGTATTTTAAATAAAAGTAATTAATTTCATCTTGCATTGCACTGATGATGTGTAAACAGACAGAAATGCAGGAGGACTGTAACCATTTCTGGAATTATTTGCCACTTTAACTGCTGCTGTAGTTGAGAGATTTGTTGCTGTGCAAGGATATAATTCCCTCAGCAGCTTTCCTGCTGAAGGTGGAGCATGACTGACTCGTGCTTTCCTTTCTCAAGGGTGAGAAGGTGGAGGGGCTGCAGGCCCAGGCTCTGTACCCCTGGAGAGCCAAGAAGGACAACCACCTGAACTTCAACAAGAACGACGTGATCACCGTGCTGGAGCAGCAGGACATGTGGTGGTTTGGGGAGGTGCAGGGCCACAAGGGCTGGTTCCCCAAATCCTATGTCAAGCTCATCTCAGGCCCCATTAGGAAATCCACAAGGTATTTTCTTTGTTTTTCCTCTCCTTCACTTCTGTGCTGGGGTAGATGGAAATTGGAAGAGCTGCACGCTTGAATTTTAGAGTTCTACCCTCTAAAACCCTTGGTTTTATCTGCAGGGTTTTGACTTCCAATCCTGAAAATGGAAGAAATTTTCAGTTTCTTAATTGAGAAATTAAGAAATGATAATCATGAGATAAGAAAATTAAGACAATTTTAATAATAACATAAGAAAATAAGAATTTAAGAAATAAGAAAACTGATCTCAATAAGAATAATAAGAAAATAAGAATAAGAAATCTGACCTCAGTTCTCCTTGGGTCTCACCTCACCAACAAAAGGTTAATTAACCTTCTTCATTTTATGTGACTTGCAACTGCAAAATGAGTGTGTTGGACTTTGTGAAGTACAGCTGTGTAAGTCAGAGCTCCTCTCTGCCCAAAATTCAAAGGTATTCCTGAAATCTAAATCACTTCTCATTATTCTTGGAGGATTAAACATTTTAAATCTCATTTTTTTTATTTTGAAGGCAAAATTAGCATTAGGGATACAAATGAGAATGATTTTAAATAATTTTTTTCCTAAGGAAAAAGAGGAGATACAGAATATTCTGTATTTAAGGCAGCTGCTTAAATGTGACCATGGCAGACCACTGGATTCAAAACTTTATTTTGCACATTTATTTTGCACTGTCTCTTCTTTTAAAACCCAGGGAGTTGCTTGGGGGTGCACATGCAATTTATATTTGAAATATAGTAATAATTTTTCTGAAGAGATTGAATTTCTTAAATAACCATTATTTTCTTCTAAAGCATGGATTCTGGTTCCTCAGAGAGTCCTGCTAGTCTGAAAAGAGTAGCATCCCCAGCAGCCAAGGCAGCAGTGTCAGGGGAAGGTGAGTCCTGGCTGCCCTGGCAGCTCTTGCTCTGCACTGAACACAAGAACTCTGCTTTTTTGGCCAAAATCAGGAGCCAGATTGTGCTCTTCAAATGGTGTTAAAATCCAAATACTGATCAGTTTGCCTCTAGAATAATTTAGAATTATTATTATTATTATTAGAGTAACAGTTTGTGTGTTGTGTATAGAGAAGGAATAATTTCACATATCACAAAAGATTTGAAAATATCCATTAGAAAGATTGAAAAAAGTACAAACTACAAAAGATATGAAAATATCCAATAGAAAGATTGGGAAAGTTATGAACTGCAAAAGATATGAAAATATGCAATAGAAATATTGGGAAAAGTACCAACAACAAAAGATGTTAAAATATCCAATAGAAATATTGGGAAAAGTACTAAACTACAAGAGATATGAAAATATCCATTACAAATATTGGGAAAAGTATGAACTACAAAAGATATTAAAATATCCAATAGAAAGATTGAAAAAAGTACAAACTACAAAATATACTAAAATATCCAATGGAAATATTGGGAAAGGTACAAACTACAAACAATATGAAAATAACCAGTAGAAATATTGGGGAAAGTACAAACTAGAAAATATACTAAAATATCCAATGGAAATATTAGGAAAAGTACCAAATTACAAAAGATACTAAAATAACCAATAGAAAGATTGGAAAAAGTACAAACTACAAAAGATACGAAAATATCCAATAGAAATATTGGGAAAAGTACCAAACTACAAAAGATATTAAAATATTCTATAGAAGTATTGAAAAAAGTACAAACTACAAAAGATACTAAAATAACCAATAGAAATATAGGAAAAAGTACAAACTACAAAAGATATGAAAATAACCAATAGAAAGATTGGAAAAAGTACAAACTACAAAAGATATGAAAATATCCAATAGAAATATTGGGAAAAGTACAAACTACAAAAGATATGAAAATAGCCAGTGGAAATATTAGGAAAAGTACCAAACTACAAAAGCTAATAAAATATCCAATAGAAATATTGGAAGTATTCTATTGGAAATATCTTACAGAAATATTGGAAGTATTAAAATATCCTATAGAAGTATTGAAAAAAGTGCAAACTACAAAAGATACTAAAATAACCAATAGAAATATTGGAAAAAGTACAAACTACTAAAGATATGAAAATATCCAATAGAACATATTGGGAAAAGTACAAATTACAAAAGATGTGAAAATATATTTTGTAGTTTTTCCTTTTTCCAATATTTCTCTTTTTTTGCCATTATTTTGGTAACATTTTCTGATCTAGAATGGGTTTTCACAAAGGCCAAAAAAGCACATCTGTCCATGCTGTCAGGACATGGTAAATATTTTAATTTCCCCCAAAGCTCGTTCCCAGTGTTTCATTAGAGCTCTTAATGAGGGCAGTGACATCACTGGGGAGTCCTGGGCTCCTTGTGGGCAGCTCCATTTCAGAGCCTGGCACAGGCTCAGAGCTCTCAGGAATTTTTCTGGAGGCTTTTAAAGGGAATTCCTCCCCTCACTGGAGGGGAATGTCCCCACTGAGCTGCCTCAGTGCCCTGAGAGAGAGGCAGCTGCAGTTCATTAATTCACAGGCAGAGCAGCTCAATTAATTAAATGTAGATTACAGGTGAACATTTGTGTGTGGTCCCTGCAGCACACCTGAAGGTTCTACCTGCAATTCCAGTTTTGGGGACATTTACATGGAATTTGTGTCTGGCCTGAGCAGCACAGAAATTAAAAGCAGATCAATTAATTAAATGTAGATTACAGGTGAATATTTGTGTGTGGTCCCTGCAGCACACCTGAAGGTTCTACCTGCAATTCCAGTTTTGGGGACATTTACATGGAATTTTTGTCTGGCCTAAACACCACAGAAATTAAAAGGAGGGAGCAGCAGAGAAAAGGGAAATAATCATTTATTTCCAAGTACAGCTGCTCTGCTCAGTGATTATTCCATAGGATCCCAGCTGGTTTGGCTTGGAAGGGAATTCAATTAAAAATCACCTTATTCTGGTTTTCCTGGGGTTTGAGGAGAGGGATTGTAGGCATGCAGAGTCTTGTCCCAGGTGAACATCTCAGGTGTTGTGTTTGTATTAAAAATGAGCACAGCTTTACTTCAAACACATCAATAAAATGTGGTTTTGAGATACAATAAAACAAGGATTTAACATTTTCTGTTGAGAGGGCTGCAGAAAAGCTCATGTGCAGAAGGTGATTTATAAGGTGTGTGCACTTTGCATCCCAAACTCTGAAAATCCCACTCATCAGCACAAGCCAGAAACCACTGGGGGAAGCATGTTTAATATCTAAATGAATGATTTATGTATGTTTAAATTATTAAAATGTACATAAATATATATATATATATGTCCATAAAATTAAAATAGCAGATTATATACAAACCCCCTGAGGCAGCCTTTTAATAGCTCCCATTCAGTTCTGATAGATACAATTTTATTCATTAAATATTGACATTTCTCTGAGCAATAAATTAAAAACTTCCTTCTGCCTAGCCCTGATATTACTGAGGCTTTGCAGGGGATCCCTGGGGGTGTCTCAGGAGCTTTCCATTTTATATTTATTGATTGATTGGTGCTGCATTTTCCCTTTTGCAGAGTACATTGCCATGTACACCTACGAGAGCTCGGAGCAGGGGGACCTGACGTTCCAACAAGGTGACCTGATCCTGGTGACAAAGAAAGATGGTGACTGGTGGACGGGAACGCTGGGTGATAAATCAGGAGTTTTCCCATCTAATTATGTGAGACTCAAAGATTCTGAGGTAGAGAAATGTTTTCTTTGGGGTTGTAGTGCTAGCTGCAGGGCGTGGTAGGGGAATGAAAAATGCTTTGCAGATTTACTGGCTGAGACTGGGAAAAATGACAAATACAGCTGTACAAATAATATATACAACATATATTAACATATATATATACACTATATATATAACAACATATATACAAAGAATATATATAACATTTGTTGACATATATATATATACAATATATACACAATATATATAACAACATATATACAAAGAATATATACAACATATATTAACACATATATATACAATATATACACAATATATATAACAATATAACAACATACAAAGAATATATACAACATATATTAACATATATATATACAATATATACACAATATATATAACAATATATATACAAAGAATATATACAACATATATTAACATATATACAAACATATATATAATATACAATATATATAACAACATATATACAAAGAATATATACAACATATATTAATACATATATATACAATATATACACAATATATATGACAATATATATACAAAGAATATATACAACATATATTAACACATATATACAATATATACACAATATTTATAACAACATATATACAAACAATATATACAACATATATTAATACACATATATATACAATATATACACTATATATATAACAATATATATAACAGTATATATACAAAGAATATATGCAACATTTATTAACATATATATATGTACAATATATACACAATATATATAACAACATGTATATAAACAATATATACAACATATATTAACACATATATATACAATATATACACAATATATTATAACAACATGTATACAATCAATATATACAACATATATTAGCATATATATACAATAAATATAGCAACATATATACAAACAATATATGTAACTTATATAAAACATATATACAAACATATACAATATATAAGAATATATATACAACCAATATATATAACATGCATAAACATATATACAAGATATAGGAATATATATACAACTTATATTGATATATACAAACATATCTATAATATATAACAATATATATAAACAATATATAAAACTATACTAAACAATGACAATAACAACTATATTTGTTGCATTTTACAACTTTTTTATA
>JANCRA010000087.1:827211-983744 GCA_024362935.1 Setophaga petechia | reverse complement strand
CAGCTGAGATCTGGGTGAGGGAGGGAGGAAGAAGCACAGAGCTGGTGGAGCCCCTGCTCTGGGATGTTTCCATGCTGGGGTTCCTGCAGGACACAGACCTGCTGCCTCCCCGTGGGGAATGGGGTTTTGCTCCCCTGCCTGCTCCCTGGGCCAGTTTTTGCAGAGGATTTGAGAGTCCTGGCTCTCTGAAATCTCACTCTGTCACACTCAGATGTGCTGCTGTGCTTGGACAGCTGCCTGGGCTGGAAAATGTTCTAAAAAGAGGAATAATTTCATGTGTTCTGCACTACTGACAGAACCAAAGAAAAGCAGGGGTGAGCTTTCAGCAGCAAGGGCAGAGTTTCTAGAAATGACTCAAAATCTCAATGGCTTCTACAGCTGAAAATTTTTTTAAATTTGTTCTTCTGTGCCCATTCACCTCAGGGTGCTAAAACAAACCATTCCCTGTTCCTTCAAACTTCAGTTTATTAAAAAAGTGGGAAAGTCTTTGTTCTTTAGAGGAACAATGGCCCATTCTGAGGCTGATCCTTAGGGGAGGGATGGATGGATGGATGGATACAGGGTTTATTCTGGGCACTGCTGAGAATTCCCTCTGTGGGGATGGCTTGGAAGCACAAACAATTTCAAGACATCTGATTATAAAACTTTGCATAGGGGTTCAGAAAATAATCCCTGGATGGATCAAGCTGGGGTTTGAAGGGTCCTGTGTGGAGCACAGTTGGCAAATCCTTGCTGGGGATTATTAAATTGACAGAGCAGATCTGCTCTGCTGGCTCAGGAGAATTCATCACTTGTCACAGAGTCCCTCAGGGGTGTCCCAGGTGTGCAGGGACAGGCTCTGTCCTCACTGCTGTGTTTTCTGTCAGCTGAAGGAACAGGAACTGCTTCTCCCTCTCCTGAGTGGGCCAGAAATGGGCACCATCCTAAACGTGTTATTTATGAATTTAGTTCTTTCTTTAAGTGCTGCAGGACTTCTCCATGTGTTCCTTCTGCTTTTGCCTGGAGGATTCAGAGAATCCCCACAGACAGTTCAGACTCAGTGTGGTCAGGGTTCTGGAGTTTCTATTTTAAAATCACCTCTGTTTCCCAGCAAAGGCAATGTCCCAGCTTTGGTGTGTCCTTGTGCCTCAGTCCAGCAGCCTGGGGGCTGACCAGGGCATGCCTGGGAGGAGAGGTTTCTCTGAAGGTCCAGCCCTTGTTCTGCAGAGGTTTCTCTGCAGGTCCAGCCCTTGTTCTGCAGGGGTTTCTCTGGGGGTCCAGCCCTTGTTCTGCAGGGGTTTCTCTGGGGGTCCAGCACTGGTTCTGGAGAGGTTTCTCTGGGGGTCCAGCACTGGTTCTGGAGAAGTTTCTCTGAAGATCCAGCACTGGTTCTGGAGAGGTTTCTCTGCAGGTCCAGCCCTTGTTCTGCAGGGGTTTCTCTGGGGGTCCAGCCCTTGTTCTGCAGAGGTTTCTCTGAAGATCCAGCCCTTGTTCTGCAGAGGTTTCTCTGGAGGTCCAGCCCTTGTTCTGCAGAGGTTTCTCTGGGGGTCCAGCCCTTGTTCTGCAGAGGTTTCTCTGAAGATCCAGCACTGGTTCTGCAGGGGTTTCTCTGGGGGTCCAGCCCTTGTTCTGCAGAGGTTTCTCTGCAGATCCAGCACTGGTTCTGCAGGGGTTTCTCTGGGGGTCCAGCCCTTGTTCTGCAGAGGTTTCTCTGAAGGTCCAGCCCTTGTTCTGCAGAGGTTTCTCTGGGGGTCCAGCCCTTGTTCTCTGCTGAGGAGGGCAGAGGGTGTTCCCCTGCCAAAACCCTTCCCAGAGCAGGAGGAGCTCCTGGCATCCCCCTGGTCCATCCCCCTCTGTGGGGCTGTCCTGGCCATGTCCCCCTGTCCCCAGGAGCTGCAGCAGCAGCAGCAGCCCCACTGTGGGGGTGTCAGACTGCTCCCCTGGCCCTGCAGGTGCTCTGGGGACAGGGCTGAGCCTGGCTTTGGGGGGACACCACAATTCCTGCCCTGATCCCCTGGGAGGGGATCTGGGGACAATCCAAGGAGTGAGGGAGGAGAGGAGGATCTGCTGCTCCTGTGGGTGTGACTGCAGTAATGTGTGACACAAAGGAGCTCTGAGACACCCGGGCAAGCTGAAGATGGACCTGCAAATCCATCCTATAGGTGACATTTTATAGCCAGCACAGGGTTTGAGGGGCCCTTTTCTCTCAGCCCTGAGCTGGTCTTCAGTTTCTCCTCAGTTTCATTCCTGCCAGAATCCCCAAGTTTTCAAACCTCATTTTCCAGGGAGAATGTGGAGGAGGAAACTGTTCTTTTCCCCACAGGAATTGGGATTCTGTGGAGGCCTTCAGGTGCTTTGATGTTGGCTCCAGGTTTGTGAGGAGGACCCTGAAGGAGAAGTTGAGGGAGGTGGAAGTGTTGAGGGCAAGGGGACTTTTGTGGCTGCCCAGCACTCCTGGCCACAGCCCAGTTGAGGCTGAAGCTGCTGTTTTGCACCTCAGACCTCCTTACTGCAGGACAGAACACTGCAGTGGCCTGGCAGGAAACTGCAGGAATTATTTAGGGGCAGGAGCTGGGCTGGTGTCAGGTTCTGCTGGGTTCCTGGTGGCTGTTCAGAGCTTTGCTCCCCACTCCCTTGGGTGCAGGTGCTCATCCCTCCCCTCACCCCTCCTGGCTGCAGGGAGCTGCTCAGGAATGTTTGCAATGCAGCAGTTTGGAGGGATGGAAACTCCTCTTGTTGTTCCAGCTCACCCCCACAGAAATCCCATTCTGCAGATACATGGAACTGCAGTCACAAATGGGATCTGCTTTGGGATTGCACATGAGATCTCCTTTGGAGTTACAAATGGGATCTGCTTTGGGATTGCACGTGGGATCTACTGTGGGATTACAAATGGGATGTACTGAGGGATTACAAATAGGATCTTCTTTGGGATTTCACATGGGATCTCCTTTGGAGTTACATATGGGATCTGCTTTGGGATTTCACATGAGATCTCCTTTGGAGTTACATATGGCATCTCCTTTGGAATTGTAACTGGGATCTCTTTTGGGATTACAAATGGGATTTCCTTTGGAATTACAAATGGGATATACTGTGGGATTACAAATAGGATCTCCTTTGGGATTCCAAAGGGGATCTCTTTTGGGATTACAAATGGATCTACTGTGGGATTCCAAATGGGATCTACTGTGGGATTACAAATAGGATCTCCTTTGGAATTGCACATGAGATCTACTTTGGATTTACAAATGGGATCTGCTTTGGAATTGTAACTGGGATCTCCTTTGGGATTACAAATGGGATTTCCTTTGGGATTACAAATGGGATCTTCTTTGGGATTACAAATGGGATTTCCTTTGGGATTCCAAATAGGATCTCCTTTGGGATTGCACATGGGATCTCCTTTGGGATTGCACATGGGATCTTCTTTGGTATTTGCAGCCCATGAAAGGGAATAAAAGTCTGCTCTTCTGCATTAACAAACCATCCACTTCATGCTTGGTATTTATTCCCAGGTTTTTATTGCCATCTGAAATAAGGATTTCTGTGAGAACAGAATTTCCTGTGAGTTTTTGACTCACATGCTTGCTGAGTGAAGCTTTGTAAATCATTTTCATGTACTGGAGAAAGAAACCTGAGTGCTAAACTTGCCTTTGTTCTCCATTTCAAGGCTCCAGGAGCAGCTGGGAAAACAGGAAGCTTAGGGAAGAAACCTGGTGAGTCAAATATTGTGGCAGCACCTTCTCTCTGTTCTTAATTGTCCAATTCAATGGCTACAAAACCTTTTCCATGAAAATGGAGTGTTTGCTCTTGGTCATCTTGGAGTGGTTTGCACTGATGAAAACCATTATCAAATAACTGGAATAAATGCAGTTAATAAATAATGTAAATGGAATAAAAGAATTCATCCTCTACTCATTCCAGTGTGTCAATCACTAAATACCATCTAGCTGGAGAATGAAACTCTGCTTGCTCAGAGGTGGATGTGAGCTTCCTGCTGGATTGCTCAGAGAGCAGGGGGAGGAAATTCTCACTAAACACAGCAGGTGTGGCAGGGGAGTGGGGGTTTAGACAGAGAAAAGCCAGGAGCAGAGTCAGTGCAGGGTGAGGGCAAAGCAGGGAGGAGCTGGGCTGGGAACTGCCTCTGCTGAGAGGGGCAGGGCTGGATGGGACACTGGGAGTGAGGAATTGTTCCCTGGCAGGGTGGGCAGGCCCTGCATCCCTGGCAGTGCCCAAGGCCAGGCTGGGCACTGGGGACAGTGGGAGGTGTCCCTGCCATGGCAGGGGTGGCACTGGGTGGGATTTGCAGTCATTCCATGACTGCATTCCATGACTCCATTCCATGATTCCATTCCATAATTCCATTCCATGACTCCATTCCATCATTCCATGTCTCCCTTCCATGACTCCATGGCTCTGTGTGCTGCCCCCAGGTCCAGTTTAAAGCCCCTTTGTCCCTCCAGGCCTTCCACCCCTGCCTGGCTGCCCTGTCCTCCTGAGGGAGCTCCTGCTGTTCTGTGTTCCCTGCAGGGCCTGGATTGCTCCTCATCCTCCTCATGCTGCTCATTTGTGTCTCAGTTGCTTCTCTGATCATTTTTGATGTTCCCACTGATCCTTTCCTTGTAAATCCCACATCAGCCATTCCATCATTTCCCCTCCCTTGTTCCAGCCCTGCAGGGTTTGTGTTCTGTGCCTGCCCTGCCCTGGCAGTGAATCCCTGCAGGGTTTTGTGTGTTCCTGTGCCTGCCCTGGCAGTGAATCCCTGCAGGGTTTGTGTGTTCCTGCCCTGCCCTGGCAGTGAATCCCTGCAGGGTTTGTGTGTTCTGTGCCTGCCCTGCCCTGGCAGTGACTCCCTGCAGGGTTTGTGTGTTCCTGTGCCTGCCCTGGCAGTGAATCCCTGCAGGGTTTGTGTGTTCTGTGCCTGCCCTGGCAGTGAATCCCTGCAGGGTTTGTGTGTTCCTGCCCTGCCCTGCCCTGGCAGTGAATCCCTGCAGGGTTTGTGTTCTGTGCCTACCCTGGCAGTGAATCCCTGCAGGGTTTGTGTGTTCCTGCCCTGCCCTGCCCTGGCAGTGAATCCCTGCAGGGTTTGTGTGTTCTGTGCCTGCCCTGCCCTGGCAGTGAATCCCTGGGGGCTCAGACTGTCCTGGCTCCCTCAGGAGGCTCCAGCAGCCCCAGCCCCACTCTGGCTGTGTTCAGTGTCCCTGGCCCTGCCCCTGGCCTGGGGACAGGGCTGAGCCTGGCTCTGGGTGGCACCAGAGCTGTGCAGCTGCACCTGGGTCACACCTGGGGCACAGCTGGGTCACACTGGGGCACAGCTGGGGCACAGCTGGGTCACACTGGGTCACACCTGGGTCACACTGGGTCACCTGGGGGACCAGAACAGCTCCACCAGCACAGCTCAGGGTAATTCCCTGCAGCTGGCAGCCCCCAGCTCCTGGGCTGAGAGGGAACACAGAATTCCAGGGAAATCCTCTTTGCTGCATGGGGAAAATATTCCTTGTGGGGCCAGGTGGTGGGAAATTCTCTGCCAGCCTGGATTGGCACCTCTGGGTGCAGCTTCATTAATTTGTCATTGTGATGGGCTCCTCTCCTTAGGGAGCCAAATGCAAAGGTGGTTTTACTGGAAAACACTGCATTTTATGAGCTGTGTAGTAATAATATTAATATTAATATTAATATTAATATTTATTATTATTATTATTATTATTATTATTATTATTATTATTATTATTCTCTATTTCAAACATTTTTGATCTCCTACCACACAGCTGCTGCACCTCTGGTTTATTACTTCTTTATTCTCTGACCCTCTCATTCATTTTCCAATTTCCACATGTTTTCATGGAAATGCATAAATCCATAACAATTTAATGGAAAGGAATAACACAGTCTTGTAGCAGAATTAATGTTGGATAAAATGTGCTCGGATTTTTTTTCAAATTAACTTTTTCTTTCCTCCTCTGCTTCAACAGAAATTGCCCAGGTTATTGCCTCTTACACAGCAACAGGCCCAGAACAGCTGACTCTTGCTCCTGGCCAGTTGATTCTCATCAGAAAGAAGAATCCAGGTGGTTGGTGGGAAGGAGAGCTCCAAGTTAGTTCCTTTTTTGTTTCCTAGTAAAATCCCATTTTTTAAAAAAATGTTTTTTAGTAGCTGAGAATGCTGAATGTGTCAATGAGAAATAAATGTGGCAATGCTCTGCAGTGCAGCAGGTGCCAGTAAAACCCAAAAAAAACCCAAAAAACCCCCAAAAAACCCTTCCAGGAGCTCCCAGAGCTGCCATGCCTGGCCTGGGGACAGCCTGGGGACAGCAGGGAGGGCTCAGGGCCCTCCCAGGGGATTCTGAGAGCAGAATTTGACAATTGGGTCCCCTGAAGGAGGCTCTGTTTGCTCTGGGGTTTTAGCAGGGAATTTGAGGGGGAGCAATGCCATGGATTTATTTGTGCACTGCAGATCTCTGACTAATTCAGTTCTTTTTAACTCTTTGTGCCCTTTTTCCCTTTTATTTCTTTCATCTTTTGTGGAGAAATCCTCTTGCAGCATTCCTTTGGGGTTTTCTCTCACTAACCTTGGTGCTGCTGGTAACTTTTACCTTTAAAGAGTTTCCATTAAATGTATTTTAACACAGAAAAGAAACTTCTCTGGGCAAGAGCTGCCCCAGTCCCACTGAGCAGCTGCTGGGAGGCTCTGAAGCAACTCAGTTTTGGTTGTGTGAATAATCAGATGTCATTTAGATGCTTTAATGTCTTACATGGGGTTCTACAATTGGATTTTATTGTGTTACCAATCCCTGACTGTTGTTTTTATTCTCCTGCTCCTCACTTGGGGGTCAGAGTGAAGGGAAAATAAGGCAAATGTTTTTAGCATTAAGCATTTAAGCATTAATGCAGTGTTCAAAAATATCTTAAATTATCTAAATAGGCTTTAGATCAAGTGTTTTCTTTTTCAGTAGAGGCTTAGACAGGGAAGAAGGTAGTTCAAGAATAATAAATCCTTTAGATGACTTTTTTCCACCAAAGTTAACAATCTGTTTTTCAGGGGCAAATTCTCCCTGCCCAAAATGCCAACCTTATTCTAACACAAAGAGAATAAACACTTAAAATCATTCTTGAGATAGAGTTAGAAGCTGGGATTCAAAATTCTGGAAGAACCTTTCTTACTGCAAGGAATTTTAATGGATTTGATTTGCACTGGCCATTGGGTTTGGGGGATAACAGGATGAGGTTCCCTGCTTTGGTGACACAAGGCATTGGAAAGCTTGGATCTGTTTCTGTAAAAGAAAAGAGGAAATTTGGATTCTTAATCTCTGTTTCAGCTGCCACAACCTGAGGATCTATTTTAATGTAACAGGTGTAATAATGTAACAAGTATTTAACTAGAAATACTGATAAGATTCTATGTTAACAATTAGAAATACTGCTAAGACTCTATGATTAGAAATTAGAAATACTGATAAGATTTTATGTTAGCATTATAACATTCAGCTGGTTGAACAGAACAGCTGAGTTCTCCATCCCCAACCCCTTTCCCCTCTGGGCTGGGCAGTTCTGGGCAGTTCTGGGCAGTTCTGAGCAGTTCTGGACAGTTTTGAACAGTTCTGGGGCAGTTCTGAACCATTCTAAACAGTTCTGGGCAGTTCTGGGCTGTTCTGGCCCATTCTGGGCCGTTCTGGGCAGTTCTGATCAGTTCTGGGCAGTTCTGGGCAGTTTTGGGCAGTTCTGAGCAGTTCTGGGCAGTTCTGGGCAGTTCTGAACAGTTCTGGGCAGTTTTGAGCAGTTCTGGCCCATTCTGGGCAGTTCTGGGCAGTTCTGAGCAGTTCTGGGCAGTTCTGGCCCATTCTAGGCAGTTCTGAGCAGTTCTGGGCAGTTCTGGCCCATTCTGGGCAGTTCTGGGCAGTTCTGGGCAGTTCTGGGCAGTTCTGGCCCATTCTGATCAGTTCTGGGCTGTTCTGGGCAGTTCTGAGCAGTTCTGAGCAGTTCTGGGCAGTTCTGAGCAGTTCTGGGCAGTTCTGGGCAGTTCTGATCAGTTCTGGGCAGTTCTGGGCAGTTCTGGGCAGTTCTGGGCAGTTCTGATCAGTTCTGGGCAGTTCTGGGCAGTTCTGGGCAGTTCTGGCCCATTCTGGGCAGTTCTGGGCAGTTCTGGCCCATTCTGATCAGTTCTGGGCAGTTCTGGGCAGTTCTGGGCAGTTCTGGGCAGTTCTGGGCAGTTCTGATCAGTTCTGGGCAGTTCTGGGCAGTTCTGGGCAGTTCTGATCAGTTCTGGGCAGTTCTGATCAGTTCTGGCCCATTCTGATCAGTTCTGGGCAGTTCTGGGCAGTTCTGGGCAGTTCTGGGCAGTTCTGATCAGTTCTGGGCAGTTCTGGGCAGTTCTGAGCAGTTCTGAGCAGTTCTGGGCAGTCTGGGCAGTTCTGGGCAGTTCTGGGCAGTTCTGATCAGTTCTGGGCAGTTCTGAGCAGTTCTGGGCCGTTCTGATCAGTTCTGGGCAGTTCTGAGCAGTTCTGGGCAGTTCTGATCAGTTCTGGCCCATTCTGGGCAGTTCTGGGCAGTTCTGGGCAGTTCTGGGCAGTTCTGGGCAGTTCTGATCAGTTCTGAGCAGTTCTGAGCAGTTCTGGGCAGTTCTGGGCAGTTCTGATCAGTTCTGGGCAGTTCTGGGCAGTTCTGAGCAGTTCTGGGCAGTTCTGGGCAGTTCTTGGCAGTTCTGAGCAGTTCTGATCAGTTCTGGGCAGTTCTGGGCAGTTCTGATCAGTTCTGGGCTGTTCTGGGCAGTTCTGAGCAGTTCTGAGCAGTTCTGGGCAGTTCTGAGCAGTTCTGGGCAGTTCTGGGCAGTTCTGATCAGTTCTGGGCAGTTCTGGGCAGTTCTGGGCAGTTCTGGGCAGTTCTGGGCAGTTCTGATCAGTTCTGGGCAGTTCTGGGCAGTTCTGAGCAGTTCTGGGCAGTTCTGGGCAGTTCTGAGCAGTTCTGGGCAGTTCTGGGCAGTTCTGGGCAGTTCTGGGCAGTTCTGGGCAGTTCTGATCAGTTCTGGCCCATTCTGATCAGTTCTGGGCAGTTCTGGGCAGTTCTGAGCAGTTCTGGGCAGTTCTGGGCAGTTCTGATCAGTTCTGATCAGTTCTGGCCCATTCTGGGCAGTTCTGGGCAGTTCTGGGCAGTTCTGAGGAGTTCTGAGCAGTTCTGAGCAGTTCTGGGCAGTCTGGGCAGTTCTGGGCAGTTCTGGGCAGTTCTGGGCAGTTCTGATCAGTTCTGGGCAGTTCTGAGCAGTTCTGGGCCGTTCTGATCAGTTCTGGGCAGTTCTGAGCAGTTCTGGGCAGTTCTGATCAGTTCTGGCCCATTCTGGGCAGTTCTGGGCAGTTCTGGGCAGTTCTGGGCAGTTCTGGGCAGTTCTGGGCAGTTCTGATCAGTTCTGGGCAGTTCTGAGCAGTTCTGATCAGTTCTGAGCAGTTCTGAGCAGTTCTGGGCAGTTCTTGGCAGTTCTGATCAGTTCTGGGCAGTTCTGGGCAGTTCTGGGCAGTTCTGAGCAATTCTGATCAGTTCTGGGCAGTTCTGATCAGTTTCTGGGCAGTTCTGATCAGTTCTGAGCAGTTTTGGGCAGTTCTGATCAGTTCTGGGCAGTTCTGGGCAGTTCTGATCAGTTCTGGGCAGTTCTGATCAGTTCTGGGCAGTTCTGGGCAGTTCTGGGCAGTTCTGAGCAAGTTCTGATCAGTTCTGGGCAGTTCTGGGCAGTTCTGAGCAGTTCTGATCAGTTCTGGGCAGTTCTGAGCAGTTCTGATCAGTTCTGGGCAGTTCTGATCCCCTGTTGTTCTGTCTCCGCAGGCCCGTGGCAAGAAGCGCCAGATCGGTTGGTTCCCGGCCAACTACGTCAAACTGCTGAGCCCTGGCACCAGCAAGAGCACCCCCCACCGAGCTGCCCAGGCCTGCAGCACCCTCAGGTGAGCCCTGCCTGCCCCTGGCACCCCTGCCCTGCCCGCTGTGCCCGCGCTGGGCCTTCAGCTGGGAGGGGTGTGGAGCTCCAGAGCCTCTGGGGTGTTCCTGCATCCCCAAACCAGCCCAGCCCATCCTGACTGTGGGACAGGAGCTCTGGGGTGTTCCTGCATCCCCAAACCAGCCCAGCCCATCCTGACTGTGGGACAGGAGCTCTGGGGTGTTCCTGCATCCCCAAACCAGCCCAGCCATCCCTGGCTGTGGGACAGGAGCTCTGGGGTGTTCCTACATCCCCAAACCAGCCCAGCCTATCCTGACTGTGGGACAGGAGCTCTGAGCTCTGGGATGTTCTTCCCTCCCCAAACCAGCCCATCCCTGGCTGCAGCAGGAGCTCTGGGATGTGTGTCCATCACCAAACCATCCCAGCCCTGCCCTGAGTGTGAGACAGGAGCTCTGGGATGTGTCTCCATCCCATCCCATCCCATCCCTGACTGTGGACCAGGAGCTCTGGGTTCTGGGATGTGTCCCCATCCCCAGCCCAGCCCTGCCCTGGGTGCAGCAGGAGCTGCAGAGGCTCAGGAGGATCCAGGGCTGCCCCTGAGGCTCCTCTCCTGCAGAACCCCCAGGTCTGAGCTGGGACAAACCCCATGGGGAGGGACCTTTGCTGTGCAGGGTCTGGGGAGGGACTCAGGAGCACAGAACAGGAACATCCCACAGCATCCCAGCCTGGCTGGGCTGGAAGGGCCTTCCAGAGCCCATCCCTGGTGCTGTGCCTGGCACTGCTGCTGGCTGCCCCTCTGCTGGCTGCTACAGAGATCCAGGAAATGCCTCCCTAAAGCCCCGTGGAATTCAGGTTGAGAATGGCAGCTCAGCATTGAGACACAATTTTTACAAGGAAATAGGATGAGATTTTTTAATGTATTTTTGAAATTATTTCAGGTTGGACAATCTGTGGCTTTCCCCACATGCTAAATCTTACACAATAAAATTTTAGCATTTTTTGCAGAACATCAAAATCTTAATTAAACTGTAATTAAAAAAAAAAGAAAAGCTGTTTGGCAAATTGAAATAAGTTGCTGGCTTGATACAAGGACAAAAATAAAAGCAAATTTTAGGATTAATCCACTGGAGAGAACCTGCCAGCAGGGCTCATTAATGGAAGTCTGATGTGTGGTGGGAAAAGCAGAAGCCCTGTGGCCTGGCAAAGAGAAAAGAGCAGAGAAATAGAGGGGATTATTTATTTAACCAAACAGTCCTGCTGCTTCAGAGAGTTCAGGGAGCTGTTTTGTCAGAAGTGAGCAGGACCAGCTGGATTCTGGGGTTGGATGAGTTCCACTGCAAGGAAATAGAAAATCCCTGCTGGAACCAGTCCTGGGTGCCAGCAGAGCAGCCTGGATGGCCTGGGATGCTTTTGTCCAGTTCTGTTCATTTTCTCTTGTATTTCCCAAGAGTTTTTTGTTCTGAAAACCTCACAGGGACAACAAAGGCATCAGCATTGGCTTTCTTTTGGATTATTCAGCTTCCAATAGTGGAAGTCCCAGTGTGTCCCAGATTTTCCTGTCCACTGACCAGTCCTGGTGGGGGTTCCAGGCCAAGCTGGAGCACCCTGAGGCAGTGCAGGGTGTCCCTGTCCATGGCAGGGCTGGCAGTGGATGGGCTTTGAGGTCCCTCCCAACCCAAGCCCTGCTGGGGTTCCATTAAATTCTTTGGGATTTTTAAACCCCTGGAGTTTGGGGGAGCTGAGCTGAGCCCCAGGGTGGGCTCTGGTCACTGCAGGGTCTTGGATGGACCCTGAGCACATCCAGAGGGGCCAACGAGGCTGGAGAGGGAACACAAACCCTGTGAGGAGCCCTGAGGGAGCTGGGGGTGCTCAGCCTGGAGAAAAGGAGACTCAGGGCTGCCCCCATCACTCTGCAGCTCCTGAAAGGGGCCTGTGCTCAGCTGGGGCTGGGCTCTGTCTGCAGCAGCACTGACACACCCAGAGCACACAGCCTCCAGCTGCACCAAGGGAAATCCAGGCTGGAGAGCAGGGAAAAGGTTTTTGCAGCCAGGGGGAGAAAGTTCTGGAATGGCTGCCCGGGGAGGTGGTGCAGTCCCCATCCCTGGGTGTGTTTAACAAAGCCTGGATGTGGCACTGGGGGCCAGGGCTGAGTTGGGGTGCTGGGGCTGGGCTGGGCTCGATGGTCCTGGAGGTCTCTCCCAACCTGGGCATTCTGGGATTCTGGGATTCTGTGGAGCTGTCCTGAGCCATGGGCAATGACCAGAGGTGACCTCTGCACGTGGGCAGGGCCAGGCTGGAGCTCAGGGCAAGGCTCTTGCCCAGAGGGTGCTGGCACTGCCCAGGCTGCCCAGGGAATGGGCACGGCCCCGAGGCTGCCACAGCTCCAGGAGCCTTTGGCCAGCGCTGCCAGGGATGCCCAGGCTGGGCTGGGGTCTGGGCAGGGCAGGGGGGCTCAGGGCCGCCCTCGGGGGGTGGCACAGCCCCGGGTGACCCCGTGCCCTGTCGCAGTGTGCCAGGTGATCGGCATGTACGACTACAGCGCGCAGAACGACGACGAGCTGGCGTTCAGCAAGGGCCAGATCATCACCGTGCTCAGCAGGGAGGACCCCGACTGGTGGAAGGGGGAGGTCAACGGCCACGTGGGGCTCTTCCCGTCCAACTACGTGAAGCTGACCACGGACACGGACCCCAGCCAGCAGTGTGAGTGTCCCGGTGTCCCGGTGTCCCCGGTGTCCCTCCCACATGCAGCATTGCCGGGCCCCGCCGCCCCCGGGGCTCTTGGAAGGTTTTCTGTCCCCGCTGTGTTTGGTTGGTTTTGTTCCCATTCCCCCAGCACGTTTCCCCCTCCCCATCATTTTTTGCTCCGTGCCTTGCCACGCCTGCCTCATTGCCCCAGCTTGAATTTGCTCATTGTTTTGTTTTGCTTATGTGTTGTTTTCCTCCTTTTTCTAGGAATCATATGTTGTCCATCCCCCACTCAGGCTTGAAAGTCCTCAAAGAGACCCACTATCCCATAGCAGTGCCCAGAGGGATGATGGGAGATGCAGCCTTGATCATGTGGCTTCCAGCATGATCATCTACTGCCTTCTGAGTCAAGAACACACTGCACAGCAGTTTTACCTCATTTGACATTTAGTGCATGGAATCGCAATGGTTGAGTTAATTACCGACAAAATTAAACTGATTCAAAACAGAAAAACAAAACAAAACAAAACAAAAACACACACACGCAAAAAAAAATAAAAATCAGAGGATAGTGGGTCCTTTTGTGGCTTTCAGAGTTACCAAACTAATTTTTCCACCTTTGCACAGGTGCTTTTCGTAGTTTTCAAAATTATTTTTTAAAGATATATTCTAGCCTTTTAAAGGAAAAGTATAAATTTAATTTCGTCATTGCAATTTTTGTTTGTGCAAAAAGACCCACTATCAAGGAATGCTGCATGTGCTATTAAAATTGTTCCAAATGTCCATGAATTGGAGACTTTATGTATCTTTCTTTTTTATTGTTCACTTGTCCAGTGTTGTCAATGTGTCTTTTTTTTTATTATTTTAATTTTCTTTTTTTTTTTAATTACAAAAAGAACAGAAGGAGTTAAAATCAGTTTAAGGAAGTTGAAATGTGCCCAGTTCCAGGTATTTTGCTGTAGTTACTGTACTGTTTGTAACAGGTGTTGTTGTTGAGTGTGTAACCCATTGTGGGGAGGGCAGACGCCCTCCCCCGTGCCAGAGGCAAACCTGGGGTGATGTTTGACCCAGCTCTGTTCATTTGATTTTGCACATTACCTGTAGCTGCAAACGGTGAGCAAACAGCCCTGTGTGTGCCCTGGGTTTGTCACTCCTGGGGTCACAAACGGGGGCAATGTTCCCTCCTGGGGCTGCCAGAACCCCCAAACTGCCCTGGGGCTGCTGAGCTGTGGAGCAGCACCCTGGGAACGAGTCATTGTCCTGACAAGAACGAATGTATGGAACGAGATCCCTGCAATCCATTTCCAATGTTTACATTTTTTAAAGCAGACTGTGGAACTGACACAGATGAGTAAGAGCTGCAGCTGCAGCTGGAGCTGGAGCCAAACCCTGCCCAGCCCCTGCTGCAGGTGCTGGCACTGCCCTCTCCCAACGCCTCACAGAGCACAACTGAGCCCTGCTACTCATCACTTACCACGGGCTTACTCCTGGTGTCTGTGTGCCCTGTCCCAGCCCCTGCTCCCCACCCGTCCTGCAGAGGTGCAGAGGACAAGTGAAGCTCCTTACTCAGTTGCACTTCAGTATTTCATCACTATGAATGTAAATTATATAAATATATAAAAACCTGCAGCTTTAACAACTGTAATCCAGCCTTTCCAATTAGTTCCATGTATAGAGAATTAAATCCTTCCTACAAAAGAGGCCGACAGTGTTTGTTGTTGTCTCGTTGCTGGGTCACGCCGAGCTCGCCCCGAGGGCTGTGGCAGCAGCACAGGAGCCCTTTGCCCCTCCAGGGACACCTGCCTGGCCCTTTGCCCCTGCAGGGACACCTGCCTGGCCCTTCCAGCCCTCCAGGGACACCTGCCTGGCCCTTTGCCCCTGCAGGGACACCTGCCTGGCCCTTGGAGCCTCCAGGGACACCTGCCTGGCCCTTTGCCCCTGCAGGGACACCTGCCTGGCTCCTGGAGCCTCCAGGGACACCTGCCTGGCTCTTTGCCCCTCCAGGGACACCTGCCTGGCCCTTCCAGCCCTCCAGGGACACCTGCCTGGCCCTTCCAGCCCTCCAGGGACACCTGCCTGGCCCTTTGCCCCTCCAGGGACACCTGCCTGGCTCTTTGCCCCTCCAGGGACACCTGCCTGGCTCCTTCAGCCCTCCAGGGACACCTGCCTGGCCCTTGGAGCCTCCAGGGACACCTGCCTGGCTCCTGGAGCCTCCAGGGACACCTGCCTGGCCCTTTGCCCCTGCAGGGACACCTGCCTGGCCCTTGGAGCCTCCAGGGACACCTGCCTGGCCCTTCCAGCCCTCCAGGGACACCTGCCTGGCCCTTGGAGCCCTCCAGGGACACCTGCCTGGCCCTTTGCCCCTCCAGGGACACCTGCCTGGCCCTTGGAGCCCTCCAGGGACACCTGCCTGGCCCTTTGCCCCTGCAGGGACACCTGCCTGGCTCCTTTAGCCCTCCAGGGACACCTGCCTGGCTCTTGGAGCCCTCCAGGGACACCTGCCTGGCCCTTTGCCCCTGCAGGGACACCTGCCTGGCCCTTTGCCCCTGCAGGGACACCTGCCTGGCTCTTGGAGCCCTCCAGGGACACCTGCCTGGCCCTTCCAGCCCTGCAGGGACACCTGCCTGGCCCTTGGAGCCCTCCAGGGACACCTGCCTGGCTCCTGGAGCCTCCAGGGACACCTGCCTGGCCCTTGGGCTCCCTGTCACTGCTCAGATCCATCATTGCCCCCTGCAGCCTTTGCCCCTCTGGCTCAGGGGGGATTGCTGATGTGTCCTTGGACCCCTGGCAGGTCCCTTCCAGCTCAGGATGTTCTGGGATTCTCTGATTCCCTGCCTAGGGGCCAATCAGTGGATTTTGAGTTTTTTAAAATGTTCTTTCTTGGTTTGCTGTGGAGGCCATGGAGGGGCTTCTCCTAAGTTCCACCCCACTGGCTGCTTCCCCTGTTCCTGTGCCTGAACAAAGCTGTTCCTGCATTTGGGATGTGTCATGTGCCAGAAGCTCAAGTCTGAAGATATGCACAACTGCACAGATTTTCATTCCTTTTAGGACAATATTTAAATAGTAATACATCTTTCATTCCTACCATTAAAAAAATAATTCTCCTCCATCATGGCCACTTGCTGACAAGTGCAGAAATGGAGCAGCACATCCCCCTGGTGATTGTCAGGGCTCTCTGAGGGGATGGAGCCAGGTTTGACTGCACTCTGTCAGTATTTTGTGCATTAACTGAAATTTAAATGAGAGCCTCTCCCTCTTTTCCCATCCTGAGCTGTTGGCTTGAAAACCTGACTGGACTGAGAGCTCTGGCCCTGAGGGACACTGAGGGTCCTGTGCCAGATTGAATCTGTGTGAAATATTTGCAGTTTCAGCTGTGGGGGTTCAGGTGCTGCTCTTTTCTTCCTCTTCACATCCAGTGAAGCTCTGCAGGCCCTGAGGGTGCAGATTCTCCCCCCTGGTGTCTTCAGGGCTCCCGAGGGCACTGGGGGCTCCTGGGCAGCTCTGGGAGGCTGGAGGAGCCCTCTGGGCTTGTCCCTCACAGGGAACCCCCAAATCCCCGGGGCTGGCCCAGCCCTGCCAGCCCAGGCAGTGCCAGCTGTGCCCCATGGGCACCTTGTCCCCAGCCCAGAGCACTCAGTGCCACCTGCAGGGGACACCTGCAGGGATGGGCACTGCAAAGCTCCCTGGGCAGCCCCTGCCAAGGCCTGAGCTCCCTTTCCATGGGCAAATTCCTGCTGCTGGCCAAGCTGAGCACACTCCAGGCACTGCTGCTGCCTCAGGCAGAAGAGGAACACAAATCCCTGTACAGAGTCCCAGACACAGACACTGCCCTGGGGCTTCAGTGGCAGATGCTGAAATCCCTGCAGTGTTCATTCCCTCCCTGAGTCCCTGAGGGTTTCATCCTCCTCCTCCTCAGGGATCCTCCCTGAGCTGCAGGGAACAAGGCATTGCAGGGACTGCTTTACTTGTCTTTATGGATATCAATATATATAAATATATAAATATATAAATTATATATAAATTATATATAAAAATATATATAAATTATATATGAAAATATATATAAATATATATCTGTATGAGAAAGGGAATCTGACAGTGACTGTCCCAGCAGCTGGGGCTGCCCCTCCATCCCTGGCAGTGCCCAAGGCCAGGCTGGGGCAGCCTGGCACAGTGGGAGGTGTCCCTGCCATGGCAGGGGTGGCACTGGGTGATCCTTAAATCCCACCCAAGTCATCCTGGCATTCTGGGAATTGGTTCTGTGTCTTCACTTCCCTGTGCCAGGGGCCTTCTCCCCTTGCACAGGAATTGTCACTTGAGGGATGGAGACTGGAATTCCAGAGGCTGCCAGTGCTGCTGGGTTTTATTCTTCACTGGTTTTACTGTTTGTGGGAATTCCTTCTGTATTCAACTGCTCACAAAGAATTCCCATGGATGTTCTTTCAGAGAATTTGTTCTTTTCAATACTTGAAATCTGTCCAAGACAACTCTAAGGCTGAAATGTGGGATTTTCAAGAACATTTTGCTTTGTATTCAAGATCAGTTTTATTTAAACCTCAATTCTTTTGGAGCTTTAGTGGCTTCACTTTCTGCCCCATGAGCTCACTGAGCACATTTTATTCCCATAAGCCAAATGACTGAAATTCTGGTTTTGTTCTCTGGTTTTAAAGCACTTGTTAGTTCTTTGTGGTTATTGACTCCAGCTATGTAACTTCTTAAATAGCAACTTCTGTGCAGTAAATTCAGATGACAAATGACTTGTTTTCAACTTTAGACAACTTGAGTAGATTCAGGAGCCATATACCTCAAATATTACTGAGGAGAATTGACAGGGCAGGGCCAGCAAGGGCTCCTGAGCCAAACACGGTGCTGAGGTGACCTCTGGGTTTCAGGGCATTGTCCTGGGGTTCCAATGGAAATGGTTTCCAAATGGTTTTCCAGGACTCACTGCCCACCTGGGGACTTCAACGAGCAAAGCTCCTGAACTGAGCTGGGAATAAACCCCCAGGGACCCCCCAGTGCCAGCCCAGACCCCAGCAAGCCCAGCCTGGGCATCCCTGGCAGCGCTGGCCAAAGGCTCCTGGAGCTGTGGCAGCCTCGGGGCCGTGCCCATTCCCTGGGCAGCCTGGGCAGTGCCAGCCCCCTCTGGGCAAGAGCCTTGCCCTAAAACCCAACCTAAATCCCTCCTGGCCCAGCCCCAGCTGTTCCCTGGGTGCTGTCAGGTCACAGGAGCAGAGATCAGAGCTGTCCCTCTGCCAAATGAAAGTGAAAAAATGATAAAATGCTGTTTGAAAAGAGGTTGCAACATTTAAAATACTGCATTTGGCTCCCACATTGCTGGTTCCAGTGAAGTGCCTGCACAGCAGCTGTATTTGTGAATTCCCTGTGGAATTGGCTGTGCTGTCCCTTCTCCTGTGGCTCTGCTGCTCCTGTGCCCTGGGTGCCAGGGACTCAGATACCCTGGGGCACAGCCCAGGGGGGAGCTTTGGTTTCCTGAAGTGTCCTGAACCCCTCCAGGCCTTGCTGAACTCTGTGATTTACATTCTTTGAGGCATTCTTGCCCTCACATGTGGGATTTTACTGTCCCCCAGCAGCCTCTGGAGGGGGATTGGTGGAATCAGTGACTCTGGAGTGGCTGAGGTTGGAGCCCCAGCAGTGAGCACATCCTCAGTGCCACATCCAAACCTTTGCACACTCCAGAGAGGGCAATCCCAGCCCTAAATAATGCTGCAATTCTGCCAGTGGGACTGCCCAGGTTTGTTTCCAGCTCCTTCCCTGCTCAGAGGGAAGTGCTCTGCTCTGCTCTGACAGGAGCTGGACACACTGGTCTGCCTGAGAAATTCCAAACGTGCAGAAATGATTGGAAACAGCTGGGAAATGGGGTTGGGCATTGCAGATGGAGAGATCTGTTTGATCCCAATGTCCTCACCAAAACCTGGGGTGGCCTCTCAGTGGAGGGTCCATCCCAGGAGATTTAAGGGGAATTGGTTGCATCTGGAACAGGTGCTAAGAAAGCTGAATGTTGAAATGCTGTGATCTAAATAACTCAGCACTGAGAGGCCCCTGCAGGGCTGTGCCCAGTTCTGGTCCTGCAGGAGAGCCTGGAGGGGCTGGAGAAGTCCAGGGCAGGGAACGGAGCTGGGAAGGGGCTGGAGAATCCCTGAGGAGCTGGGAAGGGGCTGGAGAATCCCTGAGGAGCTGGGAAGGGGCTGGAGAATCCCTGAGGAGCTGGGAAGGGGCTGGAGAATCCCTGAGGAGCTGGGAAGGGGCTGGAGAATCCCTGAGGAGCTGGGAAGGGGCTGGAGAATCCCTGAGGAGCTGGGAAGGGGCTGGAGAATCCCTGAGGAGCTGGGCAGGGGCTGAGGCTGGAGCAAAGGAGGCTCAGGGGGCCCTTGTGGCTCTGCACAAGTCCCTGCCAGGAGGGCACAGCCGGGGGGGTCGGGCTGTGCTCCCAGGGAACAGGGACAGGAGCAGAGGGAACGGCCTCAGGCTGGGCCAGGGCAGGCTCAGCTTGGCCAGCAGCAGGAATTTGCCCATGGAAAGGGAGCTCAGGCCTTGGCAGGGGCTGCCCAGGGAGCTTTGCAGTGCCCATCCCTGCAGGTGTCCCCTGCAGGTGGCACTGAGTGCTCTGGGCTGGGGACAAGGTGCCCATGGGGCACAGCTGGCACTGCCTGGGCTGGCAGGGCTGTGCCAGCCCCAGGGATTTGGGGATTCTGTGAATTATTTACCTCAGTGAGGGGCTGCTCTCCTGGTGTGCTGTTCCCTTCTCCTAAAGCATTTTCTAGAAAACTCCAAACTGTGGCATCACTTTTGGCTGCTCCTGGTCCCTCTGTCAGGACAGGTTCCTCTCTCCTGTGCCCTGGTCACTGCAGGCTGGGCCAGCTCAAGGCTTACAGGGAGATCTGGCCGTGGCACTGCTTAGAAGTGACATGAACAGGGATCAGCAGCTGTGGCCACGGGTGTGGATCAGTGATTTCCACAGCAGAACCTCCCTTCCCAAAAAGCAGCATCTTGTTTTAGGCTCAGTGTTTGTGTTGGGAGACCCAGATCTTCAGGGCTGACTTTGTGAGGAAGAGGAACAATATCTTTACTCTGTGCAAAGCATTTGAAATAAATTTTTACATTTCTGGAGCCCATTAAGCTGCAGGGACTGTGGTGCTGGGAGGTGAAGGCACAGATTTGCAGTTCCAACATTTGTCTGTGGGTTCTCCAAGTCCAGCCAGAATGGCAGAATTCACAGGTTCACCCTCCTAAGAACAAACCAAGCTCATGATTGTCATTTCCCCATCCTCCCCTGGCCTTCCTGGATTGAAACAAAGAATTCCCAGAGCAGCTGGGGCTGCCCCTGCATCCCTGGCAGTGCCCAAGGCCAGGCTGGACACTGGGGACAGTGGGAGGTGTCCCTGCCATGGCAGGGGTGGCACTGGGTGGGATTTGAGGTCCCTCCATCCCAAACCATTCCTGACTCTGTGATCTCTGGAATCCAGTTCACCAAAGTTCTTTGGCATCCATGAAGAACGAGCCAGACATTTCCACCTGGAAAGGAATCCAGTTCTTCTTCAGTGTTCTTCATGCAAGGACAAGAAAAATCTCTGCACTTGTGCACCTCACAAAGAAATCTCCTACCAGGAAAGTCTCTTTGGGATGTTCTGCTCACATTTGGGCTTCTTTTTCCCCCAAATACTTCAAAAGCAGAATGTTTCAGTGGTTCAGAGCAGCCATTCACAGCCCAGCTGGCTGCCAGGGGAGCCACTGCAATGTTTCATTATTCAGAATGTCAGTGCTCCCTCCACGGGCTTGGTGCCTGGAAATCACCTTCAGGCCAAGGACTCTGAACATCTTTGAACAAGAATTTCCCCAAGGAAAAGTAATTAAACACTTGTTTCTCTTCTAATGAAGCACTGGGAGAGCTGGGGCTGTTTCTCAGACCTGTGGTTTGCTTGGTACCAAAGAAGCTGCTCTGAAATCAGGCATTAATTCAACAGAGATGGAACCTCTGGCTTTTGGAAGGGGCCAAAATCCATTGTTCTGGCATGAAAATGATATTTCTCCACACCTGCTTTTTGTTCCAAGTCTGAATTGCATTTTGTGGAGGGCTGTGACATCCTGTGTGTCAGGGGAGCCTTGTGAGTGTCACTGTGCTTCCACCTGATCCCAGCTCCAGCTTCAGAGTCAGAGGGGAAACAACCTTGGCTCTGTCTCCTTTTCTGGGTTTGTTTCATTTGGTTTTGTTTGGGTTTGGCTTTTGGTTTTGCTTTGTTTGGTTTGTTTATTTGGTTTGGGTTTTTTTGTTATTTTAAGTCAAATCCATCATTCCCCTTTCAGAAGCACAGATCAGTTCAAGCAGATGTTGCTGGTATTTCATGGAAGTATTGGTGATACACCTGAACCTTCCCAGTGGCATTGTCTGAGCTCCATTCAGGAAACTAAAATAGGGAATACTCCCTAAATTTTAACTTTATATGCAAAGAACTGAAAGAGTTACCTGGAGCCTGATGTTTCCATGAGGAAAGTTTCTTTCCATGGGGAATATACTGAATTTGCTGAGGGGTGAGGAAAAGAATTCAACTGGAGAATTTTGGTTGTGTGGAAATAGTTGAATAGATCATTTTTAGAGCCAAACATTTTCCACCTGTTTGAAATCAACTTTGCTTTTTGAAATGCATTATATTTTATGCAGAAAAGTAGCAAAAACTGGAAGAAAACATTCTGTGCTCCAGTCTCAGAAGAACTTAATTAAGCTCAGCTGAAAAATAATGGCCAACAGAAGAAAGAATGGAATTAAATGTTCTGTCTAATTCAGAGCAGAAAAGAAAATTCAAGATTGTGGAACTGACATAAAACCCTCCCATCTGAGGGGATCAGTGCAAGGGGGGTTCCAGCAGTGAAAGGACAGAACTGATGGAAGAGGAGCTCTCAGTGCCAGCTTTTCCTGTGCTTTGAAACAGAAAGGAGAACAAAATCCACCCTTGGCTCAGCCCAGACATCAGTGGGGATCTGCAGTGACCTTTGCATGTCCTGGCTCAGGCCCTTCAAATATTTGGAGCAGTTTTTATGGAAGTGTGGAGGAGTGCAGAGGCCCTGCAGGCCCTTCTTGAGCAGAGGGGCCAAGGGGAACCTCGAGTGTGGAGCATCCTTGAGCTGAGGGACTCATTGCAAAGAGCCCCTTGGAGCTTTAGGGACCTGCAGCTCTTCCCTAATTCCCTCTGGGACATCTCTGTGTTTTCCTCACACCACATGGAGTCCTTTCCCCCCTTTCACTGCCAGCCATCCACGTGGGATTGGAATGGCACAACCCAAGGGGTCGGGGGCCCCAGGGAGAGGTTGGGAACGGGCAGGCAGAGCTGAGGGAGGCTTTGAACTTGGCCACCAGGGAGGAGTTCACACACAGAGATGGCCTTTGCTTTAATGGATAAAAAACGTGTTAAATGCAATGTTTGGAGTCACTCAGAGATGGAGCTTTGCTGGGGCTGTGCCATGAGAGCAGTGATGCAGTGAGCAGGGCAGGCAGCAGTGCTGGCCATGCAGGCTGTGCCATGTCAGCAGTGATGCAGTGAGCAGGCAGCAGTGCTGGCCATGCAGGGCTGTGCCATGTCAGCAGTGATGCAGTGAGCAGGCAGCAGTGCTGTCCATGCACTGTGCCATATCTGTGCCATGTCAGCAGTGATGCAGTGAGCAGTGCTGTCCATGCAGCTGTGCCATGTCAGCAGTGATGCAGTGATGCAGTGAGCAGGGCAGGCAGCAGTGCTGTCCATGCAGGCTGTGCCATGTCAGCAGTGATGCAGTGAGCAGTGCTGTCCATGCAGGGCTGCTGTGGCTGCCCCACTGTGGGTCCCTGTGCCCCCAGCCCCAGTGAGGGTCCCTGTACCCCCAACCCCACTGTGGGTCCCTGAGCCCCAGCCCCACTGAGGCCCCTGTGCTGTTGTGTTTTGCAGGGTGTGCAGACCTGCACCTGCTGGACATGCTGACCCCCACGGAGAGGAAGAGGCAGGGCTACATCCACGAGCTCATCGTCACCGAGGAGAACTACGTGAACGACCTGCAGCTGGTGACAGAGGTGGGGCAGCCCCGGGGCCTCCTCCCCCGGCCAGTGCAACATTCCTGCAGTGTGCAGAATTCCTGCAGTGTGATAAATTCCTGCATTGTGCAAAATTCCTGCAGTGTGCAACATTCCTGCAGTGTGCAAAGTTCCTGCAGTGTGCAAAGTTCCTGCAGTGTGCAGAATTCCTGCATTGTGCAACATTCCTGCAGTGTGCAGAATTCCTGCATTGTGCAGAATTCCTGCATTGTGCAAAGTTCCTGCAGTGTGCAGAATTCCTGCAGTGTGCAGAATTCCTGCATTGTGCAACATTCCTGCAGTGTGCAAAGTTCCTGCATTGTGCAAAATTCCTGCATTGTGATAAATTCCTGCATTGTGCAAAATTCCTGCAGTGTGCAAAGTTCCTGCAGTGTGCAAAATTCCTGCAGTGTGCAGAATTCCTGCATTGTGCAAAATTCCTGCAGTGTGCAACATTCCTGCATTGTGCAACATTCCTGCAGTGTGCAACATTCCTGCAGTGTGCAGAATTCCTGCATTGTGCAAAGTTCCTGCATTGTGCAGAATTCCTGCATTGTGATAAATTCCTGCATTTCACTGCCAGCCTGCCTGCCTTGGGGTGACTGCCCAGTCCTCCTTATCTGTATTGATACAGATAGAGACAGATACAGGCACAGATATACAGATACACAGATATACAAATACAGAGATACAGATAGATACAGATATACAGATATACAGATACAGATAAATACAGATACAGATATACAGATACAGATAAATACAGATACAAATATAGATCTACAGATACAGATAGATACAGATATACAGATACAGATATACAGATACACAGATATACAAATACAGAGATACAGATAGATACAGATATACAGATATACAGATACAGATAAATACAGATACAGATATACATATGTAGAGATACTGATACACAGATATACAAATACCGAGATACAGATAAAGATAGATACAGATATACAGATACAGATAGACAGATACAGATAGACAGAGATACACAGATATACAGATATACAGATACAGATAAATACAGATACAAATATAGATATACAGATATACAGATACAGATATACAGATACACAGATACAGGTAAATACAGATACAAATACAGATATACAGATACAGATAGATACAGATACAGATGCACAGATACACAGATACAAAGATATACAGATACACAGATACAGATACCAGATACAGATATACAGATAAATACAGATATACAGATACAGATATACAGATACAAATACAGATACACAGATACAGATAAATACAGATACAAATACAGATATACAGATACAGATAGATACAGATACACAGACACAAAGATCTACAGATACACAGATACAGATACAGATATACAGATAAATACAGATATACAGATACAGATGTACAGATATACAGATATACAGGTATACAGATCTACAGATACAGATAAATACAGATACAAATACAGATATACAGATACAGATACAGATGTACAGATATACAGATATACAAATACAGAAAGAGATATACAGATAGATATAGATACAGATATAGGTACTGATACAGATAAACAGATACAGATAAATACAGATACAGATACACAGATATACAGATACAGATATACAGATACAGATATACAGATACAGCTGTGGGTGGCTGCATACCATGGCAATCCCCTGTGCTACCATCACCTAAATGCTGATCTTTGCAGTGTCATTTTAGCAAAGCCCTTTTGCTCCTGACTCTCAGTGTTCATTTCTCATGCACAAGTTGTGAAGCTTAAACAAATGTTGTGGAATGAAGCACATTCCCTGTGCTCTGAGGGGGGCAGTGATACTGAGTGATAAATGAGCTCAGTTATCACTTCCTGTGATTGGCTTTAGAGGAAAAAAGGAATTAGTACAGCCAACTATGGACAATTCCTTTGACAGAGAAGCAAAGTCCTTTTCTGAGGAAGAGCTCAAGATATGCAAATCTTGGGACTCTTAGAGAAATCAGGGCTTCCATAGAAGAGTCCAACCTGTTTTCAGCTGGATTATCAAAGGAATCCTGGGATCTTTTGCAGGAGAGCTCTGCTAAAATTCCCAGGTTTCAAACAGATTATCCAGATCAGCATTAACACCATCACCCCTACAAATTCAGAGTTATTCCTTGTTAAAGCCCCCTGTACCTGAGGGTTCCTTAGTCCCAGGCATCCCAGGGGTGTCAGGGACAGGGGTGTGCTGGCTCTGTACTTACCCTGTGCACTCTAAGTGGCCTCTTCTCACTCCCCAGATCTTCCAGAAACCACTGATGGAGTCTGAGCTGGTCACAGAAAAAGAAGTTGCCATGATTTTTGTGAATTGGAAGGAGCTGATTATGTGCAATATAAAACTACTGAAGTAAGTTGGTTTTTCCCCCATACTTCACAAAACCAGAACCCTGGGCCTCTCCCCCTGCCTCTCCTTTTATCTGCATGAAAACATTTTCCACTTACACACATCCTAACCAGAAGGGCCACGTGTTTCTCCTTGGGGGAAAAGCAAACTGGGAGCAGGGTTTGCTGGGAGCTGTTGAGGAACCCAGCAGTTCTCTGCCATTTGCATCATTTGGTTCCAGTGCTGCAGAAGGCAAATCCTCCTTGCCAAGGCTTCCCACAGGGCAGGACTTTCCCTGCCTGGTTCCAAGGGGTTTGTGCCCAGGGCATCCCTCTCCAAAGGCTCTGGGTGCTGCTGCCCCCAGTCACTGCCAGTGAGGGCACAGTTAAACCTGCACCTTGATAGGCAAAAGCATTAATAAAGTTATTTTCTTTCCCTACTCAGCTGTTAATTTTCACTGAACCTACAGGGATTTTACAGCTTTGAAATATCTCCTTTTTTGTAAAATGTATTTGAAAATGGCCCACAAGTTGAAATGTTGTGGCAGTGACAGGACAAGTGACAATGAACCTTCCTCAGGACACCAGGCTAAAAACTCAGAGTGATGGGGTTTTCCTTGCCTCACTCACACATCAGTAACTCTCTTTCTTAGCCAATAGAAAAGGAAATTACCCTCCTCTTCCTCTCACCTGTGATCTGGCATTGCATTAAAGTCAGGCAGCACCTGGATCACAGGAGAAGGAAAGGCATTGGCTGAGGGTGCAGCTTGGGTTATGTGCAAACCCAGAGCACACAGGGAATATTCCTGTGTCTGCTCTGGGGTGCCCTGACCCCCAGGGCAGCACTGACTCTGACCCTCATCCATGGAGAAAGGTTCCCAGACTTCAAGACAGTGTAGAACCCACAAAAGTGTGAAATAGATTATAGAGAGCAGTGCAGGTGCATCACTGGTGAGAAATTGAGGTTTTGGGGTTTTTAGTGTGTTGTGGATGGAAGCAAGATGGAGGGCACAGGGTGCTGTCCTGGGTTTGTTCTTCATGCTGCTTCTTCCTCCTTCTCCATGGGTTTGGGTGGCATTTTGTAGCTGGGCAGAAAAGTGCCCATTGTGGGCTTCCAAAGATCAGTTATTGGGTTAAAAGGGAAAATAATCCAGGTGTCAGTTCTTTATTGGATAGTTCAGTCTTAAAAGACCTTGTACCAAGAGATTGTTGGGCATTTTGTGCCTTCTAATGAAAAGCAGCAGAACTCTCACTAGTGAGACTGTTTTACTGATAACAAATAATAAACACCTGAGTCTGAACATGAATTACTGTCTCAAGTGCCTTCAATCCAGACCCAGAGAAACCCACAGCTGGTGCTGCCACAGCTGCTGCCTCCATGCAAAAGCAGCAGCTCAGTAAGAAGGAACTGTTCATTGTATGCCTGCAGTAAATCTTGTCCCTGGTGTATTGATGGCTCCCTGCCTTTCCACAATGAGTAAGAGCCACCCCTTTGTTCCATAACTGAGGAGTGGCTCTGTGTCCAACCCCAGGGCCCTGCGTGTGAGGAAGAAGATGTCGGGGGAGAAGATGCCGGTGAAGATGATCGGGGACATCCTGACGGCGCAGCTGCCCCACATGCAGCCCTACATCCGCTTCTGCAGCTGCCAGCTCAACGGCGCCGCCCTCATCCAGCAGAAAACCGACGAGGTGCCCGACTTCAAGGAGTTTGTCAAGGTGGGAGAAGCAGCAGCCGCTGGGAATTCTGTGCATCTGCTCTTTTCACGGGGCTGAAATGCTGAGCAAAGGAGGCACCACCTCCTGTGAGGGCTGTGTCACTTCTGGGCCACCCTGGAGGGGCTGAGAGTGTCCAGGGCAGGGAATGGGGCTGGGCAGGGGCTGGAGAATCCCTGAGGGAGCTGGGAAGGGGCTGGAGAATCCCTGAGGAGCTGGGCAGGGGCTGGAGAATCCCTGAGGAGCTGGGAAGGGGCTGAGGCTGGAGCAAAGGAGGCTCAGGGGGCCCTTGTGGCTCTGCACAAGTCCCTGCCAGGACGGTTGAGCTCTGCTACTGTGTCCCAAGGGAAAGGAGAGGAAATGACCTCAAATTGCATCAGGGGAGGTTCAGAAAGCAAACCTGTTCTTGAGAAATTAGAAACAATTTTTCCCTCACAGAGTGGTCAGGCCTTGGGCTGAGCTGCCCAGGGAGGTTTGGAGTCACTGAATTGTCCCAGAGCAGTCTGGATGTGGCCTTGGGGACAGGGGTTGGGGCGATGCTGGTGGGGCTGGGGTGGCACTGGGTGATCCTGAAGGGCTCCTCCAGCCCTGGTGATTCTGGGATTCTTGTCCAGACAAGGCAGGTGAAGAAATGTTGTACAAAGCAGCAGGAGTTCTCCTGCTGATGTTGAGATCTCAGAGCAGATTTAGCTGAGGATTGGTGCTCATTTATTGCCTTCCTTTTTCCTTTCTTGGAGGAGCTCATTTTTGGGATTTAAACCACCTGAGTAACCAGATTTTCCCTCTCTAATGTTTCAGAGGTTAGCAATGGATCCTCGCTGTAAAGGAATGCCACTGTCAAGTTTTCTACTAAAGCCTATGCAACGGGTAACCAGATACCCACTAATCATTAAAAATGTACGTTCCTTTGCACACCTGGTGGGCTTGGGGCTGCTTTGCTTACACCTTAATTACAGGGTTGTTTCCTTATTTGTGTCAGGCTTTGTCACTGGGAGGTGTCTGACGTGCTGGGGAATGTGGGATGTCCTTTAATATTCCATTCCAGTATAGAAAATGGGATCATTCCTTGGGCTTTGGCAAAGTTATTCAATATTTCCATTTGAAACAGAGCTGAAGCTTGCAGCCAAAGAACCAGAAGGCAGAGAATGCTGAGAGAAAATTTAGAATTCAGATAACAGGAGCAACAAGACAACCTTGTGCTCATATTTGCCTTTTCTCTCAGTGCCATTCCCTCCCCACGGGCTGAGCCTGCATTGCTGCAGGTTCCCCCTGTGCTGATGGTGCTGGAGGATTTACAGCCCTTTCCTAACTTCCACTTGTTGCTTAACACTTCCCATCCCAAATAACACCACGGAGCATGGCCCAAGCCTTTCACAGGGAATTATGAATTGGATGTTGGTGTTTAGGGATTCCTTCAGCAGTCGTGGCTCCCTTTCTGTATTTGGCTGTCAGAGGAGCCAGCAGTGTCCTGCTGCAAAGGCTGTGCAGCAGGCCTGCAGTCCAGCTGTTCCCAAATAGTGTTTGTGTCCCATTTCTCACATCTGTCAAGGAGGAAAATAAACGTGGGGCTGACAGCGAGTGCAGCTGAGCTGTGGTGCCAGGAGCCTGATGCTGCCTTTGCTTGTGTGCAGATCATAGAGAACACCCCCGAGAACCACCCTGACCACAGCCACCTGAAGCAGGCCCTGGAGAAGGCGGAGGAGCTGTGCTCGCAGGTGAACGAGGGCGTGCGGGAGAAGGAGAACTCGGACAGGCTGGAGTGGATCCAGGCCCACGTGCAGTGCGAGGGCCTCTCCGAGGTAAGGGGCTGCCCCGGGGCAGGGCCACGGCAGCACTGCCCCTCCCCTGGCCCCTCCTGGCCCCTGCACGCCCTCCTGGCTGCTGCTCGTGCTCCTGACCCTGCTTGGGTGCCTGGCTCGGGAGCAGTCCCAGGCTCCACGCTGCCATCTGCCACCAGCACTGCCCACTTTCCCAGCCCTTTGTGGTGCAGTGCTTATGGGGCTGCTGGATCCCACTCCAAAGCTGCACCTGACCACTGTGGACTGCTTTGAACACCAAATATTTAGAAATATTTTCTGGGATAAAGCTTTGTATGCATTTGAAAACTCAAGAATACTGATCAAGTCTCTGGAGGCTTTACAGAGAGAACTCCTGCCTCCCATACCATGTTACCTGATAAGTTTCCAGAAATACTCTGTTTGTATGTCCTGCAAAAAGAGGGAAGATATTCTGATGGCCTTCCTGTTGCTGGTGGAGGTAACAGAGACAGACAGATCACAACTTGATTTTCAAAGTATGCACTATTCTAGAAGGTAAAAAATAATGAGCACTGGTTGGTTCATCAAGTAGAAAAATTGCATTTCACCTGAGGAAGCCTGACTGTTCTGGGAGAAGGACAGGTGTGACAATGTCAGCACATCCAGCTGTCTGCCAGCAGGAAAGTGGCTGCTTTACCTTCTGCAGGTGGTGCCTGCCCCAGAACAGCAGCTCCACACCCTGGCAGAGCCTGTGGTGCTCACTGCACCATCACCAGCAGCAGCCCCAGCCATGGCAGGAACAGCCCAGCCTCTCCCTGTTTTCTGTCCAAGGGGTTCCCAGCCTGCCAAAGGAGCCCCTCCAGAGCCAGCTGCCCAGGCTGGGGAGAGCTGTGCCAAACCCTGGTGAAAATAAACCTGAAAATGGCACTTTAGGCAAGGGCAGGACTCTGCTGATCCCTAACAAGGCCTGGCTGAGGCTGGGATTGTGCCAGTCCCAGTGGTCAGCAGCTCTCACTCGGGGTATCGTGGCCACCTGAACTCCTCTGGGGTGTTGTAAGGGGTGAAACTCAAGCACAATTCAGAATGCAGCCCTTAGGGAAGCTCTGTGGAGAGACCATTGGCAGAGCTGCTGCTCATCCAGGACAGGTGCCCTGGCTCAGTCCCACCCTGGAGGTGCATGTGTGTGGCCAGGGGGCACAGATGCTTTTGGCTTCCCCTGCCTGCCCAGCCCTGTGGCCTTCAGGGCCTCTCCCAGGGCCCCCTGTGACTTGTGCTGCTTGTGGTGCTCGAGGCATGGCTGGTCATCCCTGCCACCGACTGGAACCAGGACTCAAAACTGTATTTGGTCTCTTGCAGGGCAGCCCCGATTGTTTCACTTTATACAGTGCGTTGTTGTTCTTCTTCTACTTTTCGCAGCAACTCGTTTTTAATTCAGTTACAAACTGCTTGGGACCACGCAAGTTCCTGCACAGTGGGAAGCTCTATAAAGCCAAGAGTAACAAGGAGCTCTATGGTTTTCTCTTCAACGACTTCCTCCTCCTCACTCAGATCATAAAACCTCTTGGCTCTTCTGGCACAGACAAGGTCTTCAGCCCCAAGTCCAACCTGCAGTACAAAATGTACAAAACTGTGAGTGCTGCTCTGACACGGGGATGGGCACAGGGCTCAGCAGCTCCATTCTGGGGGTGTGGGCAGGAGCCTTCCTAGGGAAGAGGTTTGAAAGCTTTGGGGTTCAGGGGCTGATGGCAGGAAGGGTGGCTGTGTGCTCTAGGGAAATAAGAAAAGATGCTTTGGAGGTTTTGCTTGAATAAAACTCTTCCATGAGGGCTCGTGTGTTTGAGGGAGCAGAGGGAGAGCAGCATTCACTGCTCTCTGGGGGAGGAAACTCTGCTGTGCTTGGCTCTCTCCAGGAGTGTCCCCTGGCTATGCAGGCACCTCTGTCAGCTTTTAAAATTTTCTGCAGAAATATAGGAGGCAGAAAGGGAGAGATACTTGGGGCATGGAATATTCCTGCTGTGAGCTGATGTGTGCTGAATGCCCCTGTGCAGACTCTGCAGTACAACTCCAGCTCTGCTGATGTTTTACAGCCCATTTTCCTCAACGAGGTACTGGTAAAATTACCCACAGACCCTTCTGGAGATGAGCCCATCTTCCACATCTCCCACATCGACAGAGTCTACACACTGCGGGCTGAGAGCATTAATGAAAGGTAAGGGCCTTCGTGGGCCTGTAAAATCTGAGAACTGTAGGATGGGAATGGTTGTGATGGAAACTTGCAGAGCACCAGTCCAAGCTGGTTATTTTACAAGACTGGAAAATTCCTTCTTGGGATACGATGATTTGAAAAAGAGGGAGAAAGAATGTTTCCTGAATTCCAGCTAGGCCAGTGATGAAATGGCTGAGGGTGGATGTTCAGGCTGCATTTCACATTTTATGGTAATGTGAAGAAGCCAAGAGATGCAGTTCTATCTTCTGCTGTTACCTGGGATAGTGGATGGAGTCCCTGCCCATGGCAGGGAGTGGCACTGGGGGAGCTTTAGGATGTGTCCCAACACAATGTCCTGAGGAGCAGCAGCTCTTCATTTGGGGTTCCTAAATTGATCCACAGCCTCCAGATTCTCCCATGTTTCCTTGGCTCAGGCTTCCTTGTATGTCACAGCAGTTCTCTGAAGCCCTTGAGGTCACCTGTAGCCCTTCTGCCACCCTTTTTCTCTGTCAGCCTTCCCCTCAGCCTCCTTCAGGCACAGGCTGGGATTGCTGGGGTGGACTCAGTGGTCCATGTGGGTCCCTTCCAACTCAGGACGTTCTGTGACTCTTAACCAGAAATGGTTTCCCAGAAGGGCCCATTCACCACCCCTGGACTCCCCAGGTTATGGTTTTAAAGCCCTGAGAGTCAGAAGAATTGGGCTGGAAATCTCAGGGACCAAGGACAGTGGCCACCTCAGCAGCAGCAGTGTCCTGTACCTCCTTGCTCCAAGAAATCAGTTTATTTCAGGAAAACAAGGGGCTGGATGAAAGCAAACCTGTTCTTCAGACCTTTTGTTTTCTTACCAAGCATCTCCTGCTCGTGGCTCTCTTGAGCTTTCTGTGTGTGCTGGGGTTTGCTTCCCTGGGATGGTTCCATTCTGCAGGTGCTGAATTCCAGTAAGATCCCTTCCAGGCAGTCAGCTGTGGGGTGGCAGAGCCTGGGATGGGGCCAGAGCCTTGGCTGGGAAAGAGGGACAGCTTTAGTTTTGTCTGCTGTTCTCCAGCAGGGAAAAACAGAAATGGCATTTTGCAACTTTGTTTTCTCCTTTCCTTCTGAAGGACTGCCTGGGTTCAGAAGATCAAAGCTGCTTCAGAACTTTACATAGAGACTGAAAAGAAGAAGAGGGAAAAGGCCTATTTAGGTACAGCATAGGATGTGGGGGTCTCATCCTCTGTGGAAAAGTCCTGGGCAGGAAAATCCACTGGTGACATTTCTCTCTGCTCTCCTGTTCCACCACAGTTCGCTCCCAGAGGGCAACAGGCATCGGGAGGCTGATGGTGAACGTGGTTGAAGGCATTGAGCTAAAGCCCTGCAGGTCCCACGGTGAGTGCCTTGGCTTTCCTTGCTCCATCCAGAGGACATTCCCATTTGCCAGCTAACTCTGCAGGGGCTCTGTCCCAGACATGATTTTGTTAAATGATGTGGGTTTAATGAAGGTAAAACAGGCAGAGGTGACTTTGTGCAGCTGAGCCATGGTCCTGCAGTTGTCCTGCACGAGGCTTTTGTTTCAGGCTGGCTTTGTTTCCACCACACAAACCATAAAGTCCTGGAGGGAAGGGTGGAGGGTGCTCAGCACCCAGCAGGGCAGAGCATTCACTGTGATGGTAATGTAGCCCATTACAGAGGCAGTGAAGCAGAGCCTGGGATGGGAGCAGAGCCTGGGACAGGGCCAGGGCCCTGGTGTGGCCAAGGTCTTTCCCAGCCCAGGTGGCTGTTGGAGCAGAAGGGAGCTCAGGAGCACACAGCTAACAAAGCCCCGCTCGTTTCTGTTTGCTCCCATCTCCCCAGGAAAGAGCAACCCCTACTGCGAGGTGACCATGGGCTCCCAGTGCCACATCACCAAGACCATCCAGGACACCCTCAATCCCAAGTGGAATTCCAACTGCCAGTTCTTCATCAAGGACCTGGAGCAGGACGTGCTGTGCATCACGGTGTTCGAGCGGGACCAGTTCTCCCCGGATGGTGCGTAGGGGCTGCCCCACCAAGGGCATCTGCAGAGCTCTTTTTGAGGAGGAGCATTCCTGCTGAGGGACAGCAGAGGGAATGGGCTGGGCTGGGAGATGATCTTTAAAGATACCCCAGATCTGACCCTCTTTGCATAGGAAGAGTCAACTTAACCTCACTCCACACAGTACCAGCACAAAAAGAATGCAGCTCCCTCTGGGTTTTGACAGTTCCTTTTCTTATGCAGTTGACAACAACGAAAGTGTGATTTGTAATTCTGCTGAGACTGCAGAAAGCTCTGGATGCTGCTTGCACACAGATGGGTTCAGGAAGAAGGAAGAGAAATGTCCTTGAGTTCCTGTTCTATGCAATAACAGTAGCAAAAATGAGCCCAGGATCCCAAACCCAACAGAGTCATGGAACAGTTTGGCTTAAAGGAAAGGACCTTAAAGATCATCCAGTTCCAACCCCTTCCATGGGCAGGGACACCTTCCACTATTCCACGTTGCTCCAAGCCCTATCCAGAATTTTGTATCAGAAATGACAGACATACTGATGTCTTTTTTTGAAACAAAACAGAGATTTAGTTAGAAACACTTTAGTTAGAAACACTTGAACACTTCCAGGGCTGGGGATTCCACAGCCTCTCTCATTCTTATTTCATAAGCTGGGATGAACATGTGGAGTACCACAGGTGTATTTTGGAGTCACAATCTCAGGCAGTGTTTGGGTAGGACTGGTACTGGCTCATTGACCTCGTTGCTGGGCTGATGACCTGCTTGGCTCTGTCATCTCCAGCAGGTTCACTCTCAGGTTTAACTGAGAACTTTGGCCTTTGGCTTTGGTTATTTTATATCATAAAATCAAGTCCCCGAAGCAGGGCAGCTGTGAATTCCATGGTGGGTTTTTCCACTCATGGGCCCATTTAGTTTTAATGCTGCTGCTGTTTAACATGGTCTGGCTGAATGCCCTGCTATGCAGCTTGGCAGCCTTTGGCCCCCTTCAAGTGCACAACCAGAGTAGGACTGAAGGCTTGTTTTCTCTTTTGCTGTGTGTGGGTGGAAGTTCAGGTCCTGCAGGCTCTGGTTCCCCTTTCCTGAGCACGCTGTGTTTCTGCATTCCAGACTTTTTGGGCAGGACAGAGATCCGTGTGGCAGACATCAAGAAGGATCAGGGTTCCAAGGGACCAGTTACAAAGTGTCTCCTTCTGCACGAAGTCCCCACGGGAGAGATCGTGGTGCGCCTGGACCTGCAGCTGTTTGATGAGCCTTAGGAGAGAGGGGCCAAAGTCAGAATTCAGCCAGAGGTCGCTGCAGGAGGTGTCTGCAGAAGCTGTCACCGAGTCCTTGCTGGTGTGGCATGAAACTACTGCTCGCCCTTCACACGTCAGAGGGTTATCAAAGCAAACAGGAGCAGCTTTGTGCCTTGATAATTCTCACTGAACACACGAATCCCAATTTAGTGAGGAGATCTCCCTCAATCTCTCTGTGTGGAACTTGGCGTTGGTTTCCTGGGCTGGTGAAACAACCCTGTTGTTCCTTGTGCTGCAGTGGGGATAGCTGGCAAACCACATGGGTGGCTGTGCTTGCTCCAGCTGCCCTGCTCTTTAATTCCCGTGGAGGAGGCAGTGTGGGTGTGTTTTGGAGGCTTTCTGAGGGTTTTCCCCTTCAGGAGTTCTGTGCCTATTGCCTAGTGGTGTGTAAATGTGTGTGAATGGAAGGAGAAGTTTTGCAGCAGGAAGATCTTTGAAGGTCTTCATGATGGTACTGAAAAGACTTAGAAAATAAATAGTCTATATCTATAAACAGAGAAGATTCTATTAACATACCACTTCATAACTCGTGTTGCCCCTGAAAATAAAAGCTGTCCAGGCCTTCTGCACAGAGATGAATTGCACTCCAGAGGAGTCCATTGGGAGTTGCTGTTGTGCCCAGGGCTGTAAGTGATGGGGCAGGAAGCCCAGGGTGAGGCACAGAGCCCTGCTGGTGTCGTGTGTACCTCCCAGGTGCTCCTTCACTGCTGCTGCTCCCAGGCCGAGCCTCACCTGCTGTGGGGGAGAAGAAGCAATCGTGGCCCCAGCTCAGGAAGAGAAGGTGCAGCCTGCAGGGCCTGGTGGTGCCCAGGTACAGAGCTGAGCTCTCCTGTGGGCAGCCAGGGCACGGGGGCTGGGGGCAGCCCCGGGGGCTCAGGGCATCCCACGGGGCAGCTGCTGGGTGTCACCAGAGAGCTCGTGGGGCTGCTGCAGAGCCACCCGGGGAATGCAGGGCTCTCCATCCCTTCACTCCATGGATAACAACGTCCAGGCCCACGTCCCTGTTTGGCAAAGCTCCCGGGCACAACGTGTGCTTTCCCTCAGGCACACGTGTGAGTGCCCCGCTGAGTCAGGACTCGGGGACAACACATCCCTGAGAGTCAAATTCCTCTTTGTTCTGCTTGGATTCCTTTTGTTCCTGCCCTGCCACGCATCCACTGGTATTTTTGTAAGGACTCCATTCCGGATGGGAGGTGCCAGCCCGTGTCATTCGCATGTGAACGTTCTCGTGGAGCTGTCGTTAGGTTTTGGTGTTCCTTGCATGTCCTTCAGTACTGGTTCCCACCTCTCCTGTGTCGGCGGTGTTCTCTAGCACTCCAAGTCTTATTGGTTTCCATTAGGAAATTAGGATATATCCATAACAGGTAGGTAGATCAGTATGGTAATAAGTGTAAACTGTGCTGGGAAGTGTCTGTGTATTATAATTTCCTAAAAGACCACTGTAATGTTTCAAGCAATGGGAAGGAAAAAAAATGTATGTTGGAGGGACAACAAAGTTTACATTTCATACTTTTCAGAATCGCTTTATTATTTATTTATTGAAGATAGTGTAGAATTTTGTATCAGAAATGACAGACATACTTATGTATTTTTTGAAACAAAACAGAGATACACACTTTAGTTAGAAACTTTCAACTGACCACATTTTAGAGGGAGTGTGACTTCCTAGGCATGCATTTGTTTACCACTAACTGGCTGAAAACACGATTAAGAGAACTTTAAGTTTCTATTTTTCAATGTTGTTAAGAAAATTGTTTCAATTAAAATATGTAAATAGTACTAAACCCATGCTTTCCTAATTCCATATCAATACATTTTATTAAATATAATGTATATGAAAATACACATTGTTGTGGTAGGATAAAAAAAGTGATAAAATCTATTACTGGAGTACCATTAAATGTCATTGTCTAACCTTTTATTGCTGTCCTAATTTTACTCAGTGCTGCCAACAGGGTGAACATTCATTTCAGTGTTTCACAAGTAGCATCACTTTGTTTGTTAACAGTGTCATTTCACCAGCATCAATTACAGTGACAGCTGAACTGGCCAACAGGACAAAAAAATCTCGTGGCTGGAGTGCAGGAACCATGGCCAGGGTTTGGAGGGAGCCCCAAGGAGCTGCACCTGCCTGAGGCTCATTTGGTGCTGGCAGTGGGGGACCCTTCACTCAGGGACCCCTCTCAGACTGAAACCCACGTCATGGACATCAGAGAATCCCAGAATGGTTTGGGTTGGAAGGGACCTCACAGCCCATGCAGTGCCAGCCCTGCCACAGCAGGGACACCTCCCACTGTCCCAGGCTGCTCCAGCCCCATCCAGCCTTGGGCACTGCCAGGGAAGTGCTGTGGCAGCCTGTAGGATTGCCCCATTCTGGGGACTGTGACAGCCCCATGGCTTGGGATGTCCCACTCCCCCTGGATGCACAGCACTGCTGAACTCCTGCCAGTGCCAGGCTGGAGTTTGGCTCCCAGGGATCCAATGAATCCCTCACCATCAGTCCTGTGCTGAAGGGGAAGCTCAGCCTGTCCCTGTGCATGGAGGACAGGCTGTGTCCATGCCCTGGTGACAGTGGCACTGCCCTTGGAGCTCGGTGGCACACCAGCACTGCTGGCTTCCCAGACAGAACTGTGCTCTCTGGAGCCAAACAATCCCAAATCCCCGGGGCTGGCACAGCCCTGCCAGCCCATGCAGTGCCAGCTGTGCCCCATGGGCACCTTGTCCCCAGCCCAGAGCACTCAGTGCCACCTGCAGGGGACACCTGCAGGGATGGGCACTGCAAAGCTCCCTGGGCAGCCCCTGCCAATGCCACACACTTGGAAGTGCTGTAAAATAAAACCATCCCCAGGCTGGCCCTGGCTCAGAAATGCTGAGAGCCTGCCCAGGGCAGAGCTGATGGAAAGCCAAGCTGGAAATCCGGGAGAGACTGCTCAGAGCTGGGGAAGGGACTTGGGCACCTGGGAGACAGAGCCTGGCTCTGAGCAGACACTGAGCCAAGCAGCTGAGTGACTGCAGCAGGGGTTTTTCCTAGATGCACTTAATTATTCAGTATTTTCTCAATGTGAGTTTTTATGAGGGCACTTTTTCAATGCTCATTTGACAATTTTTTGCCCTTCAAAAACAGTTGGGTCACTTTTTGTTATTATGTGTGAGGAGGATTGGGGTGGGAAACTTTCTGGGTAATGGAGTTTTTTCTTACATTCTCAAAACTGAGATGTGACAACTCCAGACTGTGACTCCAACAGCAGTGCCTGGTGCCAGGCTGCTCTGCTTGGCACAGTGAGATCTCAGTTCATTCAAATGCAGCAGTCAAAGCCCTTGAAACAGGGAGAAGCTGGGAACCAGCAGAAATTGCTTTGAGGGTTTGCTGTGTGTACATTCCACATCTGCCCTTGCTTTGTTCAGCCTGTTCTTGCTTTGTTCACTCCTGTCCTGCGTGCACATTGCTGTATCCAGAGTTCATACATGCTTATAGATATAATATATAATATAGATATATTATTATTGTACATACAGTACCAAACCACAGCTCTGTTGTCATTGTCAAATACCGAGGAAATCTCCACAGAAAAGCGTGTACAGGGACCTGGTTTTGTTTGTTCAGTTAAATATTTTAAAAGAAGGCGTGTCCTCAGGAAATTATTTTTCTGTATGTAGGATATATTTAGGATCTCATTAAAAAAATAAAGAACTGCAGTGAGAGGGTGTTAAACAACCCTAATTACTTTACAGAGTTGTCAAAGGCTCTGCTGTGGCTGTGGGTCAATTCCTTGGCTGCCTGTAAAGCTGTCAAAGTGTCACTGTCCCTGGGTTTGGGGACCAGTTCTGGGAGCTGACAGTGCTGTGCAAGCAGAGGGGACTGGGGCTTCCTCCAAGCCCCCGTCAGCCCCTGGGTCCTGCCCCTGCCCTGAGCACAGGAGAGGGGGAGAAAGAAGAAATGGGGACAGAGCTGAAGGGTCAGGGCTTGGTGAGCAGCAGGAGCTCTGCCCTCCCTCCACCCCCCAGAAGTGGCTGGGTGTCTGAAGGGGGATGGATGGGAAGGGAAATCCATCCCAGTTCTGGGAGCTGCTCCATGGGAACAGGACTTGGTGTGACACAGGAGGGGGAGCAGGCTGGCTGTGGGACCATGGTGCTGGTCCAGGGGCTGGCCCTGTCTCCAGCCCTGCTCTTCAGGAAGCACAGGATGCTTTGGGGGGTCCTTAAATCCCACCCAGTGCCACCCCTGCCATGGCAGGGACACCTCCCACTGTCCCCAGTGCCCAGCCTGGCCTTGGGCACTGCCAGGGATGCAGGGGCAGCCCCAGCTGCTCTGGGCAGCCTGTGCCAGGGCTGCCCACCCTCTGAAAGGTGCTGCTCCCTCTTCCCCATCTCACTCTGGCTTTTTAGTGCACATTTTGCTTTTTGCCAAACAAATGGTATGGACTAGTTTCCTTTTCTTTTTCTCTTTTAAGAAAACTAGAGAAAAATTCTACTGTCTGTAGAATCTGTTTGATCCTAAAAATTACGAAGGCATTATAAAAAATTGTCTGGTGATAGAAGATAAAGTTACCCTTTCTTTCAAGAAAATGCAATTAATTTGTATTGCTTATTTACAGCACATTTAACTATTCCTCAGTGAAATATCTGTACTGTGAAGATGGGTCCTTTTGGTTTCAAGGCATTTGTAACAGGTATTGTGTCAGGCAGCTCTGTTTCTCATAATGCAATTTTAACTGACTTCAGTTGCTGTGAATGTCTTGTTCCCTCAGTCCCTCCTGGTTAAACAATTCTATTTACAGACAAGCTATAACTAAACAAGAGTCCCTAAACTGTGCCCCCCTGTGTGAGACCTGGTGCTGCTCCAGCTGTGGTGGCACAGCTGGTGTGGGGCTGTGCAATGTGGGACACAGCTGAGACTGGGCTTGTGCAAGTGAATGATGCAAGAATAAATGCAGATGATGCAAGAATAACGTTTTAAAGTTTACCTGTGTGCTGTCACATTTCTGAGAAGTGCTGGAGAAGAGGGAGATGGAGTCAGGACATCTGCAGATGAGTCACTCTTCCCTCAAGCTCCGACCTCTGCTCCTGGCACAGGGACAGCACCCAGGGAGCGGCTGGGGCTGGGCCTGGAGGGATTTAGGTTGGGTTTTAGGGCAGGGCTCTTGCCCAGAGGGTGCTGGCACTGCCCAGGCTGCCCAGGGAATGGGCACGGCCCCGAGGCTGCCACAGCTCCAGGAGCCTTTGGCCAGCGCTGCCAGGGATGCCCAGGCTGGGCTTGGTGGGGTCTGGGCAGGGCAGGGCTGCACTGGGGGGTCCCTGGGGGTTCCTTCAGCTCAGGATATTCCATCATTCCATGACTATTTATGCTGCCAGCACCTGCCTTGCTCTCGAGGTGGACCAGGCACAGACAAGCCCAATTGGAAAAAGCAGCATTTTTATTAATGTGTTGTGATCACCCACCCATAAGGGGAAGGAAGCACCCAAGAATCATAAATGCTCAAGGACAAAAACAACAGTAAAAGCTGGAGCATCCACAAAATAATCAAAACTCTCTTAAACACTTATGATTATTTTTAGCAGTGTATTAATATTTTGTTAATTTGACTTGTTGCTATACAACTGCTACATTAATCTCTGACCTACAGTAAAAACACATGGCAGTGAGTTTGGGATAAAGGGAAAGGGTGAAAGGGTAGAGAGGAAGGAAAAGATGAATTATAAAGTGACAGACAGAAAGAAAGACAAGGAAAGAAGGGGGAAGAGATTATCACTCCTGGTTCCAGCATGGTTCTGGCTGATGGGACATCAGTCCTGGATCCAGCATGGTTCCAGCTGACAGGATGTCTCTCCTGGATCCAGCATGGTTCCAGCTGATGGGATGTCTCTCCTGGATCCAGCATGGTTCCAGGTGACAGGATGTCACTCCTGGATCCAGCATGGTTCCAGCTGATGGGATGTCACTCCTGGCTCCAGCATGGTTCCAGCTGACAGGATGTGTCTCCTGGATCCAGCATGGTTCCAGGTGACAGGATGTCTCTCCTGGATCCAGCATGGTTCCAGCTGACAGGATGTGTCTCCTGGATCCAGCATGGTTCCAGCTGACAGGATGTCACTCCTGGATCCAGCATGGTTCCAGCTGACAGGATGTCACTCCTGGATCCAGCATGGTTCCAGCTGATGGGATGTCACTCCTGGTTCCAGCAGGGATCCAGGTGTTGGGATGTCCAGGGTCAGGGAGTTGGTGAGGGCACCCTTTTATGGACTGGGTTCCCCACCCTGAAATGGGTTTCGCAACTCTATGCAAACTGGGTCTCCTGCACAGTCTGTTCCTTCAGACCTTCTGGAAAAGGGTCGGTGGCTTTGGGGGTCTTTGTGCTCTTGGTCCATGGCCACCTCTTGGCCCGAGTCCTGTGCCTGCACTGCTGGGTTGTGCTGACCTCCAGGAACCACAACTGGGATGTCTGTCCTGCCCAAGGGCTGCTCTGCCTCCACCTCCAGGCCTGGCCTGGCACTGGTGTGGGTGCTACTCCTCCGGCTGTGCCACCAGACAGGGACAGAACAGGCCCAACACCGGCCTGGGACACTGGAACGGCCCCCGCAACAGGCGGGGACACCGGAACGGCCTCTGCAACAGGCGGGGACAGCGGAATGGCCTCCGGAACAGAGAGGGACAGCGGAACAGCCTGAGCAACAGAGAGGGACAGCGGAATGTCCCCTGCACCCGACAGGGACAGCGGAATGTCCCCTGCCCCAGAGAGGGACAGTGGAATGTCCCCCGCCCCAGAGAGGGACAGTGGAATGTCCCCCGCCCCAGAGAGGGACAGTGGAATGTCCCCTGCCCCAGAGAGGGACAGTGGAATGTCCCCTGCCCCAGAGAGGGACACCGGAGCAGTCCCCGCAGTGCCCGCCTGAAGCGGGAGGGACATTTCTCAGAGCGCTGGCTCTGTGCCTCTGTCACCTCTGTACCGAGAGGCTTGGGGGGCTCCTCCTCCCCAGCAGCTGCCAGCTTGGCACCTGTGGGACCCCACAGGGCAGGAGAGGTGCTGGGCTCATCAGCCCGGGCTGGCTTTGCTGCCACCTCCATGCCCACATGCCTGGAACAGCTGGGTCCTTCCAGGGGGTCCTTGTCATTCACCAAGCCTGAGGGTTTGTTCCAGATGTTGTTCTGGATGGCTTCGTCCCCTTGAGACACCAGTGGGACTCCTCTGGAAGGCACATTGTCACCAACACTGAAATGAAGAGATGACATGGAGTCCAACAGCTCTTGACAGTGGGCATCCACCTTCTCCTTGCACCAGTTCAGACTGGATGGTCCTTGGTGTCTGTCGGCTTCATGCTCTTCCTCCTCCTCAGCATCATAATCGTTGGGGAAATTTGCTTCCAGCCAATCCAGCACCATCTGATGCTTTGACACTCTCTCCAGTACTGGCAGTCCAGGTGGCGAGCCTGAATCTCTGTCCATACCACCGAGCAGGGCCCTCCTTGTCAGCTCTTCATCCTCATGTTCTTCCCAATGGGAGAGCTCTTCATCCTCTTCATGTTCCCAATTGCAGAGCTCTTCATCCTCATGTTCTTCCCAATGGGAGAGCTCTTCATCCTCATGTTCTTCCCAATGGGAGAGCTCTTCATCCTCATCTTGTTCCCAATTGCAGAGCTCTTCATCCTCATGTTCTTCCCAATGGGAGAGCTGTTTGTTGTCATCCTCTTCCCATGGGGACACATCTTGGACATCACAGTCATCCCCAAACCACAGCTCTGTCTCGTGTTTGACGTCTGCTGGGGAAATCTTCTCATCCTCGTAGTCAACCCCTTGGGACAGCTCTTTGTCACTGTCACTGTTCCCCTGGGACAGCTCTTCCTCATGCTTCTCTTCACCCAGGGACAGCTCCTTGTAACTCTTGCTGTCCCCTCGGGAGAGCTCATTGTCACCTTCCACTGGGGACAGCTTCTCGTCATTGCTGTTTTCCCCTGGGAAGAGCTTGATGGCCTCTTCCAGTTCAGACAGCTCATGGTCACTTGTGCTGTCCTCTGGACCAGCCTTGATGGCCTCTTCCACTTTGGACAGCTCCTCATCAGTTGGGCCATCCCCTGAAACCACCACGATGTCCTCTTCCACTGGGGATAGCTCCTGGTCACTTGTGCACTCCCCTGGAACAACCTCAATGTCCTCTTCAACTTGGGACAGCTCCTGGTCACTTGGGCTGCCAGCTGGAAAGAGCTCACTGTCATCTTCCACCGGGGACAGCTCCTGGTCACTCTTGCTGTCCCCTGTAAGGCTCTCAATGGCTTCTTCCACTGGGGACAGCCCTGGGTCAGTGCTGCTGTCCCCTGTAAGGCTCTCGATGGCCTCTTCCACTGGGGACAGCCCTGGGTCAGTGCTGCTGTCCCCTGTAAGGCTCTCGATGGCCTCTTCCACTGGGGACAGCCCTGGGTCAGTGCTGCTGTCCCCTGTAAGGCTCTCGATGGCCTCTTCCACTGGGGACAGCTCCTCATCACTGCCATTTTCCCCGTGGGACAGCTCGTTGTCATTGTTCTGTCTCTCCAGCTCTGTGCCTGTGAGGCTGTGCTCCATGGCCCGAGCCCCCGAGGGGATGGGCAGCAAAGGCAGCAGCTGCCAGCTCGGGGACACAAGGGCTGTGCCCTCCTGGGCCACCCTGAGCGGGGGCAAGAACACCCTGGGCACGGGGGTGTATGGCTGCTGTGCACAGGGGCTGCAGGACTGGGGCTCCTTCTCCCCTTTGCTCCCCAGCTCCATGCCCCGGCTCTGAGCGTCCCTGGGGCTCACCAGGCAGGGCAGTGGTGCCAGCGGTGACAGCGCTGGCAGAGGTGGCCGTGGTGGCAGTCTGTCCCCCCACAGGGACAGGGCCTGGCTCCAGCTGTGCTGTGGCACTGCCTGCGGCTGCCCGAGCTGCACCTGTGGGCCCTTGAGGTGTTTGGGCTTTCTGGATCCTACCTTCAGCTGCCCCAGGTGCATTGGTGGCAGCTTGATGGGCATCAGTGAGGAGCAGTAGGAGGATGAGGATGAGGAGGCGTGGGATGGAGATGGCTCCCTCAGCAGGCCAAAGGTCCTGGCCCTGTCCCTGCACTGGCCTCTCCTTTCTGCCTCATCCCTCACTCCCATCCTCCTCTGCACACTCAACAGTTGGCCTTGGGCAGGCTGGGAGTTGGGGTTCCCCTTCTCCTTGTTCATTTTCTCAGTAATTTCCGTTGTACTCTAGCACAGACAGACACAGGGAGCTGCTTCCCGCACAGACAGCGGCTCTCCTGCCACTGGGCACCGCAGGGCTCTGCGCCCCTTAGACACCCTCAGCCAGGGCGGGGCTCCCTGATGTCACAAGGCTCTCTGGCCACCACCACCACCACGTCCCACATCACCAAGGGCCCCGACACCGTGTGCCCGTGTCACAAAGGGCCACCCCCGGCAGCCCAACATCAGTGCAGCAGCCAGGAGGTGGCTGGGAGCAGCCCCGCACTTGTGGCCTTTGGCCCCTGCTGTGCCCAGAGCCCTGAGAGGCTTTGGCCACGCTGCCACAGGGCAGCCCCAGCCCCACAGTGCCGAGCCCAGAGCCCTGAGAGGCTTTGGCCACGCTGCCACAGGGCAGCCCCAGCCCCACAGTGCCGAGCCCAGAGCCCTGAGAGGCTTTGGCCACGCTGCCACAGGGCAGCCCCAGCCCCACAGTGCCGAGCCCCGGCTTTGCCGCCTGCGCTGCCCAGGGCACCAGGAATTGGCCGCACGGACGGGCCGGGCATGGACACGAACCACACGGGGTTCAGCCTCTCGGGAGAAACAAACGAGTGTTTGAGGCTATTTGGGAGAGAAAACTACTCTCGATGACACTCGTTGGTTATACATGGAGGCATAACAAATACTAGAAAGGTATAATCAGAAATACATGTGGGTCAAAAGTCATAAAGAGGTCGTTAGGAGCAACATCTCTACTTACTAAAGAATTATGAAAAGAAAAACTATGCTATAAAATACTTACACGGTTTCTGTCAGTTGCTGTTCTCATTCTTTTTGAACTTTCAAATTTCTTCCCTGTCCTCTTCATTATTGTGGAAACATTGAAGCAAAACAGCAGCATCAGGGAAACACCAACATGTGGCTCCAAGGCTGCACAATGTCTGTGCAGCTCCCGCGGGACTGCCACGCTCCAGCCGTGCACAAAGCCCCTCTCCTTTCCCAGGCTGCACGGCAGCACACCAGGAGTAAAATCAGAGTTCCTCCTGATTTCCTAGGCCTGCCCTGCATCACCGATCCAGAACCTCCTCCAAGTGTGGTGAGTGAGAGGAGACAGATCAAGGGTGCTTCTGGATCACCTGTTTTGTGTCAGATTTTCCCACTGACACAGCTTTGAAGTGTCAGCCTGCAGGTAGGACCACACCTGATGTCCCTCAGGCCTCTCCTCTGGGCTGGAGCCCTGCAGAGCAGCTCCACCCTGAACAATTCCTTTTCCCATTGCAGGAGCCTCCTTTGGTGTGGAAAAGAAAGGAAGGAGAATTGGGGGTCTCTTTCTCCTCGTCCATCTTCTCAATAATTCCTGTCATTCTCCAGAACAGATGGATCCAGGGAGCTGCTTCCTCCAGACAGGCAGCAGCTCCCTGGGTGCTGTCTGCCTCCCTTTGGGACAGTTCCCTGGAAGTGTCCTGTGCCCCTTGGCAGAGCTCTGCATCCTCATCTGCTTCCCACTGGGAAAGTCCTTTGTGCTCATCGGGGGGACATGTCTTGGACATGACAGTCCTCCCCAAAGACAGTTCTTTGTCATATTTGCTGCCTTCTTGGCAAAGCTTATTGTTGCTGCTGTTATCCTGTTGGGACAGCTCCTTGTCACTGTCACTCTCGCCTTGGGACAGCTCTTTCTTGTGGTAGTCTTGGCCCTGGGATGCCTCCTGGTCACTCTGCTTGGCCCTTGGGGAGAGCTTGATGGCATCTGCCCTGGGCACTCGTGTTTCTTTAGTTCATCTTCCCACTATTTGTTCTCTTCCTGCTGGGACATTGAAGACAGACACCTCCAGCAGGAAGATGCATGCAGCAGTGTTCTGGAACAGGGATAACCCAAGGGCAGCACAGGAACAACAACCACTTTGTGTCCTTCTGATTTCATGAAACATTTTCCTGTTGGAAAAATGAACAGGGGAACCTCTATGTGCAGACCAGCCTGACTTTTGTCAGCCCCTGGGCTCACACACAGGAAGGAGAACCATAAGCTGCAATGGGATGAAGAGTTTTCATTGTGGACCAGGAACTGCTGGGTATCAGCCCTCTCTTTGCAGCAATTTGTTCAGCTTGGCAGAGGTGAGACATGTCCTCACTGCTGTCACAGCAAGCACTTCAACCACAGAGTGCAGCCTTAACTGGGAGAGGATTGTCTTTGCTCTCATTCCCTGTCTTTTCTCCCATTCCCTGCTGCCTCAATGCAGAGCTCCCCAGCCCACCTGAGCTGTCATGACCATGCACAGACCCACCATGGCACCTCTCCTCACAGCCCCACCATGGCACATCTCCCCTCACAGTTCCACCATGGCACATCTCCCCTCACAGCTCCACCATGGCACATCTCCCCTCACAGCTCCACCATGGCACATCTCCCCTCACAGCTCCACCATGGCACATCTCACACCCCTCCATGGCACATCTTCCCTCACAGCCCCACAGTGGCACATCTCCTCTTACACCCCCACCATGGCTCATCTCCCCTCATGGCCCCTCCATGGCACATCTCCAGTCACAGCTCCTCCATGGCACATCTCTCCTCACAGCTCCACCATGGCACATCTCCCCTCACAGCCCCACCATGGCTCATCTCCCCTCACAGTTCCACCATGGCACATCTCCCCTCACAGCTCCACAGTGGCACATCTCCCCTCACAGCCCCACCATGGCTCATCTCCCCTCACAGCCCCACCATGGCACATCTCCCCTCACAGCCCCACCATGGCACATCTCCTCACACCCTCCATGGCACATCTCCCCTCACACCCTCCATGGCACATCTCACACCCCACCATGGCACATCTCCCCTCACACCCCATCATGGCTCATCTCCCCTCACACCCTCCATGGCCCATCTCACAGTCCCACCATGGCACATCTCCCCTCACGGCTCCCTCCCCTCACGGCTGCGGCGCCGCTCGGGCGCCCCCTGGCGGAGAGCGGAGACAAGCGCGACCCTCTCCTACCCTGCTCCCTTCCTTCTCCACTTTTCCCCCTCTCTCTCTCCCTCTCCCCGCCCTTCTCCCCATCTCTCTCACTCCCCATTCCCCGACTCTCCGGTCTTGCCCCTTTGTTCCCCTCCCTGCCCGTTCCTTCCCCTCTCTCTGTCCTTGAGCGCGCGGTCACAGCCGCGGCCCGTCCCTCCTCTTCCTGCGCCCCTCCTCTTCCTGCGGGTCCGTTACCGGCCCGTTCCCGGGGCCGGCCGGCGGCACCGGGCAGGTGAGGCGGGGGCGGGCCGGGCTCCGGGTGCGGGACCCCGGGGAGCAGGGAGGGTGGGAGCGGGGCTGGCTCCTGGGGGGCCCAATCCGTCCCCCCTTCCCAAACCCCAGCGGCATCGCTGGGTTCGCACTGCCAGGAGTAACGCTCCTTTCCCAGCCGGCCCCCTCGGGAGGTCAGGGTTCTATATTTGGATCTTAAGAACAGGTCTGTTGATAGCGGGGCTACCGAGTTATGAGAAAGTCACTTTCGGAGCAATAATTGAATTTTAAAAGTGTGTTTATTGATCATTCTTTTTAAGTAGTAGTTACGTGGGGTTTTATGGCTGTATGAAAATTAGTCGTTATCCTTGTTCGCCACCCAGATGGAATGAAATCACTGGGTCATAAATAAAAGGTGTTAATGAGGTCCATTATCACAAGCTGATGACTTCATGTTAATGCCTTACATGGATCAAAGCTAGCTGAAAACATTGAGGATTGATCCAGTCCCAAGTACTTGTCCTTTTCCTTCTCTGGGTTAGGGCAGAAGGGCAGTTTGGTTTGTGCAGAAGACATAAATGCTGCTTATTCTTTGATTAACTTTGAGGAGTTGATTTGACCTCGTTTTTTGTTTAGGAATGGAGTGAGCAAAGGAGATGTTGGCCTCTCTGTGTCTTTAGGTCCACTGATCCAGCATTTCCTTAAGGATTTCCATGAATAAAGAAGAGCTGGCTGATGTGTAACTGGTGTGTCCAGTTAGTGTTATATACTTCTACTTTTATTTTACCCAAGGACTGACTTTGTCGCCTGCTGAGGTGTTGTCCTGGCTGTGTCCCCAGATAACCCAGAATCACTGGAATTGCTGACACAGTGACATACTCAGTGCTATCGATCTGTTCTGAATTCCAGGTTTATGTCCCTGCCTGACACCAGCAAAGGAAGTTGGCCACTGCTGGGATACAAAGGCTGACCTAGTGAATCTGTAACCTCAGTGCTGATCCAGATGTTGCTGTGAGATACCCATAATGTGCTGCGATGACCTCCTTTGCCAGCGTACCAGGTGGTAGGTCTTGATCCAAGGGAGTAGGAAATTGAGCTGTTGCTGAATGTAGGCACAGAGGAGAAGGGAGGGATTTGTTTCAGCATTTATTGCTCAGCATCAAGCTTATTTCCAGTTTACAATGTTTGCTGAAAGGCAGTAAAATAAGTAGCAGAAGAATAAAGGCATTAAAAATGCTTCCAGGGAATTCTGCAGTGCTAAACAAACTCATGTTCCTGTTGTCATACCAGGAAAAAAGTAAATTGTGACTTAATTTTAATTTACATTGTAATACTACTGCTTCAATACAAATTAATTAGAAATGTAAATTACTTTAAGCTTAGGGAGGGCAGGGCTGGATGGGATCTTGGCAATGAGGAATTGTTCCCTGGCAGGGTGGGCAGGCCCTGGCACAGGGTGCCCAGAGCAGCTGGGGCTGTCCCTGCATCCCTGGCAGTGCCCAAGGCCAGGCTGGGCACTGGGGACAGTGGGAGGTGTCCCTGCCATGGCAGGGGTGGCACTGGGTGGGCTTTTTCCATCCCAACCCATTCTGGGATTCTGTGATTTCAGTAATAGTCTGTAAAAGAAAAAAATACTGCTAAATTTCAGTAGGCATTTCTTTAATATATCACGCTAAAGATAAGACTTATGCCCCTGGAAGTTCTTTAAAAAAAAGGATATTTAACATGATTTTTGTCCAAATGTGTCTGTAGGTTCTTTATAATGTAGCTGCACCTGAAGAGATCCCCAGTGGCTTTGTGTCATGCTGAGTAACAACATGGGGCACTGCTTCATGGGACGGGGAGCCATGATCCCAAGGAAGCTGAAGCCATTTCTGTGCAGGATGTTGTCGGGTTACAAACCCAAAAACGACGTCAAGGACTCTTACAAGGTTCTGGAGCTGGAGGAAGGCTGTTCCCTCGACGACGTCAGGAACTCCTACCACAATCTTGCCAAAAAATACCACCCGGACAGCAGCTCCGGCATGGCCGACTCCAAGGCCTTCATACGGGTGGAGGAGGCCTACAGGGTCGTGCTGGGCGACCTGGCAGCCAAGCAGAAATCAGACTCCGGCGAGGAGGAGGAAGACCAGTTCAAATCCAAGTCCCTGCAGCACAGGCACTACCTGAGCTTCGAGGGCGTGGGCATCGGCACGCCGAGCCAGCGGGAGAAGCAGTACATGCAGTTCCGCGTGGACCGCGCCACCGAGCAGGTGCTGGAGTACCGGCAGCAGCGCCTGGAGAGCCGCTACGCCGGCAGCGACCTCAGCAGGGCCCAGGACGTGCGGCAGAGCAAGAAGGTGAAGATCACCCAGGCCGTGGAGCGCCTGGTGGAGGACCTCATCCAGGAGTCCATGGCCAAAGGAGACTTCGACAACCTGAGCGGCAAAGGGAAGCCCCTGCAGAAGTTCTCGCACAGCCCCCACATCGACCCCATGACCCACAACCTGAACAGGATCCTCATCGACAACGGCTACCAGCCCGAGTGGATCCTGCTGCAGAAGGAGATCCGCGAGACCATCGGGCGCCTGAGGAAGAGCATCGTGGCCTCCAGGAGGAAGCTCGGGGAGCCCATGACGCAGTCGGAGCAGAAGCAGTGGGGCCGCGTTTGCGAGCAGTTCGCGGAAGACATCAGGAAGTTGAACAAGAGGGTTGACAACTTCAACCTGGTGGTGCCCATCCTGAGCAGGCAGATGGTGCACTTCAGCACCGACAAGGAGATCCTGCGAGCCCGAAAGACTTACGAGGCTGTCGTGGAAAAGGTTTCTGATCCAGGCACGAAGGAGAACGACGGGGAAGAGGGCAAAAGGTTTGGGTGGAAGTCTTCTCTCTTGAGGTGGTTAAAACTTGCACCAAAATAATTTCGTACTAATTCCTCTTGCCAAGGTTTTTGAATGCACTTTATTAATGAAATATAGCACTAGAGAAATTTCAGGGTCGCTGGAAATGTCAAATCCACGCTGTTACACTACTTGAAGGAAATTTGGTTGTGTGATGAGCATTTGCATTATAAATAATTATTTTTAAATATTATTAAATGAAATGTGCCAGTCTGGGTTGTGGTAGAGTTAATTTTTCTCATTGTTAGTCTGGGGCTGCGTGTTGGGTTCGGGCTGGAGGCAGTGCTGACCATTCCAGGGTGTTTTTATTGCTGGGCAAGGCTTGCACAAACCCTGAGCAGCTGCTGGCTGGGTTAAGCCACAGCAGCAACAAATCAAACAAGTTCTTCTCTTGCAGGCCATTTTCCTTCTGCTGAAATCCAAATTAATGCTTCACTTCAGCACAGTAATCACTTTCACAGGCTCTTATCACTTCAAAGGGGAAACAGAGGCATAAGAAAAACACATTAAAGTGGAGGCAAACGTCTTGCTGTGCCCTGTTTGACCTTTGCACTCTTATTTCCATACTTACAACTCATGAATTTTTGGCAGGTTCCCTGCATATTTTTTAAAAGTACATTCACCTCTTCAAGGGTAAATTCAGTGGCTGTGAAGGGAGGGTTCTGGATGTCTTGGCTTGGAATGTACATGTGCACAAGTCCATTTTTTGCATCTTTTACAGAGAAAGAGGTCTTGGAAATTTATTTATTGGTGAACACCCCCTGCCATGGGCAGGGATACCTTCCAGCTCTGTGTATGAATGTTTATTTCCATAATTTATTCTTGTTTATAACAAAAACTTAATTAAAGATACTGTGAATTAAAGATACTTTTCTGAAGGTCCTTTGACATGGTACTTTTGAAAACCTCACATTTTGATTTACATTAGGATCTGCAAGAATTGGATCAGAATTGCTGTTCAGACAAATCCAGTGGGAGATTTCAAGAGCAAATCCAATTCATAGCACAAGGGTGAATAGAAACCAGTTTTCAGGAAATGGGACCCACTTTGGCTCACAAAGAAGCATCAGCACTTCCCATACCAGAGGTGCTATAAAGGGTGAATCAGCAGACTGACGGATTTTTATGTTCTTATTAAAACCGCTTGGGTTTAAATGGGGTAGGTGTGACCTGACTGAGGAACTTTAAATCAGCCTTGCACTGATGCCATCAAAACCTGCCAGGCACAAATATCCACTTCTGCAGCATTTACAATGACGATTGAAAAATAATTTCCACTTTAATGTTTCCCAGGTGTTTAAAGGAATTCAGTGTTTCAGGGCTTGTCTATAATTTTGTTGCAGTGTTTAGTCAATACTAAGGAATATCAACTACTGCCCACAGAAAATCCAGGAGAGAATGGCCTTCAGAAGGAATTTTTCTGGCTGATACTGGACTGTTAATTTGAATTTGATAAAGGTTGTTTTATGACTGTGAAAAAGGGTTCAGTCATTGCTGACCTCAGATCCAAAACCACGTTGTTTATTCCCAGAACTTCTTATTTGTTGGTTTAATACCCACATGCCTTGTGGCTTGAAAGGCTTAAGTGACATCTTAATATAAAGACAAAAGATTGTATAGGTATATAATTTTATATATTATGAAGATACAATATTTGAGATATCAGTTTTTCTCAGGGTGAGGAATCTGTTTCTTGCCCAACAGGACAAGCGGGTATCGCTTGAAATTGAAAGAGGGATTTAAACAAAGTATTGAGAAGAAATTCTTCCCTTCTCTAGGCACTGTAGATGTTGAGTCCTGCTGAGGATTTCTGTGTTTCAGAGCAGTAACATCGTGGGATGAACGTGGAGATACAGAGGAGGCTCTGAGGAGAAGGAATAAAGGAGAAGCAAGAGCAGGGCATCTTGTAAAAGAAATATGTAAGTGATCAATCTTCATTCTTATGCCCCTCTGAGGGAGCAGGGAGTGTGGTGTCTCTGGGCTTGATGGAGCACAGTGTGTTCGTGTAAGTTAAGGTTAAAAAAGGAAGCAGGGAGGACTTTGAGCACAGTGTGATTCTTTCAATTCCACGTCTGTGAGATGTGCCCTCTAATCCTCAAAACGCTGACTTTGATCCAGTTCTTTTCTTTGCCCAGGGCTTTTATTTAGCATCTGTCTTTTGGCACTTCTTTGTTTTGGTGTTTTAGATGGGTAGTGTTCCACAATGAGTTTATTGACATGTTTGTTACCCCCACATTGCTTGTCCTTCCTACACAGACCATTCCGTGATGAATGAATTAGAGTTTATCCATGTTTATTAATTCCGCTTAGTTACATTAAACCAGACAGCGGACTGAGATTTAAGGGCATTTAGGGGTGAACGTTATCTATTCCAGCATGGGAATGACAATGCTGTGCTGTTCCCGTGGGGCAGCGGAGGCGGCCGGGGGTCATTCCCGGCCGTGTGGAGGCGGCTCTGGTGCTGAGGGGACCGTGAGGGGGCGACCATGGCGGGAGGGGCTCCGGCCGTGAGGGAGGGGGCGGGGCCTGCGGGAAAGGCGGGAGCGCGCTGGCCCCGCCTCTTCCCGCCCCGCCCGAGAGGGATAGGGCGGGGCTTACGGCGTGTGGAGCCGTATTGACCAATCACACCGCTCTGTCCTTACCCGGCCCTCGGCTGACGCGCAGCGCTCGGCTCTGATTGGCCAGAGGGCGCGTCAGTCAGGGGGCTCGGTGCCCTCAGGCGGAAGCGTCTCGCCCGGGAGCGGGTACGTGCGGCCGCGCCGGGCCGGGCCGGGCGGTACCGGGACAGGGACCGGGACCGGGATCGGGATCAGGGACAGGGACGGGGAGCGGGATGGGGGGCGAGAGAGAGAGCGGCACCTCACCGGGCGGCACCCCGGGGCCGCTCCCCTGGGACACCGGTGTGTCACGGATTGTCCGGCCCTGAGGACGCGCCGCCGGTGCTCCGCGGGGAGCGAGGTCGGTAGGGGAGGTGAAAGGAGAAAATGCCGTGTTTTATATAAATAACAATGTACCCGGCCGGGCCGTAGGGATCCCTGGCGGGGCTGTAGCTCGGGCTCGGGGCTCGCCGTGCCCCGTCACGCCCCGGTGCCAGGGCGGGCACGGGGCTCGGAGCGGGCCTGAGGCAGAACCGCCTCTGGAGGATTGCGGAATCGAGATGGGTTTATCCTCTGCCTCCTCAAGTTTTAACTTTATTAGCGCTCCTAAAGAATCCCCGCTGCGGGCAGTGTCGGGACTGAGCAGGACATTGCTGTAAAGGGATAAATCTTGGAATTGGTTGGGTTGGGTTTGGAGGGACATTAAATCCCAGCCAGTGCCACCCCTGCCATGGCAGGGACACCTCCCACTGTCCCCAGGCTGCTCCTCAGTGCCCAGCCTGGCCTGGGACACTGCCAGGGTCCAGGAGCTTTGTAAGGAATGGAAATATAGTTAATATCACTTTTTAGTAAGTTTGCCACACAGCCTTGTTTTTGTGTAAATTAACTTAAAACTTCCTTTCTTTGCTCTTGTCTTTCTGTAATACTTAAAAATCAGTGCTGTGGAATAGGGAGAACTGAAAGTGAAAGTGCAGGAAATCACTGAAATAAGTGGGAAAATGACAATGGCAGTTACAGAAATGTTCACATAAGCCCCTGATATACTTTTCATCCTCTGTGCATGTGGGGAAATGTGTGACCTAAAGGATATTCTGAGGAGTTGCTTGTGGAAGATTCATCTTCTTCAAGGAAAACCCGAATATCCTTCATGCCTTTAAGTTTCTTCCCTTTTTCCTTCTGTCTTCTCCCCTCTTTGGAAACAGGCAGTTCTGTTCTCTACTAATCCAATGATATTCCACATTAAGGCATTTTTTCCCTGCAGACTTTTCGTATTTCCTTGCAACTGCTTTCAGTATTTTGTTCAGGTGAAATCTGCTCATTTGGGGAGAGAAAAGCTGATTTTCAGGTGAAAATGTGGAGCTGCCATTGTGTTTTCTGTCTGCATAACAGAGCAGTGGGCTTGCTCTCCGTGCTGGCCTCTGCCAGGGCTGGTTTTTACAGCTGCAGAGTCCCCAGTTTGTTCCTGCAGATGTGTTTGTGTTTGCTGGGCAGGCTGAGGAGTGTCCCTGCCTGCCCTTGGCAGAGGGGAGGAGGCTGATGGTGGGAAGGGCTTGAAGGACAGGAATTCCAAGGGCTTTACCTGTTTCCTGCCTGGGAGCTGTGTGGGTGGGAGAGTTCAAAGCAGACAGTGATTCCTGCACCTTGATCCAGGTGGGAAATCCCAGCTGAAGGCATCTGCCTCCCCCAGAGGGTGTGTGCAGCTGTCCTGGGCTGGCAGCTGGCCCTGTGTCCCTGCTCGTGCTCCTGGGGACAAACCTCAGCCTGGCTGCTGGCCATGGAGCCTCAGCTTGGCTGTGGGGCTGGGATTTTCAATGCAGTTTATTGTGTTCTTCCTCTTGTCCTAAGGAATTATGGAGAATTACAGGTCATGGAAAGGGAGCTCAGGCCTTGGCAGGGGCTGCCCAGGGAGCTTTGCAGTGCCCATCCCTGCAGGTGTCCCCTGCAGGTGTCTGGATGCCCTTGGGGACACAGGTCAGGGGTGGCACTGGGTGATCCCAAAGGGCTTTTCCCACCCTGCTGACCCTGGAGTTCTGTAGGATCACAGCAATTCCCTGTGAGAGCTGTGGGATGAGCAGGGACCTGACCACTGCCAGGGAAAGGTGAGAGGAGAATTCCTGAGGAGAACAACCAGATGGCTGAGCCCAGATGCTGCACAAATTAAAATAACTTTGGGATTTGAAGTGGCATCACAAGTGTGGGTTTCTGGAGGACAAACCTTTGGCTCGTGTTCCAGGAGGTGACCTGTGTTTGTAGCATGGACAAAATGTTTATTGATTGATTTTTATTCCACTTCTTCTCACTGCTGTTATTAACCTGAAAATGTTCTCCAGCAGTCTGTGCTGTCACACAGTTGTGAAGGACATTTTACCAAATGGCTGGAAATGAATTATGGCAGGTTGGAAAATGCAGAAGTTGACAATACTAAAGCAAATTAGAGCAGCTGTGAGTCAGTTAATTAACTTTGCTTTCCTCTTCCCATATTTAAGGTTCCCTGTGACCTTTTCTCTGTGCAGCGAGACCTTCTTTACCCTCAGAATCAGGGTTTGATTTTCTGAGTTGGGCTCTTTTTCTCTGTGTTAAAAAGGCACTAAATCATATTATCTGTTAGATTGGAGACTGGAAATATTAGAGTTTAATTGAGACTCCTTGACATGACTTAAGGACCAAGTTCTGCCATAAGCTTTGGGGTTGAGGTGATTTTCTGGAGGTTGTTTTATGACTACAGCTCAATAGAGTTTTATCATGGGATGGTTTGGGCTGGGATTTAAAACAATCTCCTTCCCTCTCCTGCCACGGGTGGGGCAAATTCCACTGGAAGGTTCTGTATAAAAACCTGAATTCTGTGAAAACCCCCAGAGTGGAACTCGTGAGAGTTGTCCAACATCTCGAGATGTTCCTGATTGATACTGAGAGTCTGCCTAGAGCAGGGCCTGGACTGAGTTAAAGGAATAAATAAATAAATAAGGGATAAATCCTTTATTAAAAGGCCTTTAAAGGACACTCCTTGGGCAGCACAAGAGCCTGGCTGTGGCTACACCCAAGATGCACCCTGGGTCAGGAGTTTTCACACTCTTACAAGTTTTGCTCCATTTCCATCTTGGGGTTAATTACAATTCCAGCTCCAGGTGATGCAGTCCCATCCTCCCAGTTTGCTCTCCTCAATTCACTGGTTTTACACTTTTTGGGGCTGAAGCTGCAGTGGTGTCCTTGATTCTGGGGCTGGAGAAGGATTGATTTGTGTGACTGAGCTGTGAGGAGAACTGCTGACACTTTATATGGAATTCAGCATTACACACAAATGCAGTGTGAAACTGCAGGGTGTAACTGTACAGTGCAGTGAATGTGGAAAACATGAAAGCTCAAACTGAAGGCATCAATGCTGACCTCACCCTTGGTTGTGTTTCAGGCACTCAGGAGCTGCTGTTGATGGAAGAGTCCAGGACAGAGAGCTGGGACAGCAGGACAGCGACAGCCGTGCCCAGGGCAGCCTGAGCCGTGCCCAGGGCAGAGTGAGCCGTGCCCAGGGCAGAGTGAGCCGTGCCCAGGGCAGAGTGAGCCGTGCCCAGGGCAGAGTGAGCTGTGCCCAGGGCAGCCTGAGCTGTGCCCAGGGCAGAGTGAGCCGTGCCCAGGGCAGTCTGAGCTGTGCCCAGGGCACTGTGGACTGTACCCAGGGCAGCCTGAACTGTGCCCAGGGCACTGTGGGCTGTGCTTAGGGCAGCCTGAGCTGTGCCCAGGGCACTGTGGGCTGTACCCAGGGCAGCCTGAGCCTGCCCAGGGCAGCCTGAGCTGTGCCTGGGGCAGTGTGAGCTGTGCCCGGGGCAGTGTGAGCCGTGCCCAGGGCAGCCTGAGCCGTGCCCAGGGCAGAGTGAGCTGTGCCCAGGGCAGCCTGAGCCGTGCCCAGGGCACTGTGGGCTGTGCTTAGGGCAGCCTGAGCCGTGCCCAGGGCAGTGTGGGCTGTGCCCAGGGCACTGAGGGCTGTGGCCATGGCCGGGTTCCTGGACAATTTCCGCTGGCCGGAGTGCGAGTGCATCGACTGGAGCGAGCGCCGCAACGCCATCGCCTCCATCGTGGCCGGGGTGCTGGTGAGCCACAAACTGTCACACTTGGGCCTCAGCTTCTGCCAGTTCTGCCTCTCAACTTCCCCCAGTCCAGCCTGGTTCTTGTGGGGTTGGCAGCAGCATTGCCACAAGGCCTGTGATGTTGCTGATCGTGAGCCATTTCTGCTCTTTCTTCTTGAGAGGAAATTCCTCATGGATTTCCTGCAGAATTGGATCTGTTAGAGCTGCTCTGTTCTGCACCATCTCATGTGTGTTTAGAGTCTGGATTCTTGTTCTTAAGGGGAACAAGGAACAGGGAATTTCACAGAAATTGCACGGGGAATTTCATAGACTCCCTGAAGGATTTGGGTTGGGAGGGACCTGCAAGCCCATCCATGGGCAGGGACACTTCCCAGTGTCCCCAGTGTCCAACCTGGCCTTGGGCACTGCCAGGGATCCAGGGGCAGCCACAGCTGCTCTGGGCATAAATTTATCCATACCCCACTCCTTAATGTGAACACAGAGTGTGGCTGATTCCCAAACACTCCCCTGAAAGCAGCAGCGTTGGGATTTTTGCAGGCATTGCCCATTGAGCACATTCACATCACTGCCCAGAAGAATTGGTGCTTGTTGGGAGCCAGTGTAGGCAGTGCTGCCCAGACCCTGGCTGGTTTCCCTGGCTCAGCCCCTGTGTCTGTGTGTGCCAGTTTTTCACAGGCTGGTGGATCATGATCGACGCTGCCGTGGTCTACCCCAAGCCGGAGCAGCTGAACCACGCCTTCCACACCTGCGGGGTCTTCTCCACCCTGGCCTTCTTCATGTGAGTGCTGGGGACAGGGCTCCCCACAGAGCCACCAGCAGCCAGCCAGCCTTGCTGACAGTGTGGATAAATCACACAGTCAGGGAATGGTTTGGGTTGGAGGGACCTCAGAGCCCACCCAGTGCCACCCTGCCATGGCAGGGACAGCTCCCACTGTGCCAGGCTGCTCCCAGCCCCATCCAGCCTGGCCTGGGATGGAGAATGCAATACTTACCTCAATATTAAACAATTCCCTCAGTTTTTACCATTTCCCTCAGTTTTTACAATTTTTACAGCTGTTCCCTGCCCAAAACTTCCTCAAATGGGAGGGTTAAAAATATCCTGGCTCTTCTTGTGGAGATGTAAATAAAAGTAACAGCTTTCATTGAATCATTCAAATTGGCAAGAAAAAGGGATGACTTGGGATTTTTGACTACACAGAATGCCAGGGAATTTCCCAGAATTTGTCACTTCTTAAAAAAAAAAAAAAAAAAAAGCTGGAGTTTTACTTAGAACTCTAAATTAATTTTCTGTAATCTGAAGTGTATCTCTTGTTTTTTGCCCCCAGGATAAATGCTGTATCAAATGCACAGGTGAGAGGAGACAGCTACAGTGATGGATGCTTAGGAAGAACAGGTAAATGAACTCTGCAAATCCTGCTCAGGTGATCATTTACCTGCTGGGGTTTTTTCCAAGTGGTGGTAAATGAAATAATCAGGAGATAAGGAGTGGGAGAGAGCTTCTGTGAATTAGTCTCTTTACAGAATTAACCCTTGGAGATAAGTGCTGGCTTTGTTAAAAAGGGGACTTGGTGAAATTAAACTTCTGGATGTCTTGGCTTCCTAAACTCTCCCTGCAAATCCTGGGGAGCTGCTGGGAGAAATCAGTTCCTGCCTGGGGGTGGCTGTGGAGCAGCCATTCCCTGGGGATGTGTCACAAACATTTCCATTTCCTGTGTCACTGCTGTGGGTGTCCCTGCACCTGCTGTCCTCCCTGCTTCCATTCATAATTCCCTTTCCATTTCCCTCCTGGATCCCAGCAGCCTTTTCCACGGGATTGGTGAATTTGGAGGGATTTGCTGCCATTTGAAGAGGCCTGTGGTGCTTTTTGTGTGTCAGTCATGTTCCAGCTCAGAGAACTTCAGCACAGGAATATCTTTCCTTCCAACGACTGAGCAGGTGGATTTTATCCTTTAACCTTGGGTTTAACCCTTTCCATTTGTGCCTTTGGTGAGCTCAGGTGTTCCATCCTCCCCGAGGAGCAGCTGGATTCTCTGGCCCTGTGGATAAAAATCCCCATTTCCCTCTCCCTGCAGGGGCTCGGATCTGGCTCTTCATCGGCTTCATGTTGATGTTTGGATCCCTCATTGCCTCCATGTGGATTCTCTTTGGAGCATATGTCACACAGAGTGAGTCTGCCTGTTTGCTCCTCTAGGAGAGGGCTGCTCTTGCCAGCTTTGGCTGGAAATCCACAGGGATGGAAGCCTGTGCTCTGGGAAACCCAGCCACAGCATCCAGGTTTCAGTCTGAGATTGACACTGGAATATCCTGCTAAACCCAGCTCCCAATAACTGAAATATCCTGTTAAACCCACCTCCCAGTTACTGGAATAGTGTGTGTTAAATCCAGCTCCCTATAGCTGGAATATCCTGTTAAACCCAGCTCCCAGTTACTGGAATACCCTCTTAAACCCAGCTCCCAGTTACTGGAATATCCTGCTAAACCCAGCTCACACTTACTGGAATATTGAATATCCTGTTAAACCCAGCTCTCTAAAGCTGGAATATCCTGTTAAACCCAGCTCCCAGAAGCTGGAATATCCTGGTAAACCCAGCTCCCAGTTACTGGAATAGTGTGTGTTAAACCCACCTCCCAGTAGCTGGAATATCCTGTTAAACCCAGCTCCCACTAACTGGAATATCCTGTTAAACCCACCTGCCAGTAGCTGAAATATCCTGTTAAACTCAGCTCCCAGTAGCTGGAATATGGAATATCCTGTTAAACCCAGCTGCCAGTAACTGGAATATCTTGTTAAACCCAGCTCCCAGTTACTGGAATATGGAATATCCTGTTTAACCCAGCTCCCACTAACTGGAATATCCTGTTAAACCCAGCTCCAGTAACTGCAATATCCTGTTAAACTCAGCTCCCAGTAACTGGAATATCCTGTTAAACCCAGCTCCCTATAGCTGGAATATCCCATTTAACCCAGCTCCCAGTTACTGGAATATCCTGTTAAACCCAGCTCCCAGTAACTGGAATATTGAATATCCTGGTAAACCCAGCTCCCAGTAGCTGGAATATCCCATTTAACCCAGCTCCCAGTAACTGGAATTCCTGTTAAACCCACCTGCCAGAAGTAAAGAACTGAGTGTTTCCTCTGTTCCTCCTCTGCAGACACTAATGTGTACCCTGGATTAGCAGTGTTTTTCCAGAATGCATTAATATTTTTCAGGTAAGTTACCTGGGCAGATTCCCCTTTTTCCAGAGGGACTTTCCTGCTTCCATACAGTGATACTCCTGGAAAAGCAGCTCTGTTTGCTGCTCCCTTTGCTGCAGAGCTGAGAACCAGGTTTGCTTTGCCCTGGCCAGGCTCTTGGCTCCCTCCCTTGTTGGTGCAGCTGCCTCTGCTCCCTGGGTGTGCAGCTCTGGATGTGGCTGCCCAGGGCTGCACAGAGTTCTGGATGAGGGGTTGCCAGTGATTTTGGTTTTGGACAATGGGCATCTCTCACCTCTGCCCTGCAATCCCTTGGCTCCCCTCCCAGCACAGCCAGCTGGGGGATCCCATTCCCTTTTTCCAGACTGTTTCACACCAATGGCTCAGGTCTCTGGTACTTGATATTCCCTGAATTTGCCTTCCCTGGCTGAGCTTGCAGTTTAAAGAGTGAGAATTAAATTTTTTAAGAGCATGCTGGTGTGTTTTATAACAGCACACTGGATTTATTTCAAATAATATTATTAAATCTATCATGTAACAGTTGAAAATCGATTTGGAGTCTCTAATAACTCCTTTTAGCTGTGGAATGCATTTTGCAATCCATGGATTTTATTAATCAAAGGCACTGAAAGTGTTAAGCAGTGTCAGTTCCAAGATGAGTCACTGAAGTTTCACCTCACCTCCTTTCTGCTTTCAGTTCCTGGCTGATCCTTTTCCTTCCATGCTTTGCAGTGACCTGGATGGGCTCTGGGAAATGGGGATATTCCTGCAGGAAACAGCAGCTCCTAAATCCCCTCTGGGGTTGAAAAGGGAAGCTGCTGAAGGCAGATTTTGTGCCTGAAGTTTTTTATTTAGAATCCCAGAAGGTTTGGGTTGGAAGGGACCAAATCCCATCCAGTCCCAGCTGGGCAGGGACACCCTCCCCTACCCCAGGTGGCTCCAAGCCCTGTCCAGCCTGGCCTGGGGCACTGCCAGGTGTGGGCAGCCACAACATGGGGCATTTTGGAAATCAGATTGTAATATGGGTCTGGTTCTCTACCACAGGATTCATATTCTTTCTGATTTGTTCATGAAAATGGAATTGTTTGGGTTTTACCCCAGCACATCCTGTCACGGTGAGCTGGTTCCCAGGCAGCAGAGTGGGACTTGCTGCTCTGGACTGCTTGAAACTCCCAGGCCTTTCCTTCAGAAGGGCTGTGAATGTGGGTGTGTTTGTGTTTGGGCTTCAGCTGGCTCCCACAGTTCCAGCCATGCACAGGAAGCCAAATATAAACACCAACCCCAAATCCTGATCTAAAAGTTCATGGCTGAGCTGTTGATTTGCACAGGTGAGATTTAGGGATACTGTTAAAATCTAACCCTATGTGTGGTCTGATTTTTATTTCTTTTCTCTTTTCCCCTCAGCACCCTGATCTACAAGTTTGGGAGAACAGAAGAGCTGTGGGGCTGAGCCCCCCTGGCCCCCAGCTGCCCCGTGGTTCTTGTGTGTAGATAATTCACATCCTTTGTCCTTGGTTTGCTTCCCAGCCTGGTGGAACTGGGACCATCCCAGGCTCTGTCTGAAGCTGTGCTGTGGCAGGACACACTGGTGAATGTGTACAGAGGACAGGATCTGTCCTTTCCCAGGGAAGGGCAGGCTGCCAGCCTCCCCTGCTCAGCCTCCTGCAGCCCCTGCCCTCCCAGCAGCTTCTCCTCACAGCTCCACCCGTGTCTGAGGCTTCTGTGAACAATAGTGAGCAAACAGGACAGAGCCCAGCCCAGCCCTGCTGGGATAAGAGCTGATTTTAAACATTTTATATTATTGTTCAGGTAAAAATAAAGTAGATTTTTTTTTTCCTTCTTCTTCTTTTGGTAAAAGGTTATGGGTTTTTACACTCAGCAGGTTGTGCATGGCAAAGCAAAGTATTCCTGACTTGTGATGGCTCTGGCACAAAGGACATTTGCTGGCACCACAGTCCTTGGAATTAATTTCATGCTGCTCAGTGTAAGAGATACCAGTTGGTATTTAATGTATTTCCTGATATTAGAATAAAAAAACTCCAACAAACTGATGCCAGTTGTGCTTGATATAAATGAGTCAGAGCAGTGTCTTGCTACTCAAGCCAGTGTCACTGTCTCCAGGGGAAGCTGCTTGCTGGTAAATCAGTTTTCCTGCCCTGCTCCCTCTGTGCTTAAAAGGAAGTGGGGTATGGATGGATTTACTGCTCACAGTCCAACCTTGTAATCATTTCAAGTTTCAATAAATTTTAGGAGTGACTCACAGCCAGTTTTAAGGATGCTGTTGTCTCAGTTAAAATGTATTTACCTCTTACATTCTATGGCTGTTTCCATTAATGAATTATTGAAATGCAGTTTCATCTCAGTGGAGTGAAACAGTGAGGCTGAGGATGTTTGCTGTCCCTGGAGTGTCCCTGCAGCTCCATTTGCTGGGGTGAGTCCTTCTCACGAGTTCTCTCTGGTTTTTTCTCTGCTTTTTGCAGCATTTGCCTCTCCCCTGGCTCCCAAGGCTTTTACAACTTCCCCACATCCCAGCTGCTGCTCAGAGGTGCCAGGAGCTGAGTGGAAATGCTGGGAACTGTTTGTCTGGGTGGGAATTGCTGCAGGAGCTGGGGCCAGCTTGGAGCTGCAGTAACCCCATCCCAGGGGTGCTCACTGCTGGGAATTCCAGACTAAAAGTGAACCCAGGTGCTCAAAGCAGTGAATTTTGTACAGCAGCTCACCTTGGCACAGGCCTGCACCACCCAGGAAAGCCAGGCTTTGCTCCAGGCCTGGCAGGTTTCTTGCCCAGCAGCTTTTGGGAATGTTTGTTGGGTTTTTAGGAAGCCAGGAAGGAGCTTGGGCTGGAACTGATCCCTGGACTCCTCCCAGAGCCAGGAGCTTGTGTCTGGACTGGAACTGGAACTGCAGCCAGGCTGGGAGAGCTGGGGGGGCTCACCTGGACAGGAGAAGCTCCAGGGAGAGCTCAGAGCCCCTGGCAGGGCCTGAAGGGGCTCCAGGAGAGCTGCAGAGGGACTGGGGACAAGGATGGAGGGACAGCACCCAGGGAATGGCTGCCACTGCTCTGGGCACCTTTACACCTCCCAAGGGGACACAACAGCCCTGGAGTCACTCCCAGCAAATTCTTTTTAATTGTTTGTGTAAAACATTTACCAGCACCCTCCCTGCCACAAGCCCAGTGCAGGTTTAGTCAGGAACACCCACAGATATTCCCAGGGGGTTTAACCTCATTTCTGCCCCTGGCTGGTTTGGTGGCTCCTTTTTGTGAGCTTTGTTCCCAGCCCAGCCTCAGTGTGGGTGCTGAAAGCAGAGCTGGTGCTGCCCTGGCAGTGCCCCCATGAGTCAGGATTTCCTGCAGCTGCCCTGGCAGCAGCCTGTGGAATCCCAAGGGTTGGATCTGTTCTGCAAGAGAACACCTGAGGAAGCTTCTGGCAGCTGCTGGCCTGGGCTGTTCCTGGCCAGGCTGGGACCAGGGCCCTGCCACCAGGCACTTACACAAACCCCACAGTTTTAATGAGTTTTTAAACAATTCATACCAAACCCAGGTGAAAAAAAATCAAATAATCCTTTTTTTTTTTTTTTTAATTGTACAGAAGATGCTCTTATTCTTTGTGCTTTATTGGACACTCCAGACCCCACGGGGGTGATGGGGGGTTTCACTTGGGCTCTTCTGCTTTAAGGCACTAAAACTCTCAGCCAACTTCTCTTCTGCTGGTGCTCAGCAAGAGGTTTTAGTGTCTGACAGGGACTGAGAAACGTTGGAAAAACTCAGAGTGAAATTCCTCTCAGGTCCTTTGTGGTGTGCAGGGCCTGGCCTGGCTGCAGCAGCAGATTAAAGCCCCAGGAGGGTGGGAGGAGGCAGATAAGGACAGACCTCTGGGAGGGGCTCCTGGCACAGCTGCAGCCCAGCAAAGCACCCACAAACTCCTCCTTGGTTTGTCCTGCACTCAGAATGATCCAGGAAAGCAAACTGGGGTGGGTATGATGGGAGTGTCATTGCCAACAGAAACCAACCAGTGAAAATGGAATTCACACCCTGAAACATCCCAGGTCACCCCTCATCAGTAAAGTGCAGTAATTCCTCCAAGCTGGGGTGGGAATTCACCCTTTCAATCCCTTGGCTCCAGGCAATTTAGTGTTCCTTCCCTTCCACCTGCCCTCTTCCAGTGCTTCTGGCACAGGCAGGAGCTGGGGCAGCTGGGCAGAGGCCCCTGGAGCATCAGGGTCTGGGTTCAGGATGGTCCTGTGACCCCAGGGATGGTCCTGTGATCCCAGAATCCATGTTAAGGATGGTCCTGTGATCCCAGGGATGGTCCTGTAACCCCAGGGATTGTCCTGTAATCCCAGGGTGTGTGTTCAAGATGGTCCTGTGATCCCAGGGATGGTCCTGTAATCCCAGAGAGGTCCTGTGATCCCAAGGATGGTCCTGTGATCCCAGGGTCTGTGTTCAAGATGGTCCTGTGATTCCAGGGAGGTCCTGTAATCCCAGGATCTATGTTAAGGATGGTCCTGTGACCCCAGGGATTGTCCTGTAATCCCAAGGGATTTTCCTATCATCCCAGGCTTTGTGTTCAGGATTCCCCTGTGATCCCAGGCTCTGCTCCTCTGTGTCCACGATTCTCCTGTGATCCCAGGGGTTCATGTTCAGGATTCTCCTGTCATCCCTTTGTGTTCAGGATTTTCCCATGATCCCAGGCTGTGTCCAGGATTCTCCTGTGATCCCAGGCTCTGTGCCCAGGATTCCCCTGTGATCCCAGGCTGTGTCCAGGATTCTCCTGTGATCCCAGGCTCTGTGCCCAGGATTCCCCTGTGATCCCAGGAGTTCATGTTCAGGATTCTCCTGTGATCCCAGGCTGTGTCCAGGATTCTGCTGTGATCCCAGGCTGTGTCCAGGATTCTCCTGTGATCCCAGGCTCTGTGCCCAGGATTCCCCTGTGATCCCAGGAGTTCATGTCCAGGATTCTCCTGTGATCCCAGGTGTTCATGTCCAGGATTCTCCTGTGATCCCAGGCTCTGTGTCCAGGATTCCCCTGTGATCCCAGGCTCTGTTCCTCTGTGTCCAGGACTGTCCTGGCAGCCTCTGGGCAGCCCAGGGCAGGTGGCCCTCACTGGGGTGGCCCTGCAGTGGCTGCCCTGTCCCTGGAGGTGTTGGCTGAAGGCTCCTCACCCTCCTGGCCAGGTTCCTCTCCAATCTCAAGGGGCTGGGGCTCCTCCTCAGCAGGACTGTGCAGCTGCTCCTGGCCAGCCCAGCCAGGGTCCCTCAGGAACTGGGGAAAACCACAGAACACCAGGTCAGGCCTGTGAGAAACCCCAACAAACTGCTCCAGCCCAGAACCCACAGCAGGAGCTGCTCCTGCACATCCCAGCCTGGCCTTCCTTACAACCACACAAGGAAAATGTTAAAAAAACCCCTTTATTTCTGGGGGGAAATAAATCAATTATCCTTCCAATATCCCTTCAGGTGAGTTAAAGCAGCTGCAGTTCCTCATTGCCTGTTTGGGGTTGTTTTTAAAATAAATTTTGGCCAATCTTTCCATGTCAGCTGAAATCCCTCTGAGTCAGGAGCAAACCCCCTGCAGCTGGGGATGCTCAGCTGCAGGAATGCTCAGCTGCAGGGATGCAGCAGCTGCAGGGATGCTCAGCTGCAGGGATGCTCAGCTGCAGGGATGCTCACCTAAAGGGATGCAGCACCTGCAGCAAGGGGCACCCAGCTCTGCCCTGCTCAGAGCCAGCCCAGGGGATGCTCAGCTCCTCCTGGCACCCAGTGCCCTCCAAAACCAACCCAGCAGCTCTCCAGGGAATAACTCAAATAAAGGATGGGAACCAAAGCAAGCAGCTGTAAAAATCTGGGACAAATTAAATTAAATCAGGTTTTATCCAGGCTCCACTTTCTCTGCAGCCACCACAAGGCCAATGAGCCCCTTTCCCCTCTGTCCTGCCCTATTCCAGGCTGATCCCTTTTATTAATTCACATTTTAAACACTCTAGAAATCCATATTTTAAACACTCTGCCAGTTCCCCTCTTTTCCTTTCTGTCCTTCCCCATCCCAGGCTGATCCCATTTATTAATTCACATTTTAAACACTCACTCTGCCAGTTCCCTTCTTCTTCTCTCAGTGTCCTGTTTCATGCCAGACTGGTCACATTTATTAATTCACATTTTCAACACTCGAGAAATTCACATTTTAAACACTCACTCTGCCATTTCTCTTCTTTTCCTCTCAATGTCCTGCCCCATTCCAGGCTGATCCCTTCTATTAATTCACATTTTAAACACTCCAGAAATTCACATTTTAAACCCTCTGCCAGTTCCCCTCTTTTCCTCTCTGTCCTGCCCCATCCCAGGCTGATCCCTTTTATTAATTCACATTTTAAATCCTCTGCCAGGCCCTGCTGTGCAGGGGATCCACTATTGCTGCTCAATAATCTGGGAAATTCACATTCAGAAATTCAGAATACAGGAGGAGCCTCAGTCCTGGCTGGTGCTTTGCAGGACAGGCTGCACTGTTTAATACCCAGCAAAATTCTTTTTTAATTATTATTATAATACCCAGCATCACCTTTTTATTATTAATAAGACCCTATACAGTTATTTTAAAAATTATTTTAAAACCCAGAACAATTATTTTTAACTATTTTAATACTCTATATAATAAGTTTCTTACTTACTTTTCTTTCTTACTTTATTATCCTCTAAAAAGATTTATTATTATTATTATTATTATTATTATTATTATTATTATTATTATTACCCATACAAGGGTAGTCATATTAATAGCCTGTACAAGGATTTTTTTACTATATGAATACTCTATACAAAATTTTTTTTTACTCTTTTCATACCCTGTACAAGGATTTAAAAATTATTATTATTTTAATACCCCGTACAAGGATATTTTACTATTTTAACATACTTACAAGGAGTTTTTAATAATTTTAATACCCTGCACAATTAATTTTTAATTATTTTAATACCTTGTACAAAGAGTTTTTAATTATTTTAATACCCTACACAATCTTTTAACTGTTTTCATACCCTGTACAAGTGTATTTTACTATTTTAATATAATTACAGGGATTTTTTACTCTCAATACCTTGCTCAATTATTTACTAAAGATTTTAATATCGTCTACAAAGAGTTTTTAATTATTTTAATTAAAATAATTAAAATAATAGGATTTCTTTACTATTTCATTATAATTACAGGAATTTTTTTTACTATTTTAATCATTGTAAAAGGATTTCTTTCATTCTTTTCATACCCTGCAGAAGGATATTTTACTATTTTAATATAATTACAGTGGTTTTTTTACTACTTTAATCATGGTACAAGGATTTCATTATTTTCATACCCTGCACAAGAATTTTTTTCCTATTTCATTATGATTACAGGGATTTTTATTTTTTACTATTTTAATCATTGTACAAGGATTTTTCCCATTATTTTCATACTCTGCACAAAGATTTTTTTACTATTTTAATATAATTACTGGGAATTTTTTTTACTATTTTAATCATTGTACAAAGATTGTTTTTCATTATTTTCATACCCTGCACAAGAATTTTTTTACTATTTTATTATAATTACAGGGATTTTTATTTTTTACTATTTTAATCATTGTACAAAGATTGTTTTTCATTATTTTCATAGCCTGCACAAGGATTTTTTTACTATTTCATTACAATTACAGGGATTTTTTTTTTACTATTTTAATAATTATACAAGGATTTTTTTCATTATTTTCATAGCCTGCACAAGGATTTTTTTGCCATCTGAACACACTGCACGTGGATTTTTTGCCCTAAATGCACTTCCCTGCACAAGTGGCCCCTGTGAAATTCCAGCTGGGGCAGCAGAAAAACAGAAAATGATTCACTCTGGTTCCTTCAGCCCATGGCTGCAAAATATTCACCTCCACGAGCTGCACACAAATCAAACCTTTAAAAATAAAACCTTTAAAAATCAGAATTTTGTGCTGAATAAGAACTTTTACATCAAAGCTCTGCTCGAGGGCAGCTCCTTGTGCCAGGGGAAAGAGGAAGAGGAGCAGCACTGAGAGCACGAGGTCAACCAGAAATGTCCTGCTAAAAACAAAAAGAGGAATTGCCCAGGAACAGCCCCTGAGGTGTCAAAATAATCACAAAATTAAAAATATTTAAATATCCTGGGTTGGCCTGTGCAGAGCTGCTGCAGCCCTTGTGTCACAAAACCTCTGGGGCCAGGGTCTGACTGTGACAGTGAAAGAGTGACAAAGAAATGGAAATAGTGGGGAAAAATGGTGACAAAGAAATGAAAATAGTGGGGGAAAATGGTGACAAAGAAATGAAAATAGTCGGGAAAAATGGTGACAAAGAAATGAAAATAGTGGGGGAAAATGGTGACAAAGAAATGAAAATAGTGGAGAAAAACGGTGACAAAGAAATGAAAATAGTGGGGAAAAACGGTGATAAAGAAATAAAAATAGTGGCAGAGAAATGAAAATAGTGGGGGAAAATAGTGACAAAGAAATAAAAAGAGTGGGAAAAGATGGTGACAAAGAAATAAAAATAGTGCAAAAAATGGTGACAAAGAAGGAGGAGCAGGAGCCAGGAGCAGCCAGGCCAGGCTGGGTTTGCCAGGAAAGCAACAGACTGACAGAAAGAGCAACAAAGAAATAAAAATAGTGGCAAAAAATGGTGACAAAGAAATAAAAACAGTGGCAAAAAATGGTGACAAAGAAATAAAAAGAGTGGCAAAAAATAGTGACAAAGAAAGAGGAACAAGAGCAGTCAGGCTGGGTTTGCCAGGAAAGCAACAGACTGATAGAAAGAATGACAAAGAAATTAAAATAGTGGCAAAAAATAGTGACAAAGAAATAAAAATAGTGGGAAAAAACAGTGACAAAGAAATAAAAATAGTGGGAAAAAATGGTGACAAGGAAAGAGGAGCAGGAGCAGGAGCAGCCAGGCCAGGCTGGGCTTGCAGGAAAGCCCAGGCAGGCACAGGAAGGAGTTTCCAGCTCAGCAAACAGGACAGGGCTGGGGGGTGACAGAAGCACATCCTGAGCCATCCCCTGCTCATCCCCAGCCCCATCCCTGCCTGGGGGATCCTCCCCAGCTCCCCTCCCACAGCACAAACCCCGGGCCCCCCCTACCTCCTCGAAGTGGGAGGGGATTTCCAGAGGGGGCTGAGCCCAGTGTTTGATTTTCTGGCGGTTTTTCCACAGGAACAGCAACGCAGCTGCCACCAGGTTGGCAAGGAGCAAGGCCAGGACAAACGGGGGGATGATGTACCCAGCTCGGGTTGCCTCTGCAAAACAAGGAAAAAAATCCAAATACACGAGGCAGGTTGACATTGATGGAATCATGGCATGGTTGGGTTGGGAGGGACCCTAAACCCCCCCCTGCCATGGCAGGGCCACCTCCCACTGTCCCCAGTGCCCAGCCTGGCCTTGGGCACTGCCAGGGATGCAGGGTGGGCACCCTGTGCCAGGGCCTGCCCACCCTGCCAGGGAACAATTCCTCATTGCCAAGATCCCACCCAGCCCTGCCCTCTGGCACTGGCAGCCATTCCCTGGGTGCTGTCCCTCCATCCCTTGTCCCCAGTCCCTCTGCAGCTCTCCTGGAGCCCCTTCAGGCCCTGCCAGGGGCTCTGAGCTCTCCCTGGAGCTTCTCCTGTCCAGGTGAGCCCCCCCCAGCTCTCCCAGCCTGGCTCCAGCCCCTCTGGGATCATCTCCTTCATCCCATTTTCCAGCAGATTAGGAAGGAAATGGAGAAGGTGCCACACTCCCTCCATCCCTGGCTGAAATCTCCTGGTTCTTTTGCCACTGATGCCACCAGGAGTGAGGTCCCCTGGTGCTCCCAGCCCTGCTGACACAGGGGGTGACAGGGACAGCCCAGGGGGTGCAGGACTCGTGTCCCACCCCACACAGACCCCACACAGACCCCATCCCTACCACTGAGGGCAGTTCTGTGGCACTCTGGGGCACTTGGCTGCCCTTCCAGGTGACCTGAGTAAACCCTCAGCTGCACTTGAACACTGAAGCAATAAAGTGTTGACTCCTTCAGGTTTCCAATTTGGAATAGTGTCTTGCTTTCACTTAGCTTCTGCTGGAAAGACACACACACAACAAAACAGGTGTTACTGTGAAAACCACACCAGTTTTCAACACAAACATCCCTCCCCCACTTAAATTTCTCATTCAAGAAGCCCAATTTTTATTTTTCCTCGCTCAGCTTTCCCAAACAACAGAAGCAGTGGAATATTTCGGTTTTTCTGGGAATTTTGATGCAGCTTCTGCAGCAGCTCAGGCAGGGAGCAAAGCACAGAGAAATGGAGGGGGAAGGAAACCACAGTGGCTCCTTTCCTGGCTGTCAGCTGAAGGTGCTCTGTGTGTGAGAAAAACACAGTGCTGCAAGGCAGGAAGGAAGTGGAGATGATTTAACAGGGACTTTGAGGCAGAAGGGGGTTGTAAATAAATGCTTCTGCTTCTGTTTTCTACATGTTTGACTTCAGATTGATGTCATTTGGAAGCTTCCTCTTTTTTAAAGTTTTTTTTTCTTTTTCAAGCCTGACTTAACAGCTGCCCTGCACCTCTGGCCTGTCCAAACACAATTCCCAGGGAGCAGCACACGATGATCCCAAACCTGTGAGGCTCAGGATGAACAACAGGGATGATCCCAGCTCATCCCAGCTGATCCCAGCTGATCCCAGTTCATCCCAGTCTGGTCCTGCCCTCCCCTCCTCTCCCTCCCTGGGCTCAGGCACCCCCAGCCCCAGCCCAGCAGAGCAGGAGGGGCTCCCCAGAGTTTCCCACAGTGCTGGGGACACTGGGGAGTGCAAAGTCACCCCTGGCAGCAGCTCTGTGCCCGGATGAGCAGAGGGCTCCATCTCTCTCCCAGCACAGGAGGAAGTTCCCAGTTTGGGAGTGCAGCAGTCCTGGTGCCAAGGCCAGAACCCCTCACCCACAGCCCCGTGGGGCCCTTGCTGAGGCCACACAGAACCCCCTGAATTCCTGTCCCCACTCTGCTCTGCCAAGGGACACTGAGCCCAGCCCTCAGCCCCCAGAACAGATTTGAGAGGATTCTGACCTTTGGGGTGGCACTGGTGCTGTTCTCCCAGAAGGACACGAGGTACTGCAGGATGTCCCCAGGCTCGGGGGGGAACGGGGGGGTGACACTGATGACCAGAGAGCCAGGGCTGGCACTGACACTGCTCACCCTGGGGGGGCCCAGAGTGGCTGAAAACAAACAGAGAGAGCAGGGAAACCCTGGGCTGCACTGCTGCCTGCAGCCCCACAGCACCCCCAGATCCCCGGGGCTGGCACAGCCCTGCCAGCTGTGCCCATGGGCACCTTGTCCCCAGCCCAGAGCACTCAGTGCCACCTGCAGGGGACACCTGCAGGGATGGGCACTGCAAAGCTCCCTGGGCAGCCCCTGCCAAGGCCTGAGCTCCCTTTCCATGGGCAAATTCCTGCTGCTGGCCAAGCTGAGCCTGCCCTGGCCCAGCCTGAGGCCGTTCCCTCTGCTCCTGTCCCTGTTCCCTGGGAGCACAGCCCGACCCCCCCGGCTGTGCCCTCCTGGCAGGGACTTGTGCAGAGCCACAAGGGCCCCCTGAGCCTCCTTTGCTCCAGCCTCAGCCCCTGCCCAGCTCCTCAGGGATTCTCCAGCCCCTTCCCAGCTCCTCAGGGATTCTCCAGCCCCTTCCCAGCTCCTCAGGGATTCTCCAGCCCCTTCCCAGCTCCTCAGGGATTCTCCAGCCCCTGCCCAGCTCCTCAGGGATTCTCCAGCCCCTTCCCAGCTCCTCAGGGATTCTCCATTCCCTGCCCTGGACACTCTCAGCAAACACCCCAAATATCAGCAGTTTTGCTCAGCACAAGGCAGGCATCTCCCCACCTACTTTATGCATTTACAATATTTGCTTAACTTTTCCTGGAAATGCATGCTCTGAAGTGTCTCAGTTTATCTGCAGTTATCTTTTCCTTTGATCTGCCTGCCACACCCTCCATGCTCCCCACAGCCCCAATGTTTGGGCCCTACATGGAAAGGGGAATAATGAGTTTTCCCCTCCTTGCTTTGATGTCTCCATGTGTCCATCAGGATCAGCGTGGTGACCTCCAGTGCTCCAGGGTGTAAATCATGAAAATACCAACAGAGTGCTGTCAGAAACAACAGCAAAAATCCCTCCTTGCATGCACCAGCCCCTCCCTGTGCCCCAAATCCAGTGACTATGATCCTCCACTGAAGGAGGAGCCATGGGTTTGTTTTTTGGGAACTGATCTCCAGGGCAGTGACACAGGAATGTCCCCAGGATGTTCCTCCTCTCCCCCCAGCCTCTGCCTTGGCCCACACTGCCCTCAGCTCAGTGCTGTCCCACTCCTGAGGATCCCAGTCCTGCCCCCAGCCTGGGGATGTTCAGAGTTCAGGGCAGGATTCAGGCATTTCCTCACTCTGCTGCCACAGGAAATCCAGATTTAGAACCAGGGCAAGCATCAGACTCTGGGGCCTGGGCTGTGGCTGCCCCTCAGCAGCTCTGGGAGATCAGGGGCTGCAGAGCCCTGAAATCCCTTCCCTGCTCAGCTCCCATTTCAAAGGAACTTTTGAACCTGAACATTGACTTTTTTCCTAATCCTAAAACCAAGCACAGCAGGGCAAGGAGCTGATCTCAGAACAGCAGCACCAAACCTGCCACACAGAGGGGCTGGGGCTGCCCCTGCATCCCTGGCAGTGCCCAGGCCAGGCTGGGCACTGGGGACAGTGGGAGGTGTCCCTGCCATGGCAGGGGTGGCTCTGGGTGGCTCTGAGGTCCCTCCAGCCCAACCCAGTCTGGGATTTAAAGTGTGGCCTTGACACTGCTACACTGTAGTGCAAACAATTTATATTTCTCTGAACCATTTCTATTTCTCTGAACCATTTCTATTTATCTGCACCATTCCTATTTATCTGAACCATTAATACTTATCAGGACAAATTATATTTATCAGGACAATTTCTATTTATCATGACAAATTATATTTATCAGGACACTTTAGACAGTTTATATTTATCAGGACACTTTTTGTTTATCAGAAAAGGGATCTGTCCAGCAGAAAGAGGTGGTTTAGCCTCAGAGAGTTTGTGGTGTGTGTGTGGGCAGAGCTGAGAGGGGAAATGAGAACGTGGAAAATCCTCCAGCAGAAGAACCCTGGGGCTCTCTGGAGGCCCAACCACCCCAGAGGCTCAGGGGTTCCTCAGATCACACCTGAGGGAGCAGAGCAGAACCAAACCCTGGGGAGGCCTCAGGCAGGAACAGCCCAATCCCCTTGATACCCTGGGGTTTAGGTTTCTCTGTTCTGTTTTGGTGTGCAGTTTTTAGCTTTACAGTAAGTTATATTAAATTATATTAATCTTTATCTTAAGCTTTGTATTATCCTCTTTACTTGGATCTTTTCACAGGGTGGGGAAGACAAAACCATCCCATTCTAGCTGGAGACTCAAGGACAATCTCTTCAAACTTCAGGCCCAAAGCACAAACAATGTGAAAAGAGGAGGGTGGGCAAGTGAGCAAGGAGGATGAAACTTCATCACTTGAAGCTGTTAATTAGACAGCTAACTCCTGTATGCAAATGGACTAAAACTTATACAAATGTGAGATCTCATGACCAAGCTCTCTTTGGCTTCCATCTTGGGGCCACCTGGGCAGAGCCATGACTGGGGCTGCCCCTGGGTCCCTGGCAGTGCCCAAGGCCAGGTGGGCACTGGGGACAGTGGGAGGTGTCCCTGCCATGGCAGGGGTGGCCCTGGGTGGGATTTAAGCTCCCTCCAGCCCAGTCTGGGATGCCATGACTGCACACTGATTATTTTGCATTTAGAAATGAGTCATTTCCCCTGCCAATCCTAAAACCACCCCAAAGGCCCTTCAATAAATATCCCCTTTATTCCTCTGAACTCATCTGGGCTCTGTCCCAGCTCCCTGGGGCACCACCCTCCCAGCAGAGCCCAGGAAGCTGAGGGAGGCAGCCTGTCACTGATATGTTTTATGAAAAAGGCTTTTGCTAGGATCTTTTCTTCTGAGAAACTGAGAGGCCTCAGAAACAAAATGCAAACATTGATTATCTGCTGCTGTGGAATGCAACAGGTGCATCTGGGATTGGTCTCATGTGGTTGTTTTTAATAATGGCCAACCACAGTCAGCTGGCTCAGACTCTCTGGTCAGTCACAAAATTTTATTATCATTCCTTTCTATTCCTTTCAAGCTTTCTGATGAATCTTTTCTCTTTCTTTAGTATAGTATTAGCACATCATTTTCTTTTCATACAACATATACCACAAAACAATAACTCAGCCTTCTGAAACACGGAGTCAGACTCTCATCTCTCCCCTCATCCTGTGACCCACAAACACCAGCAGAGCAGCCCAGCTGCTCCCAGAGGCCCTGGATCAAGGCTAGCCCAGCACTCACTGTCTGTCTGTGCCACGAAGGCAGGGCAGTGTGCCCAGGGGGATGCCAGCGTGCCCAGCTCTGCCCGCACGCGCAGCAGGATCGTCCAGCGCCGGCGCCGCTGCAGCTCGGGGGGCAGCCAGCACTGGGGCTGGGGGCTCTGGGTGCAGCCCAGGTCAGTCCAGTCCATGTAGAACGACCTGCAGAGCACAGAAACACCATCCTGAGGCTGAGGGTGGCATGGGAGCAGAGGGGTGGGTGTGCTGTCACCAGGGTGGGGGCTGACACCAATGGGTGCTCTATCACCAGGGTGGGGTCTGACACCAGTGTGGGGTCTGTCTCTGGGGAAGGGGTTTTACAGCACTTCTGTGAGCCAGAGAAGGTTGGTAAGAGGCTCCGTGGTAGGAGGATCCATGTTAAGAGGCTCCATGGTAAGAGGATCCATGTTTATCCCTGAAAAACTTCTCCCAGAATCCCAGAATGCCCAGGCTGGGAGAGCCCTCCAGGACCATCGAGCCCAGCCCAGCCCCAGCACCCCAACTCAGCCCTGGCCCCCAGTGCCACATCCAGGCTTTGTTAAACACACCCAGGGATGGGACTGCACCACCTCCCCGGGCAGCCATTCCAGAACTTTCTCCCCCTGGCTGCAAAAACCTTTTCCCTGCTCTCCAGCCTGGATTTCCCTTGGTGCAGCTGGAGGCTGTGTGCTCTGGGTGTGTCAGTGCTGCTGCAGACAGAGCCCAGCCCCAGCTGAGCACAGGCACCTTTCAGGAGCTGTGAGAGTGATGGGGGCAGCCCTGAGTCTCCTTTTCTCCAGGCTGAGCACCCCCAGCTCCCTCAGGGCTCCTCACAGGGTTTGTGTTCCCTCTCCAGCCTCGTTGGCCCCTCTGGGTGTGCTCAGGGTCCCAAGGTCCTTCCCAAGCTGAGGGGCCAGAGCTGGGCACAGCACTGCACCAAGGTCATTGACACAGAAACCAAGAAAGGAAGAAGGATAAACAAGAGAAATCTGCAACTGCCTGTTCCAATGAGCACTTTCTTTGTCTCTCATGACCAATGAGAAAAATGTAAACTTCTGAGCTCTGTAAGAATGTATAAAAAACATCCATGCCAGAATAAAAACAGCTTGAAGCCTTCTGAAAATGGAGTGTGTGGCTCTGTATTGTCTCCATCTCAACTACAACATATCATTGTCTGTTGAAACCAGGTGGGGCAGTGCTCTTTATCTCACCCATGATTTTATCAATGGCAGGCAAAGATTTTAAGGTGATTCACCTGCCCTTGAAAAAGGGATATTTTGACTGGGCACTGAAAAAATCAGAGGATTTGCAAATTGCATTATTGAACATCTCAGGTGTTTGTTCTGTTCACTTTCCAGGCTGTAGCAAGCAAAACTGAGCTTCAGAGGAAAACCAATGTTCAGGGCAGGGCCTTTAAAGGCTGTAACAGCACTGACTGCTGGCTCTGGGAAAACACACAAATCAGAAATAACATGGCATGACCAGACAGCTCAAACATGGGAATCACACATTCAAACAGCCAAAGGTTCTCCTCAAATTGTTGAATTAACAGCAGAAGTCACAGATATCCCTCATAACTCCAGGGGGATAGCCACTGTTAATGGGCCAGATGTTAAACCAGTGGGGCAGGTTTCCTTGTCTCTTCCACAGCCTATTCCTCTTAACTCTGGGGAAATATCTTGTGTTCATGGGCCATTAATTATTACTTACCTTCATATTCATTAATTATTCATGTCTTCTCTTAAGATATCAATTATCCTCAGTGTCCCTGCAGGGCTGATCCCATTCCCCCATCCCATGGGGAGATGCTGTGCCCAGGGCAGGAGCCAAGCATTCCTACCTGGATCCAAGCTGAGCCTGGCCCAGCACAGCAGCCTTTGCCCCCTGCATTGCCAGAGGAGCAGCTTTCTGCTGCCCTGCATGGCCAGAGGGAGCCCAGGCCCATCTGCAGCAGCCCTGGAGCTGCAGAGGAAAACTCCCCCCTTGTGCAGGATCCCTGCTGCAGCAGAACCACAGCTGGCACTGCAGGAGGGCTGAGCCCCCCTGGGATGGGGCTGGGACACCACCCTGGCACACAGGGGACAGGGCATGGGCTGACTCTGGCAGGGTTGTTTCATATTATTGCATTTTTATTTTATTTTTCCTAATAAAGAACTGTTATTCCTACCCCCATCTCTTTGCCTGAGAGCCCCTTAATTTCAAAATTAAAATAATCTGGAGAGAGAGGGTTTGCATTTTCCATTTCAGGGGAGGCTCCTGCCGTCCTTGCAGACACCTGGCTGTTCAAACCAAGATAGCAACAAACAAAAAGCAAAATTATAATAATCTGGAGAGAGGGGGTCTGCATTTCCCATTTCAGGGGAGGCTCCTGCCGTCCTTGCAGACACCTGGCTGTTCAAACCAGGAGCAGGCAGTGCAGCCACCTGGAACACCACATCCCCTCCCAGGCAGTTCAGGTGAGACAAGAATGTGTTACACAGCTCTGGCCTCACAAGGGTTAAAGTAACCATTCCCCCTCCATTTGGGAAATTTCAATTGGCCAGAGAGAATCAGGAAAGGCTGAAACTCTGAGCAGCCTTTCTGGGTGTCCTCAGGGCTGCAATCTCTCCTCAGCTCAGAGGACACCTCATGGGCCAAGGGGCTGTCACTCACCAGGAGATCCATAAACACACCTGTGACAAAAACCATCCTTTCATTCTGTGCTGATTCATATTCAGGCTTTCTGGGGTTTTTAAAAGCAGCTGTTGTCCCAGATCAGAACAAAGTGAGTTGGTTTTATTTGCTGTTTACTCACGTTCTGTACTGGGCTGTGTACAGCACTGTGCCATTCTCCACTGCAACAGGAGACCACCTCAGCACACTCTGGAAGTTGTAGGAATAAACCTCCACATTTTGTGGGGCTGGTAAATAGGGAGGAGTTTCTAAAGGAAGAAGAGGAATAAAACAATTATTGAGATATTAAAGTGCACAGTAACCAAATTTCAGTCTCCAGATTCCATTGTGATATATTAAATTTTCACTGCTTTGCAGGTAAAACCATTTCCCCTCCTTCTGTTTCCAAGGGCTCTGGCACGTTCAGGTGGGCAGGCCCTGGCACAGGGTGCCCACCCTGCATCCCTGGCAGTGCCCAAGGCCAGGCTGGACACTGGGGACAGTGGGAGGTGTCCCTGCCATGGCAGGGCTGGCTCTGGGTGGGATTTGGGGTCCCTCCCAACCCAAACCAGTTGGGATTCTGTGTATCCATGAATTCCTTCTCCCTGTTTTTTATTCATTCCATAAAGAACATAAAGCTGAAAGTACTGAGCCCAGCAGAAAACCACAAACCCCAGCCAGTCCCCCATGAAGCCATAAATGAGGGTCCCAGAATCACCAGGGCTGGAGGATCCCTCCAGGATCACCCAGTGCCACCCCAGCCCCACAGCATCACCCCAATCCCTGTTCCCAAGGCCACATCCAGACTGCTCTGGGACAATTCAGTGACTCCAAACCTCCCTGGGCAGCTCAGCCCAAGGCCTGACCACTCTGAGAGGGACAAAACTGTTTCTAATTTCTGATCTGCCCCTCCCTGGTGCCATTTGAGGCCATTTCCTCTCCCTTCCCTTGGGACAGGCAGCAAAGCCCAGCTCCCCTCACTGCCCCTCTTGCCAGGACTTGTGCAGAGCAATGAGGTCCCCGTGAGCCTCCTTTGCTCCAGCCTCAGCCCCTTTCTGCTCCTCACAGAACATTCTTTTGTTCCTGGAAGGTTTTCCAGCCCCTCCTCTGCCCACTGGTGACCACAGCAGCTGCTCTGTTCTATCTGCAGCTCCCCTTTGCCTCCCTGCACAGCCCAGGTGGGCACCCTGTGCCAGGGCCTGCCCACCCTGCCAGGGAACAATTCCTCATTGCCCAGATCCCACCCAGCCCTGCCCTCTGGCACTGGCAGCCATTCCCTGGGTGCTGTCCCTGCATCCCTTGTCCCCAGTCCCTCTGCAGCTCTCCTGGAGCCCCTCCAGGCCCTGCCAGGGGCTCTGAGCTCTCCCTGCAGCTTCTCCTCTCTTTTTCCCCGTCTGCCTCCTGCTGACCCTGAGGTCATTCCAGTGAAACCTTCCAGGTCCCAGCTGGAAAAAAGAAAACCCTTCAGGGAGATGTGGTGGGCCTGAGGAACCTCTGGTTGTGCCAGCTCTGGAGATCTCAGCAGGCAGGAAATGGCAGGAGCTCTGTGCTGGGGAGGGCCCCAAACCCAGCTGTGAAAAATGCCTGGTTTATGATTGGCTTTTGGCAAATATTCAAATGAATATTATGTGTGTTGTGTTAGAAAGTTATGCTGTGTTAATTTTCTTAAGTAGTGTGTTAATAGAGTTTTAGGTTATAACAAAATGTTAAAATAGAAACTGTGCTATGTAAGATGCTTTTTTAAAGAAAGGACAAGCAGAGATAGCAGCCACAGGACACCTGAATCTTTCAGAGAAACAGAATTTATTGCTCCATTATCAGGAGAAATGAACTTCTGAGTGCCTCATTAAGGCATAAAGACACCATCAGGATCCAGAGGAAGAAGCTGACACTGCCCAGCCAGAATCCTGTGTTTGAATGGAATTTATGCACCATGGATGAGCTGTATGAATATGCAACAGGTTATTGTTTTTAAGGGTTAATCCTCTGTTAACGTGGGGCCTTTTTCGGGCTTATTTTGCCCAGAAAAGGTACCCGGGCTGCCCATAACTCTTTGTTTCTATTGTCTCATATTGTCCTAATCCAAATTGTCCAAATTATTATTACCCTAATTTTTATTACTATTTTTATAACCATTTTAATGTCATTAAACTTTAAAAAAATTTCAAAATAAGGCACTGCAGCAGCCACCATCAGCCTCCAGCTCCTGCTCGGGAGGGACAGGAAAAGGACAGACTGACAGCCCAGGACGAGGAGGAGGGAGCTGCCAAAACACGGCCAAAAAAGGGACAGGGCCAGGCAGGGCCTGGAGGCAAAGAGAAATGGGAAATGGGGGTGGAGGGGAGGAGGAAGGGCTGAGGAGGAGGGAGGGAGCAGCCGGAGCCAGGCAGGAACAGCAGAACCAAAACCTCTGCAGGACCCGGCCCAGGCTCCAGGGCAGCCCCAGCAGCCCTGGGATCCCTCCTGGATCCTGCAGGGACAAAGGATTTCCTTCTGCACCCCATGGGATCTTCTGGGGTGACTCCTCACACCATGAGAGTCACAGACTCAGGGAGTGCTGGGGTTGGAAGGGATTTCACACATCACCCAGTGCTCCCACCATCCAGCCTGGCCTGACAAAATACCCCCACCACTGCAGGGAATTTGTGACTCTGAAGAACAGAGTCTCCTAAGACACAGTCTGGTAATTTTTACTTCAATGAGACCAGAAGATCAAGCTTGACTTGAGCCAAATTCCAACCCAGGCTTCCGTGGAAATGTGGATTCCTGTTAAAAAGTTTGTGTTTTTTGATTTCTACATCAAGCTGCATTAAACCCTAAGTCCAAAGTACCAAATAATGAGTTGAGCTCCAGCTTTCCAAGAAAAGCTGTGGCTGCCCCATTCCTGGAAATGTCCAAGGCCAGCAGGCTGGGGACAGTGGAAGGTAACCCTGTCCCTGGCAGGGGGGGAACAGTGTGACCTTAAACACAGCCAAGCCAGGTTGGGTTTCTCTCAAAGCTTAATCAGCCTGTCAATAATTCCCCACAGGCCTGCCAGTAATTTCTCAGGCTCATCTCTCAGCAGTGCTCTCACAACACACACCCTGCCTCAGCCCACACGTGCCTGGGCCAGCCTTGCAGACAGGTGGGAGATCCCTCAATCACCACTCAGGTGTGTGGATCCATTCACCTCCCAGGTGTGTGGAATCCATTCACCATTCAGGTGTGAGGAATCCATTCACCATTCAGGTGTGTGAATCCATTCACCATTCAGGTGTGAGGAATCCATTCACCATTCAGGAGTGTAGGATCCATTCACCATTCAGGGGTGTGGATCCATTCACCATTCAGGTGTGAGGAATCCATTCACCATCCAGGTGTGTGGAACCCATTCACCATCCAGGTGTGTGGAACCCATTCACCATTCAGGTGTGAGGAATCTATTCACCATTCAGGTGTGTGGAACCCATTCACCTCCCAGGTGTGTGCAAGGCCCCCAAGGAGCTGCCTCTGAACTGGTGAGAAATTTTCACCTCCCAGTCCCACGGGTCCCTTCTTGCAGTCTCGCTGCTGGTCTGGCACGTGGTGAGCTATCTCACACCATCTGTGCCCTCAGACCTCTGTCACACTCTGCTCTACAGAATCCCAGGAAGCTCTGAGAGCCAAACACCACAGGCAGCAACTCCCACCACACCTTAAATCAAGAGCAGTGAAGGGCAGGGCTGGATGGGATCTTGGCAATGAGGAATTGTTCCCTGGCAGGGTGGGCAGGCCCTGGCACAGGGTGCCCAGAGCAGCTGGGGCTGCCCCTGCATCCCTGGCAGTGCCCAAGGCCAGGCTGGGCACTGGGGACAGTGGGAGGGGTCCCTGCCATGGCAGGATGGGATTTAAGCTCCGTCCAGCCCAGTCTGGGATCCCATGGCTGCACGCTGCTTATTTTGCTTTCAAAAATGAGTCATTTCCCCTGCCAGCCTCAAAAACACTGCAGAGATTATCAAAGACATTGCAGAGCTCACCAAGAACACCCCAGGGCTCATGTGCCCTCTGAGGGCTGCCACGAGGCTGAGGAGCTGCTTCCTGAGCACCCAGGGAAATCTGAATTTCTGTCAGATCCCTCCCCGACAGGGCAGGGACTGCAACTGCTGAAAGCACCCACTCAACTTCCTCCTCACCTCCAGTTTGCACGGCCCAAAATAACAACATGAACACTCTAAACACAGCACCCACGGCACCCTCAAAACCCCAAACCCCCTCAGCCAGGGGAATTCAGAACACACACACTGAGAGGTCCCTTCCCACCTGGTTTGCCCTGGGCTGCATCTTTCAGAGCAGCAGCCTAAGGAGGCTCAGATTGTTTTTTCCTGCTGTGCAGACGATTCAAGGTACTTCAAACCACGAGTCAGAACTTTCACAGCACGGTGTGAAGCCACAATCACAGCCAGTGAAAGCAGCCTGGCTCAGGTCACCCCTCCACGTCCCAGCTCCTGCTGCTCCTCAGAGATTCCTGATCCCTTCCCCTGCATCAGCCCCCAGCAACCATCCTGCTGCCCTGGCAAAACAGGAATCTGGGCTTTGGGGGATTTTGTGAGGGCTTTTCCTGTTCCAATGCAACAAAGTGGCTTCTCAGGAATAGAGCAAGATTGGTCTCCATGGCAGGGGGCTGGAATGAGAGCAGCTACAAGCTCCTTCCTGATCCAACCTATTTTGGGATTCTGGAATTCCCAGAGCTCCCTGGGAAGTCCCTCGGCTGCTGATGGGATGGAACTGAGCAATGCTGACTGCAGCAGGCCCTGCCCTGGTGTGCCTCAGTCCAGCCACTGGGTCTGGAACAACCAGAGAGCCCCACAGGGCTCAGCAGGGCCAGGCTGGTCAGCGAGGCCATGGGCACCACTGGGACATGGGACATGCTGGACTCATGGAGAGCCTGAGGGCCAGAGCGAGCACCACATTCTGTGCACAGCTCGTTCCATCGTGGAGTACTTCTGGTTGGGAGCAACCTTAAACATTATCCCATCCTACCCCTGCCATGGCAGGGACACCTCCCACTGTCCCCAGTGTCCAGCCTGGCCTTGGGCACTGCCAGGGATGCAGAGTGGGCACCCTGTGCCAGGGCCTGCCCACCCTGCCAGGGAACAATTCCTCATTGCCAGGATCCCACCCAGCCCTGCCCTCTGGCACTGACAGCCATTCCCTGGGGGCTGTCCCTCCATCCCTTGTCCCCAGTCCCTCTGCAGCTCTCCTGGAGCCCCTCCAGGCCCTGCCAGGGGCTCTGAGCTCTCCCTGCAGCTTCTCCTGTCCAGGTGAGCCCCCCCAGCTCTCCCAGCCTGGCTCCAGAGCGGCTCCCCTGGGACACACCTGGAGCCGGGGTTACAGAGCTCGAGCCTGCAGAGCCATTTCCACCAAACCTAAACCCAAACTCGCGTCCATCCGCACATTAAACGCCATTTAACGGGAGGTGCCACCTCCCAAACCTACGCCACGCCACGAGCACCGGACGGCGCGCACAGCCCCACACAACCCCCGGCGGCCCGGCCAGGGCTCCACCACAGCGGGGCTTGGGAGCAGCACCCGGGGCCGGGCAGGGCCGAACCCGGGCCGGGCAGGGCCGAAGCCGGGCCGGGCAGAACCGAACTCGGGCCGGGCAGGGCCGAAGCCGGGCCGGGCAGAACCGAAGCCGGGCCGGGAAGAACCGAACCCGGGCCGGGCAGAACCGAAGCCGGGCCGGGCAGAACCGAAGCCGGGCCGGGCAGAACCGAACCAGTGCCGGGCAGAACCGAAGCCGGGCCGGGCAGAACCGAACCAGTGCCGGGCCGGGCAGAACCAATCCCTGGCACGGGCCGAGCCCGGCCCGGCCCCAGCGGCTGCTCTGGGCGGGAGAGCCGGGGCGGGGGGAAGGCACAGGGGACACCGGCACAGGCCCCGAGCGGCGACCGAGACCGCGCCTCGGCCACCCAGAGCCCGCGGCCACCCAGAGCCCGCGGGCACCGAACCCCGCGGGCACCGAACCCCGCAAACACCGAACCCCGATTTCCCCCGGCCCCGCACCCACCTGCGGCCGAGCCCAGCAGGAGCAGCAACAGGAGCGGGAGGGAGCGGAGCGGAGCCCGGCCCCGCATGGCCCCGCTCGGCCGCGGGTCCCCCCGAGCGCGGCCGGGCCGGGCCGGGCCGGGCTGGGCTGAGGAGGCCGCACGCTCCGACCCGCACGGCCGCGCCCACCGCTCCGCCCCTGTCACCGCCTCTGTCACCGCCTCTGTCACCGCCTCTGTCACCGCCCCCGGGGGCTGAGCCCGGCCCGGCCCCGCCCGAGGGCTCGGCAGGCTCCGGGATCACCCGGGAGGGCCGGGGAGCGCAGCGCTGCTCCGGGCCATGGCCCTGTCCTGCCCCTTCTCCTGCCCCTGTCCTTGTCTCTGTCCCCTTCTCCTGCCCCTGTCCTTGTCTCTGTCCCCTTCTCCTGCTCCCGTCCTTGTCTCTGTCCCCTTCTCCTGCCCCGTCCGAGTACCCGCCCCCGTTCCTTCCTGCCCCCGGCTCCCTCCCCAGCCCCTATCCCCATTCTATCCCTGTCCCTGTCCCTACCACGACCCCTGCCCCTTTTCCTGTCCCTGTGGTTGATGTGAGGACATCTCGCCCCGGGTTTCTCTGGCTGCACTGGGCACGGCAGCAACCCCTGGTGACACTGACCCACACCTGCAGCCCCTGGTGACAGTGACACACACCTGCAGCCCCTGGTGACACTGATACACACCTGCAGCCCCTGGTGACACTGACACACACACCTGCAGCCCCTGGTGACACTGACTGCACACCTACAGCCCTTGGTGACAGTGACCCACACCTACAGCCCCTGGTGACACTGACTGCACACCTGGAGCCCCTGGTGACACTGATACACACCTGCAGCCCCTGGTGACACTGCACACCTGCAGCCCCTGGTGACACTGATACACACACCTACAGCCCCTGGTGACACTGACACACACCTGCAGCCCCTGGTGACACTGATATACACCTGCAGCCCCTGGTGACAGTGACACACACCTGCAGCCCCTGGTGACACTGATACACACCTGCAGCCCCTGGTGACAGTGACCCACACACCAACAGGCCCTGGTGACACTGACACACACCTGCAGCCCCTGGTGACAGTGATACACACCTACAGCCCCTGGTGACACTGATACACACCTGCAGCCCCTGGTGACAGTGACCCACACACCTGCAGCCCCTGGTGACACTGACTGCACACCTACAGCCCTTGGTGACAGTGACCCACACCTACAGCCCCTGGTGACACTGACACACACACCTGCAGCCCCTGGTGACACTGACCCACACCTACAGCCCCTGGTGACACTGATACACACCTGCAGCCCCTGGTGACAGTGATACACACCTACAGCCCCTGGTGACACTGATACACACCTGCAGCCCCTGGTGACAGTGACCCACACACCAACAGGCCCTGGTGACACTGACACACACCTGCAGCCCCTGGTGACAGTGATACACACCTACAGCCCCTGGTGACACTGATACACACCTGCAGCCCCTGGTGACACTGATACACACCTGCAGCCCCTGGTGACAGTGACCCACACACCAACAGGCCCTGGTGACACTGATACACACACCAACAGGCCCTGGTGACACTGATACACACCTGCAGCCCCTGGTGACACTGCACACCTCCAGCCAGTGACAGCAGATTGTGACTGAAAACACTGCTTGGGTTAAAAGCAGCTGAAGCAGAGGGGGATTTCGTGTGTGTCCTGAACACAGCTGAAATACTCACTCTTAAACACTTCGGAGGGGAAATATGCTTCAGAGAGGAAATTATCATTATCATCATTAATAGTGGTAATTGTGTCAGCAGGACTGGCAGGACTGCTGACCAAAGGAACCAAGCAAGGTTAGGTGTCACCACATTTCTCTTCACAGAGAAAAGCAAGGCACAGCTCTTCCCAGGAATATTTCTGGGTTTCGCATTCTCTGAACCTCAGAGAAAGGAGAAACAATTCTTATTTCATTTGCTGTGCCTGTGTTTGTGCAAAAGCAGAATGCAACATGGAGATTGCTCACCCAGAGTGATGGGGTTTTGTTTCCTTGGCCTGTCAGGACCAGGTATGTGTGTGTGTGTGTCAGGACTGTTGGGTGACAGTCACAGATTCTGGGCAGTGTGTGCAGGGTTGAGTGCTTGGCAGATTCAGTTTAGATGTAATGTATACACATTATAATGTAATGTATAATATATAATATATAATATATAATATATAATATATAATATATAATATATAATATATAATATATAATATATAATATAATATTATAATAATTAATAATTATTATTATTAATAATATATAATATAATGTATAACATAGTATAAGATAGTATAATAAAGTAATTAATTAGCCTTCTGAAAAGATGGAGTCCTCCTCATTCTTCCTCCTTTTTGAAGGGCAAAAATATTTGCTATAGCCAAGGGTGCTTCAAACACCTCTAACGAATGCAGATGATGTTGGGGTGCCCGCGGGGTCCCCGGGCAGAGCTGGCAGCGCTGCCGCGGGATTCCCAAGGGGAGGAGAGCACCAGGAGCAGCCGGAGCTCCCGTTCCCGGTGGGTGAATCTCTGCATTTCGCTGCAGTTCAGCTCTCTCTCCATCCGGGGCAAGATTTCTGCCGGTCGCTCGGCCCCGGGCTCTCGGGGCGTTTGCAGGGCGGGGCAGCGATAAGGCAGGTGAGGATCTCACAGCCTCTACCCCGACACAAAGGGGTGAGGATCTCACAGCCTCTAACCCCGACACAAAGGGGTGAGGATCTCACAGCCTCTAACCCCGACACAAAGGGGTGAGGATCTCACAGCCTCTAACCCCGACACAAAGGGGTGAGGATCTCACAGCCTCTAACCCCGACACAAAGGTTGAACAGGAGCACGAACACAGCCCGAGCCTGCTGCCCCGAGCTGCCCCGGACCCTGCGGTGTCAGAGCCCAGCACATCCCTCTGGCTGTCCTGAGCAGCCCAGACCCTGCCAGGGGGCTCAGAGACCCTGGCACAGAGCCCACAATGCCCCTGTGGGTTTGATTGTGACCCGTGGAGCAAGTTACCAACCTTAGATGAAGATCTGCAACCCACAACATTTAAAGTAGAATATTAGTGAAGTTATCACGGGGTGGAAGGGTGGATTTTGGGGTTTTTGGAGTGGGGATTCAGGAGGCAAGATGGGTGTGTCCAGCGTTTCTCCTTCTCCTTGGCCTCCATCTTCTGCTGTGATGTTGGCACTCACAGATTGGTTTAGAGTAGAAGCTCACTGTCTAACATAGGTGATAGATATAGGAAAGTAATTGTAAACATTGTACAGGTAGTTTTTAGTACAAAGACATAACACTGCCCCAGGGCAGGCAGAGTGCCTGGACTGTCCTGCTGAGCTGACCTCGGCAGGGCAGGAGAAAATTTTTTACAGATAAGATGCAATAAACAACCTTGAGACCGAGAAATGAAGAGCCCTAATCCTTCTTCAAGCACCAGGCTGGGAAAAGAAACTTCTGAGCTTTTCTCGGGGTCACTGTGAGCAGCAGAGACCCCGACCCTGCGGGAAGGTGACACCGCCCCAGGGCTCCGGCATTTCCCTGGAGCCGCCCGTGCTGACCCAGGGATTATTGATATTATTGATATTATTTATATTATTTACATTATTTCTATTATTTACATTATTCATATTATTCATACTATTTATAACCCTGACACATCACAGGCATCCCGTAATCCCCGGCCCCAGGGCAGGGCAGGAGTCCCAGGGTGACTCAGGGACAGGGACAGGCTGTGACAGCGCCACCGTTTCTAGACAGGAACACGGAACAGCAGAGCAGAGCCCGCAGAGGGCACTTTGATTAGAGGGACGCCCTCATTAATGAGGCTTTGATCGATGAAAGAAGCGTGGAGGAACTCGAAATTGCAGAAACTCGACTTGTGACTTGTGCAGCGGGGTTCCCCTCCTCGACAGAAATCCCAGAACTTGTCACGTCTGCCTGCCCTTTGCCAGGGCAGAGGGGGAACTTGGGCAGGGTTTTGGTTTCAGCCCAGGCTGAGCTTTCGACCCAGCTCTGTCTTATCTGGAGCCTCCTGATCAATCACAGCCCAAGAAATGACTCCTGATAAGGCAAAGCCCAAGAAATGACTCTCGTGGGTCCCCTCTGGGAGGAGGGAGGTCAGAGTGAGAAAAGGTTCATGGAAGATGTGGTTTCCACCATCAGTTGATAACAGATGATTTATTAAAACTGGGAGCTTAAGGAGAATGGAGCGAGTGGAGAATAAAGTGATTTAATGAAGAGAGAGGGAAGAGAGAGCTGGGTTTAATGCAACATCCAATCAAAAAGGAAAATAATATCAATAATTCAGGAAATCTGCAGAACCTACAGGAGTCCAGGGATAATTCTGTGTATCTGCTTTCTTGTCTTTCAACCGAGGGAGAGGGAAGCAAAGTCAATGCCAAATCAGACAGTGAGGGATAAATGATCCTGTGATTTTCCTGCAGCCAAATTTCTGGCACAAAATCCTGAAAAAAAAAAAATTGAATCTACAAAAAGATAAGGAATGTACCTAAAAATAACAGAGAGAAAGGGATATGAATCCATTGCCAGACCCAGGGGCACTTCCACATCAGGCAGTGATCAGGGTGTGAACAATTTTAGGACCACAGTGGGAGAGAAATCAGCCCCTGCCTTGTGTTCCTCTGTTCATGCAAAGGTAACTCAGGAAACTGAAACAAGAAAGGAAAGCAGGAAGGATCCCCTGTCCTATTCAAATCACACTTCAGAAAACCTTAAACAAATTCCAGACTTACTACATCAAAAGCTCCTCAAACTCTGACCTCATTCCTTGCCACTCCTGGTATTTGCTGCTTGGATTTTTAACCTTCTTCCTGGAAGGGGAACAGAATTGAGTGGTTTGATAGTGGCCTGACACGAAAAGGAAAATAATTCTGAGAGAAAACCCACACTGGTGTGGCCAGCCACAAACCCTGCACTGCAAACTCTGCTGTGGGGGCTCTGCTGATGTTTGGGGGTGGTCTGGACCCCCATGTGCCAGCTGGGGACTCTTGGAGGTAGATGGGAGATTATCTAGATGTGTAAAGAGGCATCTCCAATTCAATCTTGGTGCCAATTTCCAGTCCTACCCTGCCCTGTGGCACTGGAGCCATTCCCTGGGTCTGTCCCTTGTGCCCAGCCCCTCTCCTGGAGCCCCTTCAGGTGTCTCACCTGCAGAGGGTTAAAGGAAATTAATCACCCTGGGAAGAGATTTGAGTTTTAGTGGATGATTTTTAAGGTCCTTTCCAGCCCTACCCAGCCTGGCATTCTGTGATTTCCCCAGGCTCAGGTGACACAGCTTGTGCCTGTAAAAGGGAGAGGTCACAAAGAGATCAGGAAGAAAACAGCAGCTCCTCCCTCCCTGGGCTGTGTGGAATGTTCTGTGTTCTGATCCAGAGCAGGATTTTGGGTTTGCTGCTGAATTCAGAGCTGGCCCAGACATTCCCAGAGCCTTTGGGCCCAGTGTGTGTGTGTGCATTTCACCATGTTGTGAGGCTCAAAGTAAAAAAAAAAAAAAAATTGAGTTAAAGTAAAAAAAAATGATGTTAAAGCAAAAAAAAAAAACAAGTTTAGTGATTCACTTACAGTAAATCTGTGATGAAATCGAGTCTCTGGCAGACAGAGGAAGTGCAGGCAGGCAGTGCCTGATCAGAGCAGTAAACAGAGCTCCACTCATGAGAGAGACAAACACCCCAAGCTGCCAGGAATGGGCTCGTCTGCCTGGTCAGCCCTTCTGAGAACAGGCTTGTCCTGGGCATGAAACATCCTGAGCTGGGTGTCTGGGCATGACACAGAGAGGAAAAGAGCTGTAGGAACAAAAAGATCACAGTGGCCAAGGAAAGTCAGTTCCTCAAATGGTGACATTTAGGGGGAACCCCAGAATCCAGACTGGGCTGGGATGGGAGGGACCCTAAATCCACCCAGAGCCACCCCTGCCATGGCAGGGACACCTCCCACTGTCCCCAGTGCCCAGCCTGGCCTTGGGCACTGCCAGGGATGCAGGGTGGGCACCCTGTGCCAGGGCCTGCCCACCCTGCCAGGGAACAATTCCCTCATCTCCCACTGAAATGTCAGTGGGAACCCATTCTTCTGTACTAAAAAAAGGATTATTTGATTTTTTTCCCCTGGGTTTGGTATGAATTGTTTAAAAACTCATTAAAACTGTGGGGTTTGTGTAAGTGCCTGGTGGCAGGGCCCTGGTCCCAGCCTGGCCAGGAACAGCCCAGGCCAGCAGCTGCCAGAAGCTTCCTCAGGTGTTCCCTTGCAGAACAGATCCAACCCTTGGCATTCCACAGGCTGCTGCCAGGGCAGCTGCAGGAAATCCTGACTCATGGGGGCACTGCCAGGGCAGCACCAGCTCTGCTTTCAGCACCCACACTGAGGCTGGGCTGGGAACAAAGCTCACAAAAAGGAGCCACCAAACCAGCCAGGGGCAGAAATGAGGTTAAACCCCCTGGGAATATCTGTGGGTGTTCCTGAATAAACCTGCACTGGGCTTGTGGCAGGGAGGGTGCTGGTAAATGTTTTACACAAACAATTAAAAAGAATTTCCTGGGAGTGACTCCAGGGTTGTTGTGTCCCCTTGGGAGGTGTAAAGGTGCCCTCTGGCACTGGCAGCCATTCCCTGGGTGCTGTCCCTCCATCCCTTGTCCCCAGTCCCTCTGCAGCTCTCCTGGAGCCCCTTCAGGCCCTGCCAGGGGCTCTGAGCTCTCCCTGGAGCTCCTCCTCTCCAGGTGAGCCCCCCCAGCTCTCCCAGCCTGGTCCAGCCCTGGAGCAGCCCCGTGATCCCCTCGTGGATCAGTTTGTGGTGGAGGAGTTTTCAGGGTGATGTGTAGGAAATGAAATCAGGAATTTAAGGAACAGACCCTAAGGCACCTTGGCTCTGGTAACAGAAAACTCAACAGCCCCAGAGCCACCCCAAACCTGTCCCCAAGGGCACATCCAGACACCTCTGGGACACTCCCAGAAACTCCACCAGACCCTGGGAAACTCATTCCAGAGTTTCCAGCAGGGAAAAATGATTTCCAGTCTCTGATCTGAACCTCCCCTGTGAGAAGGGAAGGTTTGGGAAAGTTTGGGAAGGGAAGGGAAGGTTTGGGAAGGGAAGGTTTGGGAAGGTTTGGGAAGGTTTGGGAAGGGAAGGGAAGGTTTGGGAAGGTTTGGGAAGGGAAGGGAAGGGAAGGGAAGGGAAGGGAAGGGAAGGGAAGGGAAGGGAAGGGAAGGGAAGGGAAGGGAAGGGAAGGGAAGGGAAGGGAAGGAGCCTCCAGGAGGCCACCAAGGGCCTTGTGGAAACCCCAACACCCACAAAAGGACATTTTGCTGGGAAAGAGTAAAAAGAAATTCACTGTGACTCAGTGAAGGAACTGAGCAGAAGTGAGAGGAGGTGAACACTCCTGCTTTTCTAAACAAGTCCAGACACTGTGGGGGTGACAGGCAGGGGAAGGAAGAGATTTTCCAGGGTAAAGAAGAGATATTTTCAGGGGAAAGAAGAGATATTTTTAGGGGAAAGAAGAGATATTTTATAGGTGAAAGAAGAGATTTTCCAGGGCAAAGAAGAGATTTCCAGAGAAAATAAGAGATTTTTTTAGGGGAAAGATGAGTTTTTCTAGGGGATAAAAGATTTTCAAGGGGAAAGAAGAGAATTTCCAGAGGAAAGAAGAGATTTCCTAGGGAAAAGAAGAGATTTTCTAGGGAAAAGGAGCCAAGCCAGCACTGCAGGGATGTGCCAGCCCCAGCTGGGCTGTGTGAAGGATTATATTCCATTTATACATTCACAGCCTCAATGCTGCAAGTGTATAAATAATATATTTATGTGTACATAAATATATTATTTATGTGTATATAAATAATTATATATAGTTATATATATAATATAACTATATACATATATTAAATAAATATTTATATATATATATAAATATTTATTTAATATATATATAAATAAATATTTATATATATATTAAATATATATATTATTATGTGTATATAAATAATATAAATATATAGTGGATAATACAATATAATAAAAATAATATCTATATATAGTATATAGTATATATAATCTGAGCTAGAAGAGGCTCTAAATGTGCCCCCAAAATGCCCCAAACTGCCAAGGCACCCCAGATTGTTCAACTTGCCAGGCAGGAGATTCCCTGGGTGTGTTTTAGCCCCAGGGATGCAGTGGAATCTCTTTTTCAGACACTTTAATGGATCTGGTTTGTAATTTGCTCTCACCAAATGGAGCTCAGAGCCTCAGGTACCAGCACAGGTGTGCCTGGAATCCCTCACCTTTCCCAAAAAATACCAGGATGGGATGAATCCACCCTGGAGGGAAGGGAAACAAAGCTCCTAAAGCCAAGCAGAGCTGCCACTGCCAATGTTTTGTGCAGGAAATGTTTTGGTTTTGCTGCCTCAGGGAAAAGGCAACAGGGCTGGATTTGGTGCTCATGATGGGATTTCTGGGACTTCTCCCAGGAGCTGCAGGAAAGGGAAAAATAATAACAATAACAATAGAACTAATTTAATTTTTTAAAATTAAAAATATTTTTAATAAAAATTAAATGTTAAAAATGGTTTTCCAAGAGTCCTCAGGTCCAAGCTGAGTTTCTTTGGTTCTCTGCCACATTAAGCACATCATGTGCTGCTTTTATTGAGGTCTGACCACAAATTCCAGGAATTTTGCACTTCCTGTGGTGCTGGGATGGTTCAACAGCACTGATAAAACTCCACATTTAGGCTTTCACCAAATATTCAAATAGAGACTGTTGTGCATGATGATTTTAATGATTTTATCTGTGTAACTCAGTGCCAAGGTGAGAATCACTCAGATCATCTGGGAAGGAGCTCATGTGGATCTCATGTGGAGAATCTTGTCTGTGCAAGATAACACTGAAAAGAAAATAAACAAGAATGCAAGGAAGGATTTACCACTGACCTTTGGTTATCAAGAGCTGTGAAACCACAGAACAGGAGCCTTGTGGGAGCATAAACAGATAAATTTCACCTGCAGCACCTTAAGAGGATGGGTCAAGAGTCAGACCAAGCAAAAGAATTCCCAGAATGTGGGAACTCAAAGGGATGTTTGAATATGCAGAATCTTCATCAACATCTATAATATATAATATATTGTATAATATAATGTATTGTATAATATAATGTTTGAATATGCAGAATCTTCATCAACATCTATAATATATAATATATTGTATAATATAATGTAATATAGAATAGAATAAGACAGTATAATACTGTCTTATAGACAGTATTATGGAATACTGAACAGAATAGAATAATACAGTATAATTTTACCAATGCAGTGAAAAAGTGTGTAAGGAAATTATTTTAAACTTATTGATTTGCCTCTGCCAAGCTCCCAGTGCTGCAAAAGTCAATTTTATCCCTTATTAAACTTTAAAAAAATTTAAGGAGTGAGCCTTGCTTCTCACAAGGTCAATCCCAGGACACAAAACCTGCCCCATCACCCTCCCCTCCCTGGGGCTGGGGGCTGATATTTGGATTTATCCCACAAAATCCACAGGGATGAAGTGGTTCTGGGTTCACTGCCACCCACCCTGGGGCATTTCCCTGTTACCCCAACACCACCCAGAGCACCCCAGCTTTCCCCAGGGCACCTGACAATTCCAACATCACCAGCAAGGGTTCAGGGAAGAGAATCACAGAATGATGGAATTCCTCAGCTCATCCTGTGGGGAATATCCTGAACCAGAAGGAAAGCCACATTCCTCAGAAATACCTTGGAACTGAACAAATCCATTTAATCACAATTCCTTTCTACTCCAAGATGAAGAATTCTGTGACCTGTAAAATTCTGGTTAAATCCTTTTCTCAGTATTTCTGGATACATCTGAAAAATCAGAATGAGGCTGACTTGGGCATTTAGGAACTTAATTTTCCAGTTTAAATATTTGATACAAAAAACCCCAAACAAACAAACAAAAAACCCTACAAAATAATAATAATAATAATAATAATAATAATAATAATAATAATAGTAGTAGTAGTAAATGAGATATTCACATTAGATATTTAAATACCCATTGAATCAAGTTTTTCCATCCCACTGTCCTGGTTTTGCTGCTCCTGGCCCCACTGGAAAGAGCTGGTACCAGGTTTTCTGTAAGCACACTTAGAGCACAAAATACAATAATAATAACAATAAATATCCATTCATTGTGATCCATTTGGTTCTGCACTCCAGAGGAAAATGGGGCTGCCTGTGAATTATTCTGCCTCTTTCAGGAACATCCACTGGGTGCTCTATTCAAAACCTGGCAGTGAAATCCTTCCCATGAATTAAATTTTGTGCAAATGATGCCATTAATTCCATTTCTATGTAATTTATATGGGATATTCCATTCTGTCCTTCACACTGGGTTTTTCAGGAAGGACAGCTCCTGATGGGAACTTCCCAAGCATCCCCAGCTTCCATGGCACTACACCAAAAACACACAGAACCAAGAGGGTAAGAAGCAAATGTGCAAAATTTATTATGTTCTTCAATGAACACAGGGATAGGAAATTTATAAAATTAGGTAGTATCTTCAAAATTTAAAAAAAAAATATATAAACACCAAGAGTTCCTAGAGAGAACAAACAACAGCAGTCCATGGGATGCTCAAACACAGCTGACCCCAAAGCATTTCTTCATAAAAAAATAAAAGACTTTAAAAAAAAAGGGCTCTGGAAGACAGTGGAGTCAGCATGGAAAACATGGGACATGAAAACTGCAATGCTCCTGCAGCACATCCTGACTGGCAAAACAGGGACAGCTCTGAGTGCCAGGCTCAGCCCCTGCTGAAGGCATCTCCTCAATTCCACCAGCTCCTGCTAATGCCAAATGAGTCTGGAGAGACCTCAGAGCTCATCCCAGCCCTGCCATGGCAGGGACACCTCCCATGCCCCAGGGACACCTCCCACCGTGCCAGGGACACCTCCCATGCCCCAGGGACACCTCCCACTGTGCCAGGGACACCTCCCCCTGTGCCAGGCTGCTCCAGCCCCAGGGCCCAGCCTGGCCTTGGGCACTGCCAGGATGGGGAGTGAGACATGGAACAGGCACTGGGAACATTCCAGACACATCCATGAGGAACCCTGGGAGGAATTCTGTGAGGAATCTCCTGAGGAACCTCATGAGGAACTCTGTGAGGAACCCTGTGAGGAATCCTGTGAGGGATCCCATGAGAAAACCCGTGAGGAACCCTGGGAGGAATTTTGTGAGGAACCCTGTGAAGAACCTCATGAGGAACCCTGTGAGGAATTTCATGAGGAACCCTGTGAGGAATTTTGTGAAGAACCTCTTGAGGAACCCCGTGAGGAACCCTGTGAGGAATCCCATGAGGAACCCTGTGAGGAACCCTGTGAGGAACCTCCTGAGGAACCCTGTGAGGAACCTCATGAGGAACCCTGTGAGGAATCCTCTGAGGAACCTCCTGAGGAACCCCGTGAGGAACCCTGTGAGGAATCCCCTGAGGAACCTTGTGAGGAACCCCACGAGGAACCCCCTGAGGAACCCCAGGCTCCTCGCTGCTGCTCCCCTTGCTCCTTTGGTCCCTTCAGCTCAGGAGCTGCTGTGCCAGGCAGGGGCTGGCAGTGCCAGTCCCACAGGGTCGTGTCCAGCACGGATGGCTCTGCTGGCTCAGCCCCGTGGCAGAGTCCCCACAGATCTGCTGTGCCAGGCAGGGGCTGGCAGTGCCAGTCCCCCAGGGTCGTGTCCAGCATGGATGGCTCTGCTGGCTCAGCCCCGTGGCAGTGTCCCCACAGATCTGCTGGGGCAGGCTGTGCTCAGCTCCAAGGACAGAAGGGCCCAAAGCTGCTCCCCTGGGTGGGGTGGGGGACACTGGGGGCACTGCCAGCCAGGCCTGAGGAGCTCCCCCAGCAAGGGCAGCTCTGGGAACCCAAACCCAGCAATCCCAAAGGCCACAGTGTCCCCTGAGGGCCCCAAAGGTCACAGTGTCCCCTGAGGGCCCCAAAGGTCACAGTGTCCCCTGAGGGCCCCAAAGGCCACAGTGTCCCCTCAGGATCCCAAAGGCCACAGTGTCCTCTCAGGACCCCAAAGGTCACAGTGTCCCCAAAAGGATTCTAAAGGCCACAGTGTCCCCTCAGGATCCCAAAGGTCACAGTGTTCCCCATAGGATCCCAAAGGCCACAGTGTCCCCTCATGACCCCAAAGGTCCCATTGTCCCCCACAGGATCCCCAAAGGTCACAGTGTCCCCCATAGGATCCCAAAGGTGACAGTGTCCCCCTCAAGACGCCCAAGGTCACAGTGTCCCCTTCATGATCCCAAAGGTCACAGTGTCCATGAGGACCCCAAAGGTCACAGTGTCCCCAAAAGGATTCTAAAGGCCACAGTGTCCCCTCAGGACCCCAAAGGCCACAATGTCCATGAGGATCCCCAAGTTCACAGTGTCCCCCTCAAGGCCCCAAAGGCCACAGTGTCCATGAGGATCCCAAAGGTCACAGTGTCCCCTCATGATCCCAAAGGCCACAGTGTCCATGAGGACCCCAAAGGTCACAGTGTCCCCTCAGGCTGGGCCCTCCATCACCAAGAGCTCTGCAGTGTCTGTGAGGTTGCCAATCCCTGAAGGAATTCAGATTTCCTGACCTCACACCATTTCCTTTTCCAGTGTTTCTTTGGATCCTCTGCTCCCAGCAGTGTTGTCATCGTTGGAATAGTTCCCTGAGTCCCGGCTGCTGGGGCTGCAATGTTTGCAGTCTGTGAACACCATGTGGGTTCCCTGCTCTGTGACCACGGCCTCAATCACACTGCAGCTCTCCACGGGCTCCTCTGCTGCTGACAGGTAAGGGCTGCTGAAGGGCTGGGCTGCAAACCCCTGAGGAACCAGCAGAGGAGATGAACATCCATAAATAATAATTATATACTGGTCTAAATAATTAAATATTAATGCTAAACATCACAGTTACAGAGATGTGATTGATTATCAGATTCTTTACTGTGAGGGTGGGCAGGCCCTGGTACAGGGTGGACACTGTGTGAACTAAAATTCCATCCTAAATCTGCTGGGAGGGCTGTGCCAGCCCCAGGGATTTGGGGATTCTGGGATCTAAACTTCATCCTAAATCTGAGCTGGTGACCCTAGGGAAACAAGGGGTGTGTTAGGCGTGGGAAACACACATTGCTGCTCAACTGAGCATGGAACCCAGACTGGGTTGGCTTGGGAGGGAACTCAAAGTCCTCCCAGAGCCATCCCTGGCAGTGCCCAAGGCCAGGGTGGACACTGGGGACAGTGGGAGGTGTCCCTGCCATGGCAGGGGTGGCACTGGGTGGGATTTAGGGTCACTCCCAAGCCAACCCAGTCTGGGTTCCATGATCAGTTGAGCAGCAATGTGTGGTTTCCCACCCCTAACACACCCCTTGTTTCCCTAGGGTCACCAGCTCAGATTTAGGATGAAGTTTTAGATCCCAGAATCCCCAAATCCCCGGGGCTGGCACAGCCCTGCCAGCCCATGCAGTGCCAGCTGTGCCCATGGGCACCATGTCCCCAGCCCAGAGCACTCAGTGCCACCTGCAGGGGACACCTGCAGGGATGGGCACTGCAAAGCTCCCTGGGCAGCCCCTGCCAAGGCCTGAGCTCCCTTTCCATGGGCAAATTCCTGCTGCTGGCCAAGCTGAGCCTGCCCTGGCCCAGCCTGAGGCCGTTCCCTCTGCTCCTGTCCCTGTTCCTGGGGCAGATCCCAGCTCCCCCCTCCAGCTGCATTCACAGATTCCATCACTAAGGGTGACTCCAACATTTTCTCTCAGCCCTTCTCCTGCTCTCAGCTGTCAATCACCACAGAACTGCAACATTTCATGGATTACAGCCTGAGGAGGCCACACAAGAATGAAAAGAAAATCCAGGTACAGAGGTTTCAAGGCACACTTGAGCATTGCCCTTCTCATTCCAGAACAGGATCCCTGCTAAGCTGCACTTGTGAGACTGGACAAAGCTCTGGAGACCTCTGATAAAACCTCTGAAATGAACCTGGGCTGACCCATAACACATAAACATCATTTTTCCATGATATTTAAAGTTCATTTTCCTCCAAAGAAGGTGTGAGAAGTCAGAGCTCACCTCGATGTTCAGGGGGGGCTGGCAGGAGGGGAAGAACACGTATTTGATTTTGTTGTAGGCTTGGTATAACACAAATACAAGAGGAGCAGCCACCAGCAGGACACCCAGCAGGGCAAGCAAGAAAATCCCAAAAATGATCAGAGCTAAAGGTGTACCTAAAAATGGGAATAAAAACCATTCAGTCCAACTATTCACAGTCAGCAGAAATTAAAGCACAGCTCCAAATGTGCTGCAGAATTTATCAAATAATTCAGCATTTCCACATTTCCACAGCCACGGGCACCAGGGAAAAGTGATGCTGTGCCACTGTCTGAGATAATTTTGTTTGAAGAAGCCACAAAATATTATCCAATAGAAAATCAGAATCACCAAGGTGGGAGGAGATCTCCAAGGTGCTCCAGTCCCTCCATCACCCCAGCAGCAGCACCTGGGGGTGCTCACCTGGACAGGAGAAGCTGCAGGGAGAGCTCAGAGCCCCTGGCAGGGCCTGAAGGGGCTCCAGGAGAGCTGCAGAGGGACTGGGGACAAGGGATGGAGGGACAGCACCCAGGGAATGGCTGCAGTGCCAGAGGGCAGGGCTGGGTGGGATCTTGGCAATGAGGAATTGTTCCCTGGCAGGGTGGGCAGGCCCTGGCACAGGGTGCCCAGAGCAGCTGGGGCTGCCCCTGCATCCCTGGCAGTGCCCAAGGCCAGGCTGGGCACTGGGGACAGTGGGAGGTGGCCCTGCCATGCCAGGGGTGGATGAAATGATCCTCAGGGTCTTTCCCACCCAAACCCTTCCACAATTCCATGATAATCACAACAAACTGAAAGGAGTTTGGGGATACTGAAATTAACAGGCACCAGCAGCCACTTTCCAAGTAATCCAAAGGACACAGTCAAATCTTATTTCATGATCAAAGAATGGAAGATTTTCACTCTGGGGTATAAAAATGTGGGAAAGACAGAGCATGGTCTGTCTTCAAGGCACTGCTTGGATTTAGAGAGATTCACTGAGGTGGCAGGACAAGGGGAAGAGGAACACCTAAAATATTTTCTTATTCAGGTAAAAAGCAGCATTTGGTTCTTTTTAGGTTTGATAAGACACAGCAGTGAGGACCTCAATATAAATGAATCCTGAATGTGAGCCAGGCATTGCTGTTATTACATTTTCCTGGCTTCAAGGCAGTTTGAAGAGCCAGAAATCTTCACAGTGTTAATAAAATTTTATGTGGCCAATTACCTTCACCATGATTTGTTCTTGTGCTCTGAGTGAGTGCAATCCTCCCACCCTCCCCTGGCACCAAGACAAGGTTTCAGCCCTAACAATCTAATAAATCTAATTTATCTCCTCACTCTTCAGCACAGGAGCTTCATTCCCAGAAGGACTAAGACAGTTTCAAGGCTAAAATACCCCTGAAAATGTGCAATTCAGTGACTTCTTGCTCCCTCCCAAGATGCGGGGCTGGGAATTGAAGCTCTGTGCCCAGCCAGTGCTGGCAGGGGTGTTGAGCTCCCAGGGAAGGGGGAACACCTGCAGCTGCAGAGGGGCATTCCTGCAGGGCTGTGCCCACCTGCAGGGGTGTGGATGCACTGCTGCTGGCTGTAGGCACTGCTCTTGTTGTAGGGCTCAGAGAAGGCCTGCACCTGCACACAGTACAGCGACGAGGGGGACACCTCAGCCACCGTGGCTATGGTCTGCTTCACCTCCTTCTGCCTCACCTCCTCCTGAAAAACAAATCAGAGAATGAGGGGGACACGTCAGCCACCGTGGCTATGGTCTGCTTCACCTCCTTCTGCCTCACCTCCTCCTGAAAAACAAAATCAGGGGAAAAGGAGGGGGACACCTCAGCCACCGTGGCTATGGTCTGCTTCACCTCCTTCTGCCTCACCTCCTCCTGCAAAAACAAAATCAGGGAATGAGGGGGACACGTCAGCCACCGTGGCTATGGTCTGCTTCACCTCCTTCTGCCTCACCTCCTCCTGAAAAACAAAATCAGGGAATGAGGGGGACACCTCAGCCACTGTGGCTATGGTCTGCTTCACCTCCTTCTGCCTCACCTCCTCCTGCAAAAACAAATCAGGGAATGAGGGGGACATGTCAGCCACCGTGGCTATGGTCTGCTTCACCTCCTTCTGCCTCACCTCCTCCTGCAAAAACAAATCAGGGGAAAAGGAGGGGGACACCTCAGCCACCGTGGCTATGGTCTGCTTCACCTCCTTCTGCCTCACCTCCTCCTGCAAAACAAATCAGGGAATGAGGGGGACACCTCAGCCACCGTGGCTATGGTCTGCTTCACCTCCTTCTGCCTCACCTCCTCCTGCAAAAACAAATCAGGGAATGAGGGGGACACGTCAGCCACTGTGGCTATGGTCTGCTTCACCTCCTTCTGCCTCACCTCCTCCTGCAAAAGCAAATCAGGGGAAAAGGAGGGATCAGAGCACATGGAGAGCACAGGAGCCTCAAACAGGGGAGAGCTGCAGCCTCTGATGGAGGAGTGACTCTGTGGAATGTCACACGTTCCTGGAACACCAAATCTGCAGGGCTGGAGAGACTTTGCAGCTCATCCAGTCCCACTCCAGGTGCCTCTGGAACACTTCCAGGAACTCCCCCAGAATCTCAAACAGGGCAGAGCTGCAGCCTCTGATGGAAGAGCAATTCTGTGAAATGTCAGACATTGCTGAAACCCCAAATCTGCAGGGCTGGAGAGACTTTGCAGCTCATCCAGTCCCACTCCAGGTGCCTCTGGAACATTTCCAGGAACTCCCCCACCTCCCTGGGCACCCAGATTCAGTAAAATAAATAAACCACCCCTTAGCTCCTAAGCAAAACTCAGCAAACACCTCCTGGGCAAGAACCAAGTGCTTTGCCCATTATTCTGAAATGTCCCAATTCCCATTTTCCAGGACACTCTTTCCTGCTGCAGTTGGCTTCCTTCTCTTCTGCCCCCTTTTTACCAATTACTGTGAAATATTTTACCTAAGAAGCATTTAAAGAACATGGAAATATCCATTAAAATGTGAGCTAAAGGATGCAGGACTTCAGTGTTTGAGGAAGTTTTCCCATCCCATTGCTCACAGACTCATCCATGGAAATGGAGATTTTACCCCATCACTGGGAGATAAAAATCACAGTGATCAGGATTCTAAGAGAGTTACATAAAAATCTCAACCACTGGGTGATAAAAGTCACGGTGCTCAGGTTTTTGACAGAATCTTTCATTAGAAAACCCAATAAACTGATTTTTTAAAGACTGATATACCACAAATGTGCTTCTTTTGGAAAGGAGCTCCTCAGGGAGAATGGAAACTCAGGATTTAAGTCAGATTAATTTTATATTGTTTGTAATTTGTTCAGACCTTCATATCTGAGGAATTCTTCCAGTACAGGATCCTGTAGGACAAGTCATAATGGTCCCTCATGACTTCAACCTTATCTCCTCCTGGAGGAGAAATAAGGATGTGGAGCAAAGTGTCACTGAGGTCCAGCCTCACACCAGGAGGGCCAATTCCATCTGAAAACAAGAAAATAAAGAATTAAAATCCAACTAAAAACATTGCTTCAAAAACTGTCCATGAAATACATGATAATTTTGAAAAAACATTACAGTTAGAAGTATAATTTCATAATTTTATTCAGAATATCAAATGCTGAGAAACATCTGAATTAATTTCACTATATTCCTGTGAACTCCCCCCTCATGGAGACATTTGGCAGGAGTTTGCTGAGCAAGGAGCATTTCAGGAAAGCATTTCCTTACTTGTTTTCAGAGGATCCACCTTGACCTCCCTGGAGAAGCAGGATTTGTTGTGTCCCTCCCTGGCCTGCACTCGCAGGTAATAAAAGCCAGTGCTGGTGATGATGGAGGAGAAGTTGCACCAGGTGCTGGAGATGTCCTCACACCTGGGGACACTGAGCCACTTGTCTGAGTAATCATCATTGAGATCCTTCAAGTAGCCACTGCAACAGAGAATTCAAGAGTTTTCATGTCAGCTCCCTGAACTCCTCCAGAAAATCACATTTGTTTGTGCTGTACTCGCTCAGTTTTGGGCAAAAAGGCCTCTAGTAATAAAAGAAAAAAAATTTAAAAATCAGCATTTTAATATGAGACATTTCTGAGTGGAAGAATGAAGATAAAAGGGCCAGGGAATACAAATCAGGCTTTAAGCAAGGCTCAGCAGAGATGAAATGTGGGTGGGCAGGTTCTGAAAACCCAAATGAGCAGTGTGGCTCTGTGCAGTGCAGTGATTTCCTGCCACCACAAAGAATTCCCAAGGAATGCCAGGGGGTCCCTCCTCTTCTGCTGGGTGCTGGCCACAATGTCTATGCACAGCTGGGGATTGAGACACAGCTTTATAGAGCTGCTTCCTAATGGGATGGTGTGGATGTGATTCAATGGGGTTTATGGGATATGATGGGGGGTTTATGGCATTCCTTGTTTTTTGATGCAACATGATTTTTATCTGATTTTCTTTATGGGATACAGGGGTTTTGTGGGTGACTGGATGGGGTTTGATGTGACACAAGGGTTATTTCAGGTGGCATGAGGGGTTTTTTATATGATTTGATGGGTTTTTTATGGGGCACAACATTTTCTTTATGGGGCACAACATTTCCTTATGGGACACAACATTTCTTTATGGGACACCCCATTTTCTTTATGGGACACCCCATTTTCTTTATGTGACACACCACTTTCTTTATGGGACACCCCATTTTCTTTTATGGGACACCCCATTTCTTTATGGGACACCTCATTTTCTTTATGGGACACCCCATTTTCTTTGTGGGACACAACATTTCTTTATGGGACACCCCATTTTCTTCATGGGACACACCACTTTCTTTTATGGGACACCCCATTTTCTTTATGGGACACCCCATTTTCTTTATGGGACACCCCATTTTCTTTATGGGACACAATGTGCTACCTTGTGTTTTCTCCCCTATTTGGGTCTGCCCAGAAGCAATCCAAGCTGCTGACTACTGAAACCTCCACCACCTGTATTTTTGCTCACTTTCACTCATCTCATTTCTCCACACTCAAAAAGCCACAAAGCAATTCAAGGTTCCCAGCTTTAAAAATGTCCCTCAGCATTCAGGAGAGGAGTTTAACACCCCAAAAGCAGCTCAGGCCCTGAAATCCCAGCCTCAGGTGTTCCATGGAATTCTTTTAACAGCACTGAGCTGCATTTTTGCTCACTTTCACTCACCTAATTTCTTCACATTCAAAAAGCCACTAAGCAATTCAAGCTTCCCAGCTCTAAAAATGTCCCTCAGCATTCAGGAGTCCCTTCCATCAGGAGTTTAACACCCCAAAAGCAGCCCAGGCCTTAAAATCCCAGCCTCAGGTGTTACATGGAATTCTTTTAACAGCACTGAGCTGCATTTTTGCTCACCTAATTTCTCCACATTCAAAAAGCCACTAAGCAATTCAAGTTTTCCAGCTTTAAAATGTCCCTCAGCATTCAGGAGAGGAGTTTAACACCCCCAAAAGCAGCCCAGGCCCTGAAATCCCAGCTCAGGTGTTACATGGAATTCTTTTAACAGCAGTGAGCTGCATTTTTGCTCACTTTCACTCACATAATTTCTCCACAATCAAAATCCACTAAGCAATTCATGGTTCCCAGCTTTAAAAATGTCCCTCAGCATTCAGGAGTCCCTTCCATCAGGAGTTTGACACCCCAAAAGCAGCCCAGGCCTTGAAATCCCAGGCTCAGGTGTTACATGGAATTCTTTTAACAGCACTGAGCTGCATTTTTGCTCACTTTTCCTCATCTCATTTCTCCACACTCAAAAAGCCACTAAGCAATTCAAGTTTCCCAGATTTAGAAATGTCCCTCAGCATTCAGGAGAGGAGTTTAACACCCCAAAAGCAGCCATGCCCTGAAATCCCAGCTCAGGTGTTATATGGAATTCTTTTAACAGCACTGAGCTGCATTTTTGCTCATCTAATTTCCCCACATTCAAAAAGCCACTAAGCAATTCAAGGTTCCCAGATTTAAAAATGTCCCTCAGCATTCAGGAGAGGAGTTTAACACCCCAAAATCAGCCCAGTCTCTGAAATCCCAGGCTCAGGTGTTCCATGGAATTCTTTTAACAGCAATGCTCCATCCATGCTCCCATTAGCACACCAAGTCACCAATATTTCATTTTAAGCCCTGGAAACACCTGCAGAACACAGGAAATGGGATTGCAGGGGGATGCTGAACTCACAGCAGGTACTGCACAGTGTAGCTCACATCATCCTGACTGCCCTGGCTGCTCCAGAGCAGGTGGAATTCCATGTTCAGAGCCAGCACACTCAGGTTGGTGGCACACAGGAGGTCGTTCACTGCTCAGGGGGAAAAGGAAATCCAAAGTTACCAAAAAACTTCATGGGAATGGACATTTCTCATGCCAATAATGAAAACATAAAGATTATTCATTATATAGATTGCAAGTCACAGGCTGTGATATGCAAAGCATCCTATCAAGCCTTTAATTAAAAAAATCAGATAAAATCAGAAAAAAATCAAAGAACACAAATATTGAGAGGAGCAGAAATAAACTGGTTTGGGAATAACATGAGGAGAAAAATACATAAAATACATATCAGTATTTATTGTACATTTTGATTTTTTGTTTTAATATTTTGTTAAAATATGAATGTGACAATTACTTAATATTTTATTAAAATAATAAAAACGTGCATGTATCAGTTATCATAATATCATAGATGTATCAGTTATCAGTTATCATATTATCATGTATCATAATATCATATTATTAAGATACCCATGTATTATTTTAGTATTTAAAAACAGACATGTATTCTTTCAAAGTTTTTAAGACACGTGTGTATCAATTAATGTATTTTGTGTATAAAATAATTTCCATTTACCATCAATTTACATTTTGATGTACCATCAACTCACTATGATGTACCACCCCTGTCCAATCTAATATTTGACTTTCTGCAGTTATTTTTTTCCTAAAATAAACATCTAAAAGCAGCTGCACAGCACAGAAAAGAATTTAATTTTACATAACAAGGTGGCAAGCTGCCCCCTCAAAGCCCTTCTTCAGCAGCTGTAACAATCAATTCACCAAGGATTACATAAAACCAGCATTTTTTAAAGCTCAAGTCAACTTTTTGTGCATTCATCGAGTGCCAAGTGTCCCAGAGGCTTTTGGGTTTTTTTACCTCCTGATTCAGTCACTGATTCAAAAAGAAGAGTTTTCCAAAGCACACAAAGAAGTTTTTGTTCCAAATTAATGTCAAAGTTTGCCTGATGGCAAAAATCTTCTTGTACCATTAAAACTCTACCCCTCACATATTTTAGTTGATTGAGAAGGGGAAATATATATATTATATATATATATTTTGGTTTTTTTTCTACCAAACTGAGGAGGAATTTGGCCCTTCTGCCTAATTCTGTTGCTTCAGAAGCCCTGCCTGTGTGCCAGCTGAACAGAAGTCAGCATTTGCAGGTACCCTGATTTCCTGGGTACCTTTCTGGGTGGTTCTCACACAGCTGGTGGGGCTGAACAAGCCCTGCTTGCCCTCCCTGGGGAGATTTGCTTGGACTTTGAAGCAATAGGTGCTGTCAGGGGCAAGGTCATCAATGGTGTCCACAGGGAAAATCTTCTTGCTCTGGAGCTGGAAGAAACAAACACAAAGAGCCTGTGAGGGGAACTGTGCTGCCCCAGGAACATTTGAAATGATCATTTTGCAAGGTTTCAGCCCATTAGAAATGTGGAATAGGGGAAGTAGGAGGGTGTTTGAGCTGCAGAAACCCTAAAGGGAAGTTTGCAGTTTAGGCAGTGAGTGACAGGAACATTCTGGGCTCCTTTGCCTTGGGAGTGGGGAGGGATTGGGCAGGAGCAGGAGCTCACCCCACAGACATTCCAGGGTGGCAGGACACTGCCACCCTCATCACCCACACACTCCTCCCTTTCTCTGACCATACCCAGCTGTACTTCTGGGCCTTCTGCACCTTTGGTGAGTGATCCCAAAATCCCAGAGGAGGGAGGAGCCCCCCAGGATCAGCCAGTGCCACCCCAGCCCCACAGCATCACCCCAATCCCTGTCCCTGTCCCCAAGGCCACATCCAGACTGCTCTGGGACAATTCAGTGACTCCAAACCTCCCTGGGCAGCTCAGCCCAAGGCCTGACCACTCTGCCAGGGAAATTTTCTTTTCAAATCTCCAACCTGAGCCTGCCCTGGTGCCATCTGAGGCCATTTCCTCTCCTCCTTTCCCTGCCCCTCCTGGCAGGAGCTGTGCAGGGCACTGAGGGCCCCCCTGAGCCTCCTTTGCTCCAGGCTGAGCCTCACAGAGCTGTGACTGATCCAACCTGCCCTGAGGGTGGAGTTTAAAAAGTGCTGGATCTTCTCAGAATCCAGAATCAAGGCTGGAAAACCCTCCAGGATCACCCAGTGCCACCCCAATCCCTGTCCCCAAGGCCACATCCAGATCCTCTGGGACAACTCAGTGACTCCAAACCTCCCTGGGCAGCTCAGCCCAAGGCCTGACCACTCTGCCAGGGAAATTTTATTCTGTCTTTAACCTGAGCCTGCCCTGGTGCCATTTGAGGCCATTCCCTCTTGTCCTTTCCTCACTCCTGTGTTTCCCCCCGGCTGTGCCCTCCTGGCAGGGACTTGTGCAGAGCCACAAGGGCCCCCTGAGCCTCCTTTGCTCCCCTCAGCCCCTTCCCAGCTCCTCAGGGATTCTCCAGCCCCTTCCCAGCTCCTCAGGGATTCTCCAGCCCCTTCCCAGCTCCTCAGGGATTCTCCAGCCCCTCCAGGCCCTTTCTGAAGTGATGAATTTGGTCCCAAAAGAGCACAGATTGCCCTTTGATCCCTGCCCTAATTTAGATGACTCTCACTTCCCTAAAAAAGATAAAAAAGGAAGAGTTTGTCCCCTGCTCCTCACAGGAGAGCTCTGGGTGCTCTGCAGGACACACAAGCTGCCTTGGAAACCAAAGGCAACACCTCAAAAACTTCCTGGATCAGGGCAATCAAAATAAAACAATCCTGTGGTAAGAACAAAATTATCTCACCAAGAAAAAACCACCTCACCCAACTTTCAAACACACAGGAGCACTCACACAGTGACAGAAGCAAACAATTCCATTTCAGAGCACAATTAAAGTCCATCTGTGGCAGTTCTGGTAAGGGTAAATAACAAAAGAGAAGTGCTCATACCTGAGCATGTGAGGAGTTTTCCCAGAAGACCAGGTTATATTTAAAACTCAGATCATTGATCCACATTCTTCTCCTCTGATTTGCTTCTGGAGGAGAAACCATGACTTTTACAACTCCATTTGTGGACTGCAATTCCAGTCCTGGTGGACCAATCTGAGCTGCAAATATGGAAAGAAAAAAGAAGTTAAACATGTCTACTTTGAGAAAATACACCCCAAAAGTGGTTTAAATCATAAACCTAAAATACCTGCCTGCCTATGGTTTCTTTTAATTATTTTGAATAATTTATTATTAATAATAAATGATAAATTTATAAATAAATTATAAACAATAAATTTATTAATATATAATAATAAATATTTTACCATAATATTTAATTCTTTTAATTATTTTGAATAATCACCTACAGGACCTTCAGTTTTCATGACTCAGGCAGTTTCTAAAAGAAATTTAACCTAACAACCAACTACCATCACCAGCTTCTAAAAGCAGTTAAAATTAAATATTACCAGCAAATGTTTTCAAAAAAAATCAGTATAAATTATTCTAAAACCTGCAAGGCAAGGGACTTAGCTCAGGCCAATAAATCCAAATTCAGAGAAAGGATTCATTAGCACTGAAACTGCTGAAAAGCCAAACTTCCCAAAAATGGGTTCTTGGAGCAGCCTGGCCTATGGAAGGTGTCCCTGCCATGGCAGGGGTGGGGTGGGGTGGGTTTTAAGGTCCCTCCCAGTCCAGACCAGTCTGGGATTCCACAAAAATCTCCTGTCAAAAAGGACTTTTCTAATAAAGGATCTGGGAAATTACAATGACAGGAAATTCAGTCAGGAAACCAGCACCACCTGGAATAGTTTTCCCTCTCCAGAAAAGACAGAACTGCAGCATTCCTGACCTGCAGGTGCCTGATCTCGTGTTCCTGCTGGGAAATTCCAACAGTGGACACCACACGTGGCCTTTCCACAATCCTCATTCCTGACTGCTTTGGGTTGGGAGGAACCTTAAACATTATCCCATCCCCCCCTGCCATGGCAGGGACACCTCCCACTGTCCCCATGTCCAGCCTGGCCTTGGGCACTGCCAGGGATGCAGAGTGGGCACCCTGTGCCAGGGCCTGCCCACCCTGCCAGGGAACAATTCCTCATTGCCCAGATCCCACCCAGCCCTGCCCTGTGGCACTGGAGCCATTCCCTGGGTGCTGTCCCTCCATCCCTTGTCCCCAGTCCCTCTGCAGCTCTCCTGGAGCCCCTCCAGGCCCTGCCAGGGGCTCTGAGCTCTCCCTGGAGCTTCTCCTGTCCAGGTGAGCCCTCCCAGCTCTCCCAGCCTGGCTCCAGCCCCTCTGGGCTCTCTCCAGCAGCTCCAGGTGCTCCAGGTGCTGGATCCTGGGGTCCCACGTGCCAGGGCAGGGGAGCAGGCTCCTCCCAAGGTGCCAAAGGAAGCAAAGTGTCCCCACCAGCCCCGAGCTCGTACCAACTTGTTCTGGCACCATCTCCAGGACCTGGGACCATGGGGACACCAGTGGCCCTGCCTGGGCCCTCACACGCACGTAGTGGGCATCGTAGTACTCCGAGATGGCCGAGGAGAAGTCACAGCCTGTGCCAGCCACAGCCTGGCACCCTGGCAGCTCCTGCCAGCCCGTGGGCTCCAGCTCCGGCCTGCGGGACAGAGAACAGCCCGGATTGAACAGTGCCTCCAGGAGAAACTACAGCCCAGGAGAAACAAACACCCCCAGGAGAAACAGCCCAGATAAACAACAGCCCAGGAGAAACTACAGCCCAGGAGAAACAAACACCCCCAGGAGAAACAGCCCAGATAAACAATACCTGAGGAGAAACACCCCAGATAAACAACAGCCCATGAGAAACTACAGCCCCAGGAGAAACAAACACCCCCAGGAGAAACACCCCAGATAAACAATACCTGAGGAGAAGCACCCCAGATAAACGACAGCCTCAGGAGAAACAAACAATATCCCCAGGAGAAACACTCCAGATAAACAATACCCCAGGAGAAACTACAGTCCCAGGAGAAACAAACAATATCCCCAGGAGAAACACCCCAGATAAACAACAGCTGAGGAGAAACACCCCAGATAAACAACAGCCCCAGGAGAAACAAACAATATCCCCAGGAGAAACACCCCAGATAAACAATATCCCAGGAGAAACAACAACCCAGGAGAAACAAACAATACTCGAGGAGAAACACTCCAGATAAACAACAGCCCCAGGAGAAACAAACAACATCCCCAGGAGAAACACTCCAGATAAACAATATCTGAGGAGAAACACCCCAGATAAACAACAGCCCATGAGAAACTACAGCCCCAGGAGAAACAAACACCCCCAGGAGAAACACCCCAGATAAACAATACCTGAGGAGAAGCACCCCAGATAAACGACAGCCCCAGGAGAAACACCCCAGATAAACAATACCCCAGGAGAAACAACAGCCCTAGGAGAAACAACAGCCCCAGGAGAAACATCCTGGAATAAACAATATCCCAGGATAAACAACAGCCCAGGAGAAACACCCTGCAATAAACAATATCCCAGGATAAACAACAGCCCAGGAGAAACAACCTGGGGATCAACACCCCAGAATAAACAACACCTCCAGGAAAAACACCCCACATTAAACAACAGCCCAGGATCAACACCCTGGGATCACCAACACCCCCAGGACAAGCAGCCTGGCATCAACAGCCCGGGAGACACAAGTTTCACTCTCTGGAAGGTGACAAGTTGAATTAGGGGCAGCAGGGACAGCTCCAGGGCTGGGACTGCCACAACTGCCAGGTACCTGCTCAGGGCATGGCTCAAATCCATCCTCAGGAAGATCACACAGATCCAACCTTCCTGAGCTCACATGCTCCAGGAATTCTTTATCCTAGCCTGACCCTTGATTTCATCTTCCTAGAGCACAATGCACATGGGATCTTGAGAGTTTTGTGTTTTATTTCACAGATGGCATTTGGAGAGTTTTGTGTTTTATTTCATAGATGGCATTTGGAGAGTTTTGTGTTTTATTTCACAGATGGCATTTGGAGAGTTTTGTGTTTTATTTCCTCACAGACAGGATATTTAGAGTCTTGTATTTTATTTCATAGATAGGATTTTGAGAGTTTCGTATTTCATTCCCTCACAGACAGGATTTTGAGAATTTTGTATTTTATTTCACAGATGGCATTTTGAGAGTTTTGTATTTACTTTCCTCACAGATAGGATTTTTAGAGTCTTGTATTTTATTTCATAGATAGGATTTTGAGAGTTTCGTATTTCATTCCCTCACAGACAGGATTTTGAGAGTTTTGTATTTTATTTCATAGATGGCATTTTGAGAATTTTGTATTTTATTTCCTCACAGACAGGATTTTGAGAATTTTGTATTTTATTTCACAGATGACATTTTGAGAGTTTTGTGTTTTATTTCCTCACAGACAGGATTTTTAGAGTTTTGTATTTTATTTCATAGATGGCATTTTGAGAGTTTTGTATTTACTTTCCTCACAGATAGGATATTTAGAGTCTTGTATTTTATTCCCTCACAGACAGGATTTTGAGAATTTTGTATTTTATTTCATAGATGGCATTTTGAGAGTTTTGTATTTTATTTCCTCACAGATGGGATTTTTAAGAGTTCTGTATTTTATTTCATAGATGAGATTTTGAGAGTTCTGTATTTTATTTCATAGATGAGATTTTGAGAGTTTTGTATTTTATTTCCTCACGAGACCCCTGGTCTGTGGTTTGACAGCTACTGATAGCCCAAGGGGCAGTTTTGGATTTTAATTTGCTCTTTTGGTGTTATTTGCCTGGCTCTTTCCAATGTTTTCTTATCATACAGCCATTCTAGCCAGTTTTACAAGTACTTTCAATCAATATTAGCTATTTCACTATTGAATAGGTATTTCACTATTTTCAGTTAGTTACAAAAATAAAGGCTTTAGTTATTTCACAACTACAATAATTATTTTATAAATTTAATTTTTATTTTAATTTAAATATCATTAATATGAATATATCAATACAAAATATGTTGTATTTATTATTATTATTATCATTATTATTATTTCCTCACTACTACAATTACTTCTGCAGAAGTTAATGTTATAATACACAGTGCATAATATTTTGCAAAAGCCCAAACTATAATATGTATTTATCACACTAAGATATACAATCCACACAGGGATTAGGGTATTAACTACAAAAGGCTGACAAATGATACTATATCAAAAGCAGTTAAAAAGAGATTACAAACTGTACTCCATCAAAATAATTTAGAAAAGCCAATAATAGCAAAATACAATAACTCCATAATTATTTATAACACATCCCAGGATAAACAGCCTGGGATAAATCCAACCCACAACCACTGAAATTATTCTTATTTTCTTCTTACCTTTAATAAACATCACTCCTTTTCATGCTGCTTTATCAGCAGTGCAATCAGTGTTATCTCCTTATAAATTATCCCACAACTGCCAGAACACAGAATTACATCCTCAGGATTATTATATTTCCTATCCTGGCAAAGATTTTATAATTCATGGGGAGAAACTTTAAAGTCTTGACAAAAGTGGTTACAGGAGCATCAAACCAGCAGAGCTCCACTAATCATAACATGAGCCAGGAATGGAAATTAAGGGAAAATAAAAAACACAGAGGTGAAAAGTGAAGTTCAGCAATAATCAGCTTTTCAGCAGCTCTTTTTTAATCAACATGCATCCACAGCTCAGTAAAGAGATTTATAAAGACATTTAAAATGTTCTGGCCAAAAAAAGGAGGCACAGACTTGAAGCAGTAATTGCTTACCCTTAACTCCTACCTTGTCTTTCAAAACAGTCTGATATTTTTAAAAATAAATCTATTTTCAAAGCAGCTGTTCTTATCTACATATTGGAAAATAAGAGCTAATTATTTAAAATCCAAAATCCCAGAATGGTTTGGGTTGGGAGGGACCTTAAAGCCCATCCTGTTCCATTTCTGGGCAGGGAACCTGCCACGACCCCCAGGTTGCTCAGAATTTCAGCAATTTTATCTCAGAAATATTTTTCAGTATTTACTTGCCAGGAAAGTGCCACAAAATGCCTGTGCTCATGTGTGCAAAAGAACTGGGATATGGAACAACTGAAGGAAACCAAGGAAATATTTAAGAACAAACCTTAAATTGTTTTGTCTGAGCATTAAACTTGCAGCTGAGAAATGTGGGTTAATGAACTCTGAGAAATTAGTTGAAAGTCAGAGTGAAAATTCCCTCAAATCCTCTGTGTGTGGCCATAGCTACAGAAACCAAACAAAGCAGATTAAATTTAGGAAGGACATTGAGACTCTTGAGCACATCCAGAGGGGCCAACGAGGCTGGAGAGGGAACACAAACCCTGTGAGGAGCCCTGAGGGAGCTGGGGGTGCTCAGCCTGGAGAAAAGGAGACTCAGGGCTGCCCCCATCACTCTGCAGCTCCTGAAAGGTGCCTGTGCTCAGCTGGGGCTGGGCTCTGTCTGCAGCAGCACTGACACACCCAGAGCACACAGCCTCCAGCTGCACCAAGGGAAATCCAGGCTGGAGAGCAGGGAAAAGGTTTTTGCAGCAAGGGGGAGAAAGTTCTGGAATGGCTGCCCGGGGAGGTGGTGCAGTCCCATCCCTGGGTGTGTTTAACAAAGCCTGGATGTGGCACTGGGGGCCAGGGCTGAGTTGGGGTGCTGGGGCTGGGCTGGGCTCGATGGTCTTGGAGGGCTCTCCCAACCTGGGCATTCTGGGATTCTGGGAACAAACCTAAATTCCACTGCTAAGTGTGCCAACAGATCTCCTGCAAGAACCCTGCTGGTGGTTCAGCATTAGCAAGCTCTGTGTGATAAATAAAGTGATTGATAAAGAACCTCCCAGCAATGAGACAAACCCGGGCCAGCAGCAGCAGCAGCCAGGGGTGGCACCAGGGATGGCACTGAGAGCCTCACCCTGGGGTCACTCCCCCTGTAACCCCAGTGCCAGGAGCAGCCAGAGGTGGCACTCACCATTGGAACTGTGCTGGGAATGTCACCCCAGGGTCACTCCCCTGTAACCCCAGTGCTGGCTCCCAGGGGTGGCTCCAGGGGTGGCACTCACCATTGGAACTGTGCTGGGAATGTCACCCTGGGCTCAGTGCCCCTGTAACCCCAGTGCCAGGGGTGGCACTCACCATTGGAACTGTGCTGAGAATGTCACCCCAGGCTCAGTGCCCCTGTACCCCCAGGGGTGGCTCCCAGGGGTGGCACTCACCATTGGAACTGTGCTGAGAATGTCACCCTGGGCTCAGTGCCCCTGTACCCCCAGGGGTGGCACTCACCATTGGAACTGTGCTGAGAATGTCACCCCAGGGTCACTCCCCCTGTACCCCCAGGGGTGGCACTCACCATTGGAACTGTGCTGAGAATGTCACCCCAGGGTCACTCCCCCTGTACCCCCAGGGGTGGCACTCACCATTGGAACTGTGCTGGGAATGTCACCCCAGGCTCAGTGCCCCTGTAACCCCAGTGCCAGGGGTGGCACTCACCACTGGAACTGTGCTGGGAATGTCACCCCAGGGTCACTCCCACTGTAACCCCAGGGGTGGCACTCACCATTGGAACTGTGCAGAGAATGTCACCCCGGGGTCTGTGCCCCTGTAACCCCAGTGCCAGGAGCAGCCAGGGGTGGCACTCACCATTGGAACTGTGCTGGGAATGTCACCCTGGGCTCAGTGCCCCTGTACCCCCAGGGGTGGCACTCACCATTGGAACTGTGCTGAGAATGTCACCCTGGGCTCAGTGCCCCTGTACCCCCAGGGGTGGCACTCACCATTGGAACTGTGCTGAGAATGTCACCCTGGGCTCAGTGCCCCTGTACCCCCAGGGGTGGCACTCACCATTGGAACTGTGCAGAGAATGTCACCCCGGGGTCACTCCCCCTGTACCCCCAGGGGTGGCACTCACCATTGGAACTGTGCAGAGAATGTCACCCCAGGGTCACTCCCCCTGTACCCCCAGGGGTGGCACTCACCATTGGAACTGTGCTGGGAATGTCACCCTGGGGTCACTCCCCCTGTAACCCTAGGGATGGCTCCAGGGGTGGCACTCACCATTGGAACTGTGCTGAGAATGTCACCCTGGGCTCAGTGCCCCTGTACCCCCAGGGGTGGCTCCCAGGGGTGGCACTCACCATTGGAACTGTGCTGGGAATGTCACCCTGAGGTCACTCCCCCTGTACCCCCAGGGGTGGCTCCAGGGGTGGCACTCACCATTGGAACTGTGCTGAGAATGTCACCCTGGGCTCAGTGCCCCTGTACCCCCAGGGGTGGCACTCACCATTGGAACTGTGCTGGGAATGTCACCCTGGGGTCACTCCCCCTGTAACCCTAGGGATGGCTCCAGGGGTGGCACTCACCATTGGAACTGTGCTGAGAATGTCACCCTGGGCTCAGTGCCCCTGTACCCCCAGGGGTGGCTCCCAGGGGTGGCACTCACCATTGGAACTGTGCTGGGAATGTCACCCTGAGGTCACTCCCCCTGTACCCCCAGGGGTGGCTCCAGGGGTGGCACTCACCATTGGAACTGTGCTGAGAATGTCACCCTGGGCTCAGTGCCCCTGTACCCCCAGGGGTGGCACTCACCATTGGAACTGTGCTGAGAATGTCACCCCAGGCTCAGTGCCCCTGTACCCCAGGGGTGGCACTCACCATTGGAACTGTGCAGAGAATGTCACCCCGGGGTCACTCCCCCTGTAACCCCAGGGATGGCTCCAGGGGTGGCACTCACCATTGGAACTGTGCTGAGAATGTCACCCCAGGCTCACTCCCCCTGTAGTCCCAGCTCAGGGTGAAGTTGGTGTTCACCACGTGCACCTGCACGTCCTCGGGGCTGGGCAGGCTGCTCTGGCCTAGAGAAACCAGCAAGCACAGAAATCAAATATTGCAATCAGAAAAAAAGAAAATATAAAGATAGAATGAAAATAAAATGTTAAAAAAAATTACAGTAAAAAGCAAATAAAATACTAAGATGAAATTAAAATATTACAATAAAAAGCAAATAAAATATTAGGATAAAATTAAGATAAAATATTATCATAAAACGAAATTAAAATATTACAGTAAAATTAAAATAAAATGTTAAAACAAAATATAATAAAAAGCAAATAAAATATTAGGATACAATTAAGATAAAATATTACAATTAAAAGAAAAGAAAATATTGAGATAAAATTAAAAGAAAGTTAAAAATAAAATGAAGTATTACAACAAAAAGCAAATTAAATATTAGGATATAAAGAAGATAAAATATTACAAGAAAAAGCAAAGAAAATATTAAGATTAAATTAAAACAAAATGTTAAAATAAAACAAAGTATTACAATAAAAAGCAAATAAAATATTAGGATAAAATTAAAATAAAATATTAAGATAAAAAGCAAATAAAATATTAAGATAAAATTAAAGTTAAATATTACCATAAAATAAAATCTAAAATAAATAAAAATGATTAAAATAAATACAATAAAGTAAAATAAAAATAAAATAAAATATATAAGATAAAAAGTAAAAAGCAAAAAATAAAATAGATATAGAATTAAAACAGAAAACAATAAAAATGAATTTTTATTTTATAAAAATATTTAAATATTAATATTTGAATATTTAAATAATTAATAATAAAATTAATAATTAAAATAAATATTTATATTTAAAAATTTAAATATTTAAAAATTTAAAAATATTTAAAATTTTATTTTATTTTTTATTTTATAAAATAAGCAAAACACAATGAAATACAATACAATATTAAAATAAAATTTTTAGATATAATAAAAATGAAAACAAAATACAATCAAATTTAAATATAATGAAATAAAATAAATAAAAAATTTAAAAAATAAACAAAAAAATTCAAAAACTAAACTAAAATACACCTCTTAGCTTTGATATTTTATCAGTTTCTATTTCATGTGAAGTCATTTTTTAATGACTTCCCAATGGTTACAATGTCCAAGCCCCATCTGAAATTGCTGACTGGGATCAGTCTGATATTTGATTGTATGAGCAGGAAAGCAGAGCCAGGAAATCCCATTTCAGCTGGGGACTCTGGACACCCATGGCTTATCCTGAACCTGACTTGGGACAGGCTCTTCACTGGAAATTCAATTTATTTTTCTATACAAGGTCCCTTTCTACAAAGGGAGTGTGTGGAAAAGCAGAATGACTGAATTCTGAAAAATCCTTCTGGAGAATTAAGTGGGACCCACAGGCTGCAGGTTATGGCAAATAACTCCTAAAAGCACAAACTTTTTATTTCAAGCCAAATAATTCAATAAACCCTCGTGGTTCCCACTGCAGAATTTATTCCCACAAGGCAGGAATTTGTTGCTCTTCTGACAGAGTAGGACAAACCCAGAGAATGCCAAAGGACGTTTGCTCAGAAAATAAGAAAACAAAGGAAAAACCAGATTTTCCCCCAGATATTTACCCAACAGATGGTTACAATTCAACCAAAACCCTTTGTGACAACAAGGGCCCCACGGACTCCAACTGATACAAACACTCCTACATTCCAATTAGCAGAGTATTTCTCTTTGCCTTGGGTAGAAATCCAAATATTTAGTGTCTCTTTTCCATCTTTTCAAACCCTTAATTTCTTGAGCACGAGGCTTTCCAGAACTCCTTGTCAGACCTCAGCAGGCCAGGTGGCAAAAAGGAGGAAGATCCTGCCCAGACCCATGTCTGAGCAGAAACTTTCTGTGTTTTAACCCAGCCTGAGTTTTGCACAGCTGGGAAACACCCCAGGAAGTTCATTTTCAACACAGCTCCCAACCAACAGAAAGCTGAATGGCAGCAGCAACTCTTGAAGTTTTCATTTTAAAGGAATTTTATTGTTCTCTTATGTATTCATTCCAAACGTTTCAACTTGCTCAAAGCAGTGCAAAAAAATCACAATACACTGGCTGAGGTTAATTAATGGAGGTCTAATTTATGAGACATGACCTAATCTTTTCCTTCTAACTGGCACTGCTGTGCCCTGATACTTTTGGGGTTTCTAAAAACACCCAACAAAACAATGCTGTGTAATTTATGGGGAGAAGTTTGTGGTTTTTCTGCATGTCTGATATTTTAACCCTGCTCTCTTTGCCCTGCACGTTTTCCTGTTCAACACCACTGCATTTGTTTCCTGGAGTACTGATCCAGTTCCTCCCAACAGACAGGAATTTGTGATCCATCCTTTCACGTATTTCCCTATTTCCAATGAGTTTTGTGCTTGCTTCCCTAAATTAATTCCACAAATCATTAATTTCCCAATGAACAGCTATGCAGGAAGGAAGGAGCAAACTCAGTGACGTTTAATCAGCAGGGAAATTTTGTGATTTAGGTACTAACTGGATATGCAAAGAAAAGCCTAAAAATCAACACTTCTTCCTGGCTTATTTTATTAATGATTTAAAGCCAGACACTTAAAACTAATTCCTGTTTGTCCACTTGAGCATGATGACACTGTGGTTCTGAGAAACCATTATAAGGGATTAGACCTCTGTGGAAAGAAGAGATTAAAAACCAGAAATGCTTTTAGCACACCTGCCCATCTCTTTCCCCTGTCAAATTCAAAAAAACCAAACCAACCCAAACTGTTCCAATACACAAAAATTGCTGCTTCGCTCAGGAGATGTTTGGCAATGTTGATGGTTGAAAATAATCATGATTATATAACAAAATCTGCTCAGCAACAGAAGAAAGCAAGAAATGGTAACAGAGCAAACCCCACAGTCAGGGGAAATCCCAGGAGGAGCACATGATGCTCGATGCTTACGACATCCCTGGGCGCAGGAGCCAGCGGAAAAATTCAGTCAACATTTCAGCAGAAGGAGGAAGAGGAGGCCCCTTAGATGCGACACCAGGAAAGGCTCTGAAGGACCCCGACGTGCAAAGAAACCCAGGGCCAGAGCTTCAGCCTGGAGCAGCAGCACAGGGAACAGCTGGGCTTGGCCCAGGGGAAGGGAGAGGTCACTGAAGCAGAGCTGTGGGGATTCCAGAGTGAGCATCACCCCCTGGCTGGGATCTCAGAGCCCACCCAGCCCCAGGTGCTCCCAGCCCCAGTGTCCAGCCTGGCCTTGGGCACTGCCAGGGATCCAGGGATGGAATTCCATCCCAGCCCTGCCCACCCTGCCAGGGAACAATTCCTCATTGCCAAAATCCCATCCAGCCCTGCCCTGTGGCAGTCTAAAACCATTGTGCCATGTCCTGTCACTCTGCCAGTACAGTCCCTCTGCCCTCCTTTGTAATGCTTCGTAATCCTTCCTCTTCCAGCAACAGGTTTTGGGCAATAGTTTGTTTTTTGCTGTGTAAGGACAAAAGGACAAGCTCCTGCCCTGCGAGCCAAAACCCCCATCCTGCCATTCCACCTCTCATTTCCTCATCTATCCTTTAGGCTCTGCCAGACTGTGACTTCCAAGCCAAACAACGGGAACCCAAAGGTGTTTCACCCACAGCGGCTGCAATTCACTGGGAACGGCTGGGACTGGCGTGGAGGAGAGGGACAGTGCCCAGGGGAATGGGGACAGGAGCCAGGGAATGGCTGCCAGGGCTGGATGGGGCATTGGCAATGAGGAATTGTTCCCTGGAAGGGTGGGCAGGCCCTGGCACAGGGTGCCCAGAGCAGCTGGGGCTGCCCCTGCATCCCTGGCAGTGCCCAAGGCCAGGCTGGACACTGGGGACAGTGGGAGGTGTCCCTGCCATGGCAGGGGTGGCACTGGGTGGGCTGTGAGATCCTTTCCAACCCAAGCCCAGCCGTGATTCCATGACAGCCCTGCAAACACGGCACATCCGCACCGACACCGTTATCCCGCCCCGCATCCCCGCAGAGCTCCGGGACCGCAGCGGGACCCGCTCCCCTCTCGGCCCCGGGGCGGGGGCTCCGCACCGGCCCCGCTCCCTGAGGGGCCCCGGACCCACCTGCGCAGGGCAGCGGCACCAGCAGCAGCAGGGGCAGCGCGGCCGCCAGCCAGCGCCCGCCCGGCACCCGCAGCCGCCGCCGCTTCGCCGTCCATCTACGCCACGGTTCCTCCGTCCATCCATCCCCGGGCTCCTCCGTCCATCCATCCCCGGGCTCCTCCGTCCATCCATCCCCGGGCTCCTCCGGCTCCCCTGTCCATCCCTCCCCGGGCTCCGCCGCCCCTCCAGCCCCGGGCTCCGCCATCCAGGGCAGCGCGGCCGGAAGCGCCGGCGGCGGCGCCTGCGCGGAGCGGCCCGGCCGCTGTGAGGGCGGTCGGGGCTGTGTGAGGGGAGTCAGGGCCGTGAGGGGCGGTCAGGGCTACGTGCGGGCGGTGTTGGAGCTTTTTCAGGGCCGTGTGAGGGCGGTGTCGGGGCTGTGAGGGCGGTGTCCTGGCAGTGTCGGTAGGGCTGTGTCGCGGCACTGTCCGGGCTGTGCGAAGGCGTTCTGAGGGCTCTGAGGGCGGTGTCGGGACCCGCCGCCCCTCCCGGCGCTCGCGGTGCCGCCCCAGGCCCTGGCCGGTGTCACAAAGTGACGGCACAGCCCCAGCTGGGGACACACGGCGATCCCCGGCCCTGCGCGGCCCCTGGCACAAACACGGAGCCACGGAGCTGCTCCAGGGAGAGCTCAGAACCCCTGGCAGGGTGGGCAGGCCCTGGCACAGGGTGCCCAGAGCAGCTGGGGCTGCCCCTGCATCCCTGGCAGTGCCCAAGGCCAGGCTGGACACTGGCAGGAGTGGCAGTGGATGGGATTTAGGGTCCCTCCCCACCCAAACTATTCCATGATTCTGTGATTGTCTGGGGAGGAAGGAATCTCTCTATAGCCGCGGTTTTTCCTTTTCTCAAATGCTGCAGTGAGCATTAAATGCAGTGTGAGTGTTGCAGCCCCTGAACTGGGGGCTTGGGCTCAGCTCCCTTTTTCCAGCCACAAGTTCTGACCACAAGATTAGAGAGCTCCTCCTCCCTTTTTTTTTGTTATTTTCCATGGGCCTGCCCAGCTGCAGGCTTGGGGAGGTAAAGTCAGGTGCTCACCTTTCACTTCCCACCCCTCAAACACAGACTCCTCAGTGGGCAGACCAATGGTTTCAGAGAGGAGGATTTGAAACTCTGGTGGGCAAAGGTCTGTGCCCTCAACATCCTGGCTGTTATAACCAGGGCAGGCTTTGCTTCTTAGGGAGAGCACAGACTGACTTTTGGAGAAAAATGTTCCTCAGTGCTGCTGCCTCCTATGCCATGGGGTGCTGCACATCTGCTGATCTCACATCTCAGAATCCTGGAATCCCAGGGTGGGTGAGGTTGGCAGGGACCACAGAGGGTCCCTGGTGCCACCTCCCTGCTCCAGCAGGGCCATCCCAGAGCAGAGGGCACAGGGTGGGCCCAGGTGGCTCTGGAATGTTCCAGAAGGAGACTCCAGCCCCTGTCTGGGCTCTGCTCCAGCTCGGGCCCTGCCCAGGGCAGCAGTTGTGCCTCCTGTGAGGGGAATTGCTGGGCTCAGGCCCTGCCCGTGGCTCTGGGGCCATTGCTGGGCCTGGAGCAGAGCCTGGGCCTGCTCTGAGCTCTGCACACAGGGACAGACACAGGGACAGACACAGGGACACAGGGACACAGGGACAGCCAGGGACACAGGGACAAACAGGGACAGACACAGGGACAGACACAGGGACAGACACAGGGACACAGGGACAGACACAGGGACAGACACAGGGACAGCCAGGGGGACACACACAGGGACAGACACAGGGACAGACACAGGGACACACACAGGGACACACACAGGCCCAGGCAGGGCTCCCCCTCTCCCTGGGGCTCCTCTCCAGGCTGAGCAGCCCCAGCTCCCCCAGGCTGTCCTGGGCACGGGAATGCTCCAGGCCCCCGGGATTGTAGAGATCAGTCCATGGCTCTCACAGTGTGTGAGGGGCACTGCTGAGGCACTGCTGGGCCTGAAGAAATCAATCCATGATTTTAACATTGCTGAGGCACTGCTGGGCCTGTAGAGATCAATCCATGATTTTAACATTGCTGAGGCACTGCTGGGCCTGTAGAGATCAATCCATGATTTTAACACTGCTGAGGCACTGCTGGGCCTGTAGAGATCAATCCATGATTTTAACACTGCTGAGGCACTGCTGGGCCTGTAGAGATCAATCCATGATTTTAACATTGCTGAGGCACTGCTGGGCCTGTAGAGATCAATCCATGATTTTAACATTGCTGAGGCACTGCTGGGCCTGTAGAGATCAATCCATGATTTTAACACTGCTGAGGCACTGCTGGGCCTGTAGAGATCAATCCATGATTTTAACATTGCTGAGGCACTGCTGGGCCTGTAGAGATCAGTCCATGATTTTAACATTGCTGAGGCACTGCTGGGCCTGGGGCAGGCTCAGCCTGTGAGGGTTGTTGTCACCTGCTGCCCCAAGAGCTGATAAGGAAACCTGATTGTGGCATTTATTTATGGAACCACACCTCAGGGTCACCATTCTGAACCGAAACTGCTGAACCAGTCTGGCACTGCTAGAAACATTTGATAACCTATAAATATTTACAGTTTGTCTTCTGCTGAGTTTGAATACAGCTTCCTCAGCCATGTCATAGAAGAAAGGAGCAGAGGCTGGTGCTGCCCAGGCTGTGAGGAGAGCAGTGCTATCTGCAGAGCACAGGCAGCCAGGGGGGACACTGTGTGTCCCTGTGGCCATTGATGTCTGTCCCAAACCTCTCCTGTGACAGAGGAAACGAGGCCTGCTGGGCTTTGGGCTCTGCTGGGTTTATTCCTGTTGGCTGACAGACAAAGGAGACATCATTTGGTGGTTTCTTCTCATGTCAGCTCTGGAGCAGGATGAAAGGGGCAAGTACAGCATTTCATCTTGTGTGCAAAGTGGAGGAACAGCAGTCCAGGAAGGAAGGACCTCAGGGAGCCCAGGGAGGGATCAGATCTATCTCCCCTTCCCTTCCCAACGGATTTTTGTAATATCCCCCTGCTCAGGCAATGTCACCTGTGGGGGTTTTTGTTTGTTTGATCATTAGAAAACTCCTTGTCCCTGTTCTATTGCAGTGCTGTAACTGCTTCCAGCTCCCTCAGGGACACAGGTGATTCATGCCCTGCCCTCAGAAACCTTTCCCATCTTTTAACACTGTCATTTCCCTGCCATCAGACTCCTTCCCCCAGACCACATAACAACATCTCCTCTCTGCTCCTTATCCCCTTCCTGACCCCCAGCCCTGCTCACAGCTCTGCACAGGGCCTCAGCAGTGCTCAGAGCACAAGGATGATCCTTGGGGTCAGGGTTGGAGTGATTGCCCCAGGCAGGTTGGAGTCACTGTCTGGGAGTGTCCCAGAGCAGTCTGGATGTGGCCCTGGGGACAGGGTTGGGGTGATGCTGGTGCTGGGGTGTGACTGGGTGATCCCAAAGGGCTCTTCCAGCCTTGCTGATCCTGGGATTGGCTTTGGAAGGACAGAAGTGCCCTAGGTGGCATCAACCAGGCTGAAAGAACGAGGAAAGCCTGGCATGAACCTCTTTTTACAGCCTGTGGTACCTTCCAAAGGTGTGATATTGAACACACCTGCAAGTTCCATCTTCATGGAGAATATTCAGAATGCCAGACTGGTTTGGGATGAGAGGAACCTCAGAGCCCACCCAGTGCCACCCCTGCCATGGCAGGGACACCTCCCACTGTCCCCAGAGCCCAGCCTGGCCCTGGGCACTGCCAGGGATGCAGGGGCAGCCCCAGCTGCTCTGGGCACCCTGTGCCAGGGCCTGCCCACCCTGCCAGGGAACAATTCCTCATTGCCAAGATCCCACCCAGCCCTGCCCTCTGGCACTGGCAGCCATTCCCTGGGTGCTGTCCCTCCATCCCTTGTCCCCAGTCCCTCTGCAGCTCTCCTGGAGCCCCTCCAGGCCCTGCCAGGGGCTCTGAGCTCTCCAGGCTGGACTCTCACAGGGATCACTGAGCTCTGCCCTGCTCAGGGCAGCTCCAGAGCCCGGTTCCACCCTGGGCCAGCAGGGCTGAGAACCCACCCCAGTGCAAAGGCTCTGGTCAGGGCACTGACCCAGGTGGGAGCACCAGGTCCCTCCCTGAGGAGCTCTGATGGGGCTGCAGAGGCTGCCACAGACCAGAGGGGCAGAGGGAGGGGGTGGGAGCTGGAGAGCAGAGTTGAGGGACTGGCAGAGCTGATGGGGACATGAAGAACTGAAGTTGTTCACCAGGTTCTTGGGTGCTCTCTGCAGTGGGGAGCCCTGGGGTTGGTGATGCTGGAGTGAGGATTTCCTGTCTCAGGCTTCCCCAGGGCTTGTCTCCTGTCTCTGTGATGCCATCATCATCATCATCATCATCATCATCATCACTCCCAGCCCTGAGTCTGTGTGGATGGCTGGGGGAATGCCCCATGAGCTGCAGGAACTCCAGTCCCTGGGGAAGGGATGTTCCCAGCACATTGCTCACAGGTGGCCCAAAGCCTGTGGGTTATTCACAGCTCTTCCTGTAAAGCTGCTCCTGCTGTTCACAGCAGCACCATCTCAGGGGAAGAGCCTTGCTCTGCATCCCACTGATTCAGTAACAATGTTCTAGGATGGTGGATCCTAGGAAATGACATTTTGCCAGGTGGTAATGGATCTTTCCCAATCTGCCTCAGATAAAAAAGGCATGCAGTTACAAGCACAAGTGTTTCTGGTTAAGAATCAATTTAAAAGCTTTTCTAGAGCTTGGCATGGATTTTTCTGGAAGCTTCTCTGGCTCTGCTGTTCAGTGGGACTCATTCTGCATTGGGGGGACCTGCTGGGCAGGGAAGACCCCAAAGTTCCCAACAGGAGAGATGAAAATGTGCAGCTGGGGGATGGCTGTGTCCCTGAGCCCTGGGTGCTCCTGGGCTCTGGTTCCTCTTTCTCCCTCCACTCCCCTGACTGGAATTCCCTGAACTGTTCCTTCCTGCCTTCCCTCACTGCCCTCTCCTGGAATCTCCTTTCCTGACCACAAGCTCAGACTCTTCTCCTGCAGTTTCCCCCACTTCCCTATTCCTTAATCATCCCATTTTTCTTTGCATTTCAGGTCTGAAATCTCTTCCCAAGTGCTCCCAGGCCTTTGAGGGCTCAGTTTTCTCTCTGGCTTTGCCAGGACACACCGTCCCAGGGTGAGCAGCCTCCAGCATCCCTCTGTACTTTCAGTTTCCATCAGCACATGGTCAAAGTTCACCTGATTTATGGACTTGTTGTCACTGTAATGTCCACAAGCTCAGCTCAACATGAACTCTCCAGTGAATTACTGCTTGCTTCTAAATTACTGCTCCTCCTCTAAATTATTTCTGTCCTGTGGGGTCCCCCAGCCCATGTGGGGACCGGCAGAGGCTGTCCCTTGTCCCAGGCCTGGCTCATGCTGTGGCTCTCACAGGAGCTGTGGCACAGGAAGAGGCCTCTCACCTACAAAAGCTTTCCTGGGTGTGGGGCAGGAAGATTTCTGCAGCAAACCCAAGTGCACATCAGCCTGAAAAACACCTCTGGGTTGATTTTAGCAGCCCCCAAATCCTGCAAGTGTCCAAGGCTGTGGGGCAGGGGCTGCTCCAGCCCCATCCAGCCCGGCCTTGGGCACTGCCAGGGTTCCAGGGGCAGCCCCAGCTGCTCTGGGCACCTGTGCCATGATGTCCCTGCAGGCACTGGGACACCCCTGCTGTGCCCTGGTGTGCCTCAGCACTGAGCCTGCACTGCCTTGGCACAGCCTTATCTCTGCCTTATCAGCCCCCAGCAGAGCCCTGATGGATTCCAGCCACCAACAGGAACTGGGTGTCCTCTGCAAAGGAGAGGGGAAAGCAGCTCCAGCAGCACTGGGGGAGGGACAGGGATCTCCAGCCCCCTCAGCTCCATGGGCACTGGGCATTTTGCCACTCTAAAAGCCCAAATAAAGGGGAAAAAAAAAGATGGGAAAATAAAATATAGAAAGAAGCTGTGGGAGGAGGGCCAGGGAACACAGAGGGAGCTGGACTGGTTCCTTGGAGTGGTGATCCAGACCCAGGAACAGCATTCCCAGAGCAGCCTTGGGGAGAGGTGCAGAAAGGCACCAATGAAACAAAATACCTTGAAAAAAATCATTAAATAAATTCCATATTCCCCATGAGAGCAGAATGTGACCAAAATTAAAAAGTGCAGAAAAACCAGGTACAGATCCCAGACCCCCCAAATCCCCGGGGCTGGCACAGCCCTGCCAGCTCATGCAGTGCCAGCTGTGCCCCATGGGCACCTTGTCCCCAGCCCAGAGCACTCAGTGCCACCTGCAGGGGACACCTGCAGGGATGGGCACTGCAAAGCTCCCTGGGCAGCCCCTGCCAAGGCCTGAGCTCCCTTTCCATGGGCAAATTCCTGCTGCTGGCCAAGCTGAGCCTGCCCTGGCCCAGCCTGAGGCCGTTCCCTCTGCTCCTGTCCCTGTTCCCTGGGAGCACAGCCCCTGATGTCCCCTCCTGGCAGGGACTTGGGGACACTGAGGGTCCCCCTGAGCTCCTCTGAGGGGAGCTGGGAGATGAAAACTGATGGAATCAATTCCTGGTTTCTTCCTGCAACCACTCCCCAAAAGGAGATATTCACCCATCAGTAACAAACCAGCCCAGAACTCTGCAATTCCCACATCAGGCTGAGACACAGCTTCACTCCTGGAAGGTTCCTTTGGTGACAGAATTTAATTTCTCACTCTCAGGCTGGAGCAGTGGCACAAACCCAGTCCATGCCCTGTGCCAAGGTCCCTCAATGCCCCAGTGCTGGGTCCAGCCTTCCCCAGCTGTGCAGCTGAGCCTGGCTTTGGAGCAGGGGGTCACAGCTACCCGGATTTTTCAAATTAAGAATACACATCAGCAGATAATTAAAATGAACCTCATTTACCTCCCACTTCAGCTGCCAAGTTTCCCACAGACATCAGTTCATCCCACCCTAAAAACTTCACAACTTTGCATCAGGGAAGAATAAATTCCATAGAAAGATGATGCCAATAGGGATATCCTTAAAAACACCTCATTTCTCATTAGAAAAAAAATAAACCAGACCTTTTCTTAAAATTTAATGAGGTCTTTTCTTACAAAATAATAATTCCTTTTATAAACATTTTGATTAGTTTTTGCAATAAATAGTTAATCAAAGTTAAATTAATTAGTATTATATATAATTATGACATTTCCTTTTTAGTGTCATAATCAGTGCCAGAATTGCTACAACTACTCAGGCAGCCACAATCAGCAGTAGCAAAAGTGATGCATCATTTAATTCCTCATTTAAATCCAAGTTTCTTGTACTTAAAAAAATAAAATGGTTCTGTCAAAAGTCTGTGACTCTGTGTTTGTCTGTGGGTTCTTCCTGCTGGAAAACAGCAGTGACAAAACCCCCAAAGTCCATTTGCTTCTCCTTTTCCAAGGAAGAACGAGGAGGATATTTGGGCTTTTCCTGAGGCTGCTCCCACTCCTGAGTCAGAGTCCTTGGGCAGAGTCCTGAGGGAGCTCTGGTGTCCTGCTGGCCCCATCCCCAGCCCCTTCAGGGGGGCTTTGGGATTGCTCTGCAATCACTGTCAGCTTGTCACAAAGCAGGAGCTCCTCCCGGGGAGGGAAAGGCTGGGGAGCACCGGGGGGTTTGCTCAGGAACTGGGAAAAAAGAGGAAGTGAGGGTTAGGTCTGCAGCTCCCCACCCTGTTTGCTCAGGAACACTGGGGTTATTAAACAGCACTGGGGTTATTAAACAGCACTGGGGTTATTAAACAGCACTGGGGTTATTAAACAGCACTGGGGTTATTGAACAACACTGGGGTTATTGAACAACACTGGGGTTATTAAACAGCACTGGGGTTATTAAACAACACTGGGGTTATTAAACAGCACTGGGGTTATTGAACAACACTGGGGTTATTAAACAGCACTGGGGTTATTAAACAACACTGGGGTTATTAAACAGCACTGGGGTTATTGAACAACACTGGGGTTATTAAACAGCACTGGGGTTATTAAACAACACTGGGGTTATTAAACAGCACTGGGGTTATTAAACAACACTGGGGTTATTAAACAACATTGGGGTTATTAAACAACACTGGGGTTATTGAACAACACTGGGGTTATTGAACAACACTGGGGTTATTACACAGCACTGGGTTATTAAACAGCAGTGGGGTTATTAAACAGCAGTGGGTTATTAAACAGCACTGGGGTTATTAAACAGCACTGGGGTTATTAAACAACACTGGGGTTATTAAACAGCACTGGGGTTATTAAACAACAGTGGGTTATTAAACAGCACTGGGGTTATTAAACAACACTGGGGTTATTGAACAGCACTGGGGTTATTAAACAACACTGGGGTTATTAAACAGCACTGGGGTTATTAAACAACAAACACTGGGATTGTTCTGCACACACCAAGGGCCTTTCTCAGGCCTGACAAGTCCCACAGGGCCAACAGTGTCACATCCTCCCTAAAATCCTGTTCCAGGCCTGGGAGCAAGATGGAAGTGCCTCTCAAGAATAACCCCAGGGCTCGGAGTCTTTTTGGGACAGAAACTTGAAAAAAATCAAAGTTTTGATTGGGAACAAACACCAAATGGTAACTGGGCTGTAAGGGAAGAGAGATTTGTCAAGAACCCTCTCCTCTGGCACTGGCAGCCATTCCCTGGCTCCTGTCCCTCCAGGCCTTGTCCCCAGTCCCTGTCCAGCTCCTGGAGCCCCTTCAGGCCCTGCAAGGCCACCTTGGGGCCACCCCAGAGCCTCTCCTTCCCCAGGCTGGGCAATCCCAGCTCTCCCAGCCTTTCCTCAGAGCTGCTCCATCCCTCTGCTCACTCAGTGCCCTCAGATGAAACAATCCTGAACTGAAGCTGGAATGAGAAACCAGCTGCTGTCAGGAGTGCTGGGCACTGCAGGTACAAAAACCAGCACAAATATCCTCACTATCAGAGACTTTTCCACCAAACTGGGGTTGGGAATGTTGTGGCCCAAACCTGCAACTGAAACATCCCCTAGTGAAAGCACTGCCTTGGCCAAAGCACATTCTGGGGAGGCACAGCTGCCCCCTGATTGCTGGGATGGCACCACCCAGAGCTCTCCCTGTCCTCAGAGGCACCTGGAGCAAAGGAACCTCGAGCACTCCTGTGTGGGTCTGGTGCTGCTGAGCTCCAGGGATGCAGGGACAGCACCCAGGGAATGGCTGCCAGGGCTGGATGGGATCTTGGCAATGAGGAATTGTTCCCTGGCAGGGTGGGCAGGCCCTGGCACAGGGTGCCCAGAGCAGCTGGGGCTGCCCCTGCATCCCTGGCAGTGCCCAAGGCCAGGCTGGACACTGGGGACAGTGGGAGGTGTCCCTGCCATGGCAGGGGTGGCACTGGGTGGGCTCTGAGGTTCCTCCCATCCCAACCCAGTTGGGATTCTGTGATTCCATGACACTCCTGGGGCTGAGCACGTGTTCAGGAGCAGGAGCCAAAGTCAGCTGCAAACCTGGGGGTGCTGAGCTCTGAGTGAGTGAGGATGAACTGCAGGGACCCAGGAGAGCACAGGAGGGACAGGGGTATTCTGTACATCCTTGTTCAGAGCACAGGAGGGACAGGGGTATTTTGTACAGGGGTATTCTGTACAGGGGTATTCTGTACAGGGGTATTCTGTACAGGGGTATTTTGTACATCCTTGTTCCTGGGAAGGGACCCTGCTGAGGTCTCTCTGTCCTCAGGCTGTGTGACAGGGGCAGTGGGTCCCCATCAGCAGTGGCTGCTGTCAGTGCTCTCCTTTTAGCTGGAATTTTCAGACTCCATAGAATCACAGATTCCCACAATGGTTTGGGTTGGATGGAGCCCCAAAGCTCTTCCCATCCTGCCATGGCCAGGGACACCTTCCACAGCCCAGGCTGCTCTGGTGCAGCTGATCCAGCCCAGGTTCCTTCCTCAGACACTTTCCTGAAGTTAAAACTTGTGATTACACTCGTGACAGGACTTTGCTGCAGGAGAAAAAAGGAGCTGGTTTAAGTCTAAAAGGAGGCAGGAGAGACAGAGATTTCTGTTGCTCATTGGCCAAATGAGGAACTGAAGTTGACACCTGGTACCCTCTCACTTCAAAATCAACAAACCCATCCTGTTTCTGAGCCATAAAAAGCTGGTGATTACAAATTACAGACCACTGACCATCAGGTGCCAGTGAAAGGAGGCAAAACAAAAGAAGCTCTAAATGTTTTGGCACTGAGAGCCTTGAAAAAACAAGTGGCTCTGCTGGAAAGGCTGATTTTCACATGTTAGGCAGGAAACAAACCTCTTTCAAGTGCTCTGGGAAAATGTAGGAAGGGCAGAAAACATGTTTGATGAGTCTGTACAGATAAAAACTGGAGAAGAAACAAACGGTGACAGCTGTGCCCACGAGCAGCATGGACCCCACCAGAACAGTCACAATGATCCACACAGGGGTTACACCTGCCAGAGACAAGGAAAAAAACCAATTAAAACTGTCATTATTCACTGCTGAGTGATTATTTTCAAATTATCACTTTCTCCATGGAGTGTCCCAACCCTGGCAGTGCCCAAGGCCAGGCTGGACACCGGGGACGGTGGGAGGTGTCCCTGCCATGGCAGGGGTGGCACTGCTGGGCTGTGGGGTCCCTCCCAGCCACCCCAGGGTGACTGCAGCTCCCCCAGCTCCCAGGTTACCGTTGTGGGTGGTCTGCTCACAGAGCTCCCTGCTCAGCTGCCCTGTCTTGTTCCACTCGGGGACCAGCGCCTGCGCGCGCACGCAGTACACGGTCCAGGGCTGCAGCGGGGCCAGGATCTCGGAGCTGTGCACCGTGTCCACCTGGGCTGCCTGCACACACACAGCAAAGGGAGCTGGGACACCAGAGACTCAGCTGGGCTGGGGACAGGTTTTACTGAGACACAGTCCATGGGAAAAGAGACGTGAGAAATACATCTGAGAAAGCAACAGCTGCCTCATTCAAGGCCATGGTTTCTTTGAGCAAGAAGTTGTTCAAGAAAATCTGTGATACCAGGAGGTAAAAAAGAAGCCACAAACATCTTGAGAAAGGTGGGACTGACTTTTTATAGCTGAGCAATGGTGAGCTCTATTTTTGCAATATGCATGAGCCTTATTACTGTGATTATAAAAGTGTTTCTGTTAATCAATAAATCTGAGACTTGTCAGTCATCAGCGGATGAGCAATGTCTCCCGTCTGCCTCGTCACTGTGGGATCAGCTAAGGAACAACCAAGGAACTGCAATTACAATTAAATTCCAACTGGACTGAATTACAATTACAATTACTTACTGTACTGCCATCCCCACCACTGCCCTCTGGGCTGTTTCCAGCAGCACTAACGAAGTTTCAGGCTAATGAGGGGTGATAAATGAGATCTGGTGGCAGCCAGAAACTGTCACCCAACCAAATGAGATCAGCCAGGAGCACAGCTACACACAAACACCATCCAGCTGCAGAGGGAGCAACAGCACAAGAGGAAAAGGCCTCAGGCTGTGCCAGGGGAGTTTTAGATTAGGAAACATTTTTAAACATTTTTAAAACTCCAGGAGAGTTTCACATTAGGGACAGGAAAAATTCCTTCACTGGAAAAGCTGTAGAGCCCTGGGATAGGCTGCCCAGAGAAATGGTGCAGCCCCCACTCCTGAAGTGCTAAAAATGTGTAAATGTGACATTTGGGGACATGGGGTAGTGGGGAACATGGGCTGCTGGGTTCAAGGCTGGAACTGAGGGCTCTTCCAGCCTTCCCAACTCTGTGATTCTGTGAGCTGTCATCTAGGCAAAACCCAAAAAAAATGAAAGAAAGAAAATATTTCTGGGAGCTGTGAGGAGGCTGAGCAGATGAATTTGCTGCTCAGGATTAGTTTTATGTCCCTGTAACTGCAGAGCATCCCTTAGGAGGAACAGGACACTCCCCAGGCAGGTGTCAATCCTCTTCCCCTTATCCTGCTACCTCAGTGAATCTCTCTAAATCCAAGCAGTGCCTCCAAGACAGACCATGCTCTGTCTTTTCCTCGTTTTTATACCCCAGAGTGAAAATCTTCCATTCTTTGATCATGAAATAAGACCTGATTGTGTCCTTTGGATTACTTGGAAAGTGGCTGCTGGTGCCTGTTAATTTCAGTATCCCCAAACTCCTTTCAGTTTGTTGTGATAATCATGGAATTGTGGAAGGGTTTGGGTGGGAAGGACCTTGAGGATCATTTCATCCACCCCTGCCAAGGCAGGGACACCTCCCACTGTCCCCAGTGCCCAGCCTGGCCTTGGGCACTGCCAGGGATGCAGGGGCAGCCCCAGCTGCTCTGGGCACCCTGTGCCAGGGCCTGCCCACCCTGCCAGGGAACAATTCCTCATTGCCAAGATCCCACCCAGCCCTGCCCTCTGGCACTGGAGCCATTCCCTGGGTGCTGTCCCTCCATCCCTTGTCCCCAGTCCCTCTGCAGCTCTCCTGGAGCCCCTTCAGGCCCTGCCAGGGGCTCTGAGCTCTCCCTGGAGCTTCTCCTGTCCAGGTGAGCCCCCCCAGCTCTGCCAGCCTGGCTCCAGAGCCTGTAACCCGAGCCAGACCCTCCAGGAGCTCCCAGGACATTTCCAGGATGGCGTTTTCCAGGATAAGCACAGGTGAAGCTCAGGAAGTCACCGTACCCAGGAAGCAGAGGCCGGCTCTGTGTCCGTGCTGCCCTTCCTCCAGTAGAGGATCCTGTAGCTCCAGGAGCCGTAGTAGAGCCGCAGGGGCCACCGGCCCTGGCCGTGCTCCGCAAAGGGACCCGAGAGATCCACGTGGAGAGAGCCCTGCTCCGAGCGCAGCCGCACCGCCGGGGCACCGAGGGACGCTGGGGGCACGGACAGGAGGGAAGGGAAGGGAGGGGAAGGGAAGGGAAGGGAAGGGAAGGGAAGGGAAGGGAAGGGAAGGGAAGGGAAGGGAAGGGAAGGGAAGGGAAGGGAAGGGAAGGGAAGGGAAGGGAAGGGAAGGGAAGGGAAGGGAAGGGAAGGGAAGGGAAGGCAAGGGAAGGCAAGGGAAGGCAAGGGAAGGCAAGGGAAGGCAAGGGAAGGCAAGGGAAGGCAAGGGAAGGCAAGGGAAGGCAAGGGAAGGGAAGGAATTCAGCTTCAGGAATTCAGCTTCAGCTGGACATTCTCACACAGCCCAAAAGTCACTTTTTAAACCATGCATTAGAAAGAAGTAATTTCTTTTTCCTGGGTCACCCATTAATGAATGCTTTCCTACAGAGCTGCTCTGGAAGTTGATTTTGTTTTTCAGCTGAACACCAGGCACCAGTGCAGGCCCCATTCCCTCACCCTGTGCATGAACTCAGTTCCCTTTTGCCAGCTGTGGTGACTGCAGGGCAGGAAGGACCATTTCCATGGCTGTCACTCACTTCTCCTTCTGGGCCAAACTGCCACAACATCTGTCTGTCCTGAGCACACACTCTAGAAAAGTGATTTTTTGGGGGTTGTGTGGGTTCTGATCACGATCAGCTTGAAAAATGAAAACATTTGAATTATTTCTGCCTTGTGCAATCAAGATTCCATGGTTGAAAATTAACCCTTCTCTGTGAGAGTGGGGTTTTTTGGAAGTAATAAAAAACAGAAATTAAACTTTTTGTCTGGCAAAGCAATAAAAAAGGAAGTAACTGAATTTATTTAGATCACAGGAAGTCTGGCTCCTTAAATACAACTTCTCCCTGTCTGGAAAATAGAAATGTTCCTTATTTTAAGAGAAAATGATGTTTTGTTTGATGATCTCCTCCAAAGAGGTGATCCATACTATGACAGTGAACCTACTGTGCTTTCTTTCAGGGTTACAACTAAGAGTTTATGTATTATGCAATAAATTTATTTAATTACGTAATTAATGATAAATAGAAAATAGAAATGTTCTTTATTTTAAAAAAAAAATTATCCTTTGTTTGAAAATCTCCTCCAAAGAGGTGATCAATACTATAACAGTGAACCTACTGTGCTTCTCTCAGTGTTACAGCTAAGATTTTATAGTTTGAGGTAATTAAATTTATTTAATTGTGTAATTAATGATAAAATGTAATTAAATTATAAAATAGAAAATAAAAATGTGTCTTATTTTAAAAGAAAATGATGCTTTGAAAATCTCCTCCAAAAAGGTGATCAATACTATGACAGTGAACCTACTCTGCTTTCTCTCAGTGTTACAACTGAGATTATGTATTATGTAATTAAGTTTATTTAATTACGTAATTAATGATAAACTGTAATTAATGATAAATAAAAAAATACATTTTCTTTATTTTAAAAGAAAATGATCCTTTGTTTGAAAATCTCCTCCAAAGAGGTGATCAATACTATAACAGTGAACCTACTCTGCTTTCTGTCAGTGTTACAACTAAGATTTTATAGCTCAAGGTAATTAAATGTATTTAATTATGCAATTAAATGATAAAATAAAAAATAGCAATGTGCCTTATTTTAAAATAAAATGTTTGTTTGAAAATCTCCTCCAAAGAGGTGATCATACTATGACAGTGAACTTACTTTGCTTTCTGCCAGTGTAACTAAGATTTTATAGTTCAACGTAATTAAATGTATTTAGTTATGTAATTAATAATAAAATAGAAAATAGAAATGTGCCTTATTTTAAAATTAAATGATGCTTGGTTTGAAAATCTCCTCCACAGAGGTGATCAATGACAGTGAACCTACTCTGCTTTCTGCATGTTAAAACTAAGAGTTTATGGATTATGTAATTAAATTTATTTAATTATGTAATTAATGATAAAATGTTATTAATGCTAAATAGAAAATAGAAATTTTCTCTTATTTTAAAAGAAAATTATGTTTGTTTGAAAATCTCCTCCACAGAGGTGATCAATACTATTGACAGTGAACCTGCTCTGCTTTCTGTCAGTGCTACAAATAAGATTTTATAGTTCAACATTATTGGAACCCTGGATATTGAGAATTCCAGACTTTCTGTGCTGCCAGGCACTGACCCCCAGGAGAACACTGCACTGACCTGAGGGCCTGGAGAAGCTTCCAGAATGGAATGGCAGAACTGGGATTGTGGGGGTGGAGTTTGAATAGCAGTGTGTGATAGCACAGGGTGGGAAAATCACCTTTAAGGAGAGTTTCTAAACCTTAAGTTTAAGAGTTTAGAATACAGGAATAGATAGAAAGCAAGATGGAGGTTTTAGGGTGGAGGCTGCTCCTTCTTCTCCACCTTCTTCTCCATGGGTTTGTGGTTTTGTGTCCTTGGATAAAAAAGTCTGCATTGTGGACTTTGAGTGATCAGTTATTGGGTTAAAAGTGAACATAATTTAGGTGTAATTTCTTCATTGGGTAGTTTAGCCTTAAAAGACCTCGTAGAGAAAGAGAGTGAGCCATCTTGTACCTTGTTAGTGAAATACTGCAGAACTCACTGCTGTGAGACTGAAACTCAGATAAGAAAACTCAAACACCTAAGCCTGAAACACCACCCCGAGTGCCTTCAACCCCGACCTCGACAGAGGTACAACAAAGCAGCCAAGAACTGGCACATTGTAATAAATGATAAAATACTCTTCATCCTCTGTCCCAGAGCAGGCAGAGTTTGGGAAGGCAGGGAGGGCTCACTGTCATCCATGGGCTGGAAGCGGAGGGTGACCCAGGGCGAGTGCAGCTCCCCGGCCTCGGCGCGCAGCCGCAGCTCGTAGCGTCCGTACGGGGACAGCGAGGACACGTCACACCAGGGCAGCCTCAGCCCTGTCCCCAGCGGCTCAAAGGTGTCCCCAGGGTAGTAGATGCTGCAGGGAACAGAAACAACGTGTAAGAGATGGGCAATTGCAATTGGCTAAATGGCTTTAAGGCAGCAGAGCTGTTAATGCAAGCAGTTGGCATTAATGGATGTAAAAATGAACCCAGTGTGTGTAAGAGTGGCATTAGGGATTTTACACCCAGCTATGAATCCATGATAAACTTAAGGATTGAAATTATAAATTTATAAATTTATAATTATAAATTTATAAATTAAAATTATAAATTTAAGGATTAAAATTTTCTAACTTTGCAAGAAATGCCCATTTCCTGGCAGGGTCCTAAGCGTGCATCCAGCAGGCAGAGTGCAGAGCACCAGCAAACACTCAGCAGTGCCAGGGCAGGGCACAGCTGTCCCACTGGGGCTCTGCTCAGAGCTGTCCCCAGGATCTGCACACGAGGAAAAGCCAGGGAAAACAGGGCTGGGAAGGGAGCAGGAGCTGCTTCTGGAACAGAACCACAGAGGGTGTGGGATAGAGGGACCCCAAATCCCACCAGTGCCACCCCTGCCATGGCAGGGACACCTCCACTGTGCCAGGCTGCTCCAGCCCCAGAGCCCAACCTGGCCTTGAGCAATACATGATTTAATAGATGATATTTAATGTATTTTATTCGTTCTGCTTTGCATCAAAAGCCTGCCCAGAAATGTACTGATGAAGGGACCATGGCTACAGAACCCAGAAAAATCTTCTCTCAATTCAGCATGAAGAGAAGGCTCTGGGCAAGGCTTGGAGCTCCTGCCAGTGCCTGGAGGGGCTTCTAAAGAAAAGGGAGAATTTTTATATAGGCAGAGAGTCCAGGAGCCAGGGAATGGCTGCCAGTGCCAGAGGGCAGGGCTGGGTGGGATCTTGGCAATGAGGAATTGTTCCCTGGCAGGGTGGGCAGGCCCTGGCACAGGGTGCCCAGAGCAGCTGGGGCTGCCCCTGCATCCCTGGCAGTGCCCAAGGCCAGGCTGGGCACTGGGGACAGTGGGAGGTGTCCCTGGGGTGGGATGGGATAATGGGATAATGGGATAATGGGATGGGAGATCAGGGAAGGGCAAACACTCAGCACAACCAGGTCCCCTCAGTCACAGAAGAGAAGAACCACACACAGAGCCAACAACAGCCAGTGTTAGAAGGTGCTTGTGGCTCCAAACCAAACAGGACAAAGCTGCCCTGGGTGTGAATGCCCAGGAAACTCCTCTGCCCTGTCCTCCAGCTCAGCAGAGATTATCTCACAAGCTGAAATACAGGGACAGCTCCTGGGACAGCCAAGTCCCTGGCACAAAGGCACAGGGTGTGCTCTGCAGAGTCACAGTGCCCAGCACACAGAGCTGTGGGGTGTGAGTGGAAGCCAGCCCAGCCCAGCCCAGCCCAGCCCAGCCCAGCCTCACCTCCTGGACTGGACAGTGTAGGTGAGGTTTCCTCTGGGGAACCTTGGTGCATCCCACTGCAGGGTGCTGTGGAGATTGACTGAAGTGATTCTCACGTTCTGGGGCTCTGGGACCATTCCAGAAGCTGTGGGAGGAACCAGAACCAACATTTCAGTGCTTGCTCCAGCACTTGTCACTCATCCAAAATTTAAATGCAGCCTCTGCCTTGCCTTAGGTGCTTATTCAAAAACAAAGCCCAAATAAATTAAATTTAAATCCTGATGCGTCTCCTGCTTCCTGATGCAACAAAACAAATTACTGGCACCAGTGACTTCCAGTAAGTGCTTGTGACACCAGCATTTCTGGGGCATGACTGAGCTGGTGCTGCCCAGCACTCGGGGCATGAACTCTCCCTGAGATTGTCAAACCCCAATTTTTCTAAGCAGTGCTGCAGCAGCACTGTGGGAATAACAAGGGCGTGGGGATTGATAAACTTCAGCACCTCTGAAGCTAAGAGAGCTATTACATATAATTAAATATAATTAAGTATCACTAACCAGCATTGTTCACAAGTGACAAAACCCCAGTTGTTCTCCTTTCTTGGAACTGAATCAAAGAAACCCTAAACTAGTGTAAATATCAATGAAAAGCCCATTACTGTTATGACTTAATTATTCTTACATAATTGGAGGTATTGAAACCAAAATAGCAAAGATTCCAGCCCATTACTGCACCACAAATGAGCAATGCAAACAAGCCCTGCCAGAACAGAGCAGAGCTTAAATGTCACAGGTGTCACACCTGATGACAGGCTCTAAGATAAATAACACATTTTCCATGTCTGTGCTTCACAGAATCATCAGGGCTGGAAGAGACTTCAAGGTCACCCTGTGTGACCCCAGCAGGCCATAACCACCCTGAGCTGTGTCCCCAGCTGATGCACAAATGAATGAAATTCCTGGGTCAGTCACCCCCTCTGGCAGGCAAGAGTTTGAAATCTGAACCTGCCTTAAACAAAACCTGTTTCAGGTTGGTCCTACAGTGTTACCCCTGCACCCAAAAAATAAATCAAACAGTGCACATCACAAATACAGAAGTTCAAATCACACACTGGCTTGGGCTGGGAGGGACCTTAAAGTGCCACCCCTGCCATGGCAGGGACACCTCCCACTGTCCCCAGTGTCCAGCCTGGCCTTGGGCACTGCCAGGGATGCAGGGGCAGCTCCAGCTGCTCTGGGCACCCTGTGCCAGGGCCTGCCCACCCTGCCAGGGAACAATTCCCAATCTCCCACACAGCCCTGTCCCCTGGCACTGGCAGCCGCTCCCCTTTGTTATCCTGGCATTCCACCCCTTGTCCAAAGTCCCTCTCGTTTCTCTTGGGGCGCTGCCCCTGCTCCGAGGATGAGGTCTGAGGCAGGCATGCAAATTCCCAGGAAAAATCCCATTTCCTTGCCAGGCTCCCTTCCCTCACAGTGCTGCCCACCTGAGCAGCCTCCAGGTAAATTGCTTCATTGGGCACTGTGGATCCAAAGAGATGAGGAAATATTTCTGGGCTTTCAGGCTTGTGCACAGCCCTGCCAGCCCATGCAGTGCCAGCTGTGCCCCATGGGCACCTTGTCCCCAGCCCAGAGCACTCAGTGCCACCTGCAGGGGACACCTGCAGGGATGGGCACTGCAAAGCTCCCTGGGCAGCCCCTGCCAAGGCCTGAGCTCCCTTTCCATGGGCAAATTCCTGCTGCTGGCCAAGCTGAGCCTGCCCTGGCCCAGCCTGAGGCCGTTCCCTCCGCTCCTGTCCCTGTTCCCCGGCTGTCCCCTCCGCAGACAGTGGCACGGGGCTCTGTGGCCGCGGTTTCGCCGGGATTTGCAGTGTCCCAGCCCCAGCAGGACCGGCCCCGTTTCCCAGCACAGAGCCAGTAACGCCCGCGGTGGCCGGGCAGGCTGGTCCCGTGTCCCCGCTGTCCCCACAGGGCACTCCCGGGGCCGCTCGGTCCCTCACAGCCCCCGCGGAGCCGCGCCGGGCTCGGGGCAGCGCGGAGGCACCGCCGCCTCAGGCGCCCCTCGCTGCCGCTCCCCATGAGGGCCCCGCCGCCCGCCGTGCCCGCGGCCAGGCGGCACCAGGAGCTCGCTCCGTCCCTCCGTCCCTCCCCGGCAGACTCACCGAGGAGCAGGAACCCGCTGCAGAGCGCGGCCCGCAGCGCGGCGGCCATGGCGGCTCCCTCAGCCGCGGCGGGACGGCCGCGCCATGGCAGCGGGAGCGGGGCGGCCCCGGCACCCCGAACCTTCCGCTTCCCCACAGGGCGGAGCGGGCACTGGGAGCCCCGGCATCCCGAACCTTCCGCTTCCCCACAGGGCGGAGCGGGCACCCGGAGCCCCGGCACCCCGAACCTTCCGCTTCACCACAGGGTGGAAAAGAGGAGTCCCGGCACCCGGAGCCTTCCGCTTCACCACAGGGCAGGGCGGGCACCCGGAGCCCCGGCACCCCGAACCTTCCCCTTCCCCACAGGGTGGAAAAGGGGAGCCCCGGCACCCCGAACCTTCCGCTTCCCTACAGGGTGGGAAAGGGGAGCCCCGGCACCCCGAACCTTCCCCTTCCCCACAGGGCAGGGCCGGGCTGCGACCCCGGGCCTGAGGGTCCCCCTGAGAGGAACAGCAGATTTGTCTTTACAAACCAGCTCTGGGTCTGCTGGTAGATAAAACCAGCGCTAGGAGGTAAAAGAAACAATGGGAAGGATTTCACTGCGCGATGAATGGAAAAAGATTTGCTTTTACAAATAAATTTTAGGTTTGCTGATAAATGAAATTAGACGTTGGAAGATGAAAGAAACAATGGGGAAGAAAAACAGTTGAATTCCTTAAGAATTAAAAATTAAAAGGGACAGTTATACATTAGAGGGGAATCTCTGGTATCAGGTGTTTTGGGAAGTCTGTAGCTCTGAAGTACCTCAGCCAATGGGGAAAACCCCCTAAATTCCATAAGAATTGAAAATGAAAAGGGGGGGTTATACATCGGAGGGGAAGCTCAGGTATCAGGTATATTGGGGAGTCTGTACCTCTCAATTACCTCAGAAATGGGGAAAGAGAGAGAAGGGAAATGTGGCTGGAAAATTGGGATAAAAAGGAGGCTGCGTCCTCCAAAAAATCTGAGAGATCTCAAGGGAATGCCCCATGATCTCTCCCTTTATTCGAATAAAGTAAAAGGACTCCTCTGGCCCCTTTTTGGACATAAACCTCTGGTGTTTGTGGATTAATTTTCCTAACATCCCTCACACATTGGGTCTGTTTCCCCTCACCCACCAGGGCTGCTCACACCGATTTTAAATTGCTCATTTGGGTTTTAAATGTCATAAAAAATTTTTTAATATGAATCAGTAATTGTACAAAATTTATACAAAAATAAATTCAAGAAGTGTATTAATGTCTTGATCCACTCTTTTGTTAGCTGAGTGTTCCTGTCTCTGCTCCAATTATTCCACTTGATCACTGCACAAATACAGCATCCAGCCAGCAGGACAGGTTTCACAAAAGTCCAGTGACAGAGATAAAGAATAAAAAAATTGTAAAAATGGTCTGGTTGGGAGACCAGCCTTCCACTGTGCCAGGCCGCTCCCAGCCCCAGTGCCCAACCTGGCCTTGGGCACTGCCAGGGATCCAGGGGCAGCCCCAGCTGCTCTGGGAATTCCATCCCAGGGAACAATTCCTCATTGCCCAGATCCCACCCAGCCCTGCCCTCTGGCACTGGCAGCCATTCCCTGTGTGCTGTCCCTCCATCATCCCCTGGAAATTGTCTCTCCCCACCCTCACAGGGAACAATTTCTAATCCAAACCTGCCCTCTGCCAGTTTGAAGCCATTCCCTCCTGTCCTGTCCCTCCATCCCTTGTCCAAAGCCCCTCCTTTGGAGCCCCTTTGGGCACAGAAGGGGCTCCAAGGTCTCTCTGGATCCTTCTCCAGACAAACACCCCCAGCTCTTTCTGTAGGAGCCCACACCACAGGATGTTAATGAAAGGACAAGATCTGTGCGTTCAGTCCAGAAATAAGAGTTGGACAACACTGACTCCTATGTTATAAAGTAAAAGCAGCTCTCCCTTCTTCATCTCCTCATGTAGCCCGTCACCTGCTCTGTGTCTGAGTCCAAAGAGTCGCTTTCCTCGGAGGAGGAGGAGGAGTTTTGCCACTCGTGGAAGGCGTTAGAACAAGGTGCTCCCTGCCCACTTGCCGTGTCCTGCAGCAGCTTTGCCTGCACATCATGAGCACAGTGCCAGTCCCCTGCCTCCTGTGGGGCTGGGGGAGCAGCTGCAGGGCCGTGCCCATCCTGCTCCAGGGTGCCCAGCAGCACCGAGTGCAGGCTGATGGTGAAGCACCCGCTGCCCCCCTGGGGCTCAGGGCTGTCCCCACACAGAGGGCTCAGCAGCTGGCTCCTCGTGTCCCTGTCCCCTGCAGGGTGGCCCTGGGGCTCCTGGGGCTCAGCAGCCGGCGTGTCCCCAGCCTGGCTGCTGCTGTGCCCACAGGTGCTGCTCACTGAGTACTGCTCTGGGCTGCTGGGGGTGTCACAGCCCTGGGGGACACTGCCCCTGCCCAGCCTGCCCCGCCGGGTGTAGTCGTGGTCACACGGGGCACTGCTGTCACTGTCACTGCTGTCACTGGCACTGTCATCACTGGCACTGCCTCTGCAGCCCCTGGCCTTGCTCTTCACCTCTCTGGGGATGATCTCCACTGAGTCCACTGTTTCTGACACGGACACCCACGGGGGGTAGGCCAGCTTCCTGATGAATGCCTGGAAGGGTAAAAGGAATTAAACAATCAGCCACTTTGGCACAAATGCATTCAACACCATGAAAAAAAACCCAAATAACCCCCAGTCATGAGGCTGTCAAACAAATGATTCCTTCTGTGCCACAGTCTGGGCCTTTTCTGCAGAGTTCAGGGTATCAAGGTATCCTAGGCTGACTATATGATGCTTTTATTTCCCAAACTTGCCCTAAACCAGGACAAATACAATTGTGCATTCTTTTTCATTCCTGAACATCACAGAACCCCTGAAAGGTTTGAATGAGAAGGAATCTTAAAAAAATCATCACATTCCAACCCCCTGCCATGGCAGGGACACCTCCCACTGTCCCCAGTGTCCAGCCTGGCCTTGGGCACTGCCAGGGATGCAGGGGCAGCCCCAGCTGCTCTGGGCACCCTGTGCCAGGGCCTGCCCACCCTGCCAGGCCAAGCTGAGTCTTGTCACTCTCACAACTCTTGCAGTCACCTCTATCACAGCTGAGCAATTTTAATGTCCTTTAGAAACTATCTTTTGAAGCAATTTTCACCATTTTAACATCCCAAGCCCTGTCTTCCCTCTGCACTTCAGGGATTATTCAATATTTGAAGCATTCATCAAGTTGACAATAAAAAATAAATAAGCCTTAGACACTCCTTAGGAATATGTTCAGCAATCGTTGGGATGTAAAAGTGACACAGCAAAAGACAGAAACATGTGGAAGAAGCCTTAGAAAAAAGTGACACCCATCTGCTCTGGGTATGTTTGTAGAGAATGGAAAATATTTATGCTGAAAAACCCTACAGAATTAAATGTAAAAGAAGCCAGAGACTGCAAAAAATAGAACAAGCAAGAAAAGATAAGAGATAGAAACAAGAAATCTTGTTATTTGTGACTGATTGAATTTAAATGGATAATTTCATTCACAAATAATCATGTCACTAAATTTCAATCTATGGAAATACAAAACTAGCTGGCTCTGGACTGGCTCCCTCTGTGCTTGATCACAGAGGAAGTCCAAGAGAGATTATTTTATTATTATTATGAAACAGTGGAACAACTTCCCCTCCAGTCTCTCCTCACAGGGCAGCATCTCCAGCCCTCTGCTCCCCCCTGGCCCTGCTCTGGGCCACACCTTTTGTGCCCTGTGGGGACCAGAACTGGGTGGAATATTCCTGCATGTTCCCCCTGAGCAGGGTGGGATGATCCTCTCTGTGAGTAATTTGTCACAGAAATAGCAAGAAATGGTTTTGAATATTTGTTCTGAAGATCACACAAAACTTAGCAGCCTAGAGAGCATCTTTGACTGAGGTAAACCACAAATGCAAACATTCTGTGCTCTTACAGAACTTGTACCTAAAGCACAGGACTGGAAACTCCAGCTGGTTAAACCTCCTGCTGCCAGCCAGAGAGGGCAGATCTGAGAGCTGCTACATACCAAGGTCTGAGGAAGGGAGAACTTTGGGAAAATAAAGCCTGCTGCATGCACACACTTCAGGACTGCAGCAATGATCAGTGAGACACAGACAGCACCTGCCACTGCAGCTTCATGGTACCCTGGAGTGAAAAAATCAAATAAACACACATGGAGGAAGAGTCCCACCACCACATTCCAGATGTCCCTGTCACAACAGATATTAGGAATCCCCAATAATTGTGGTTAGAAGGGATCTGTGAAAGTCAAAGTCAGAACAAGACCAAATCTCAAATTAGCTTCAGGAATTACAACAGTGACTCCATCTTCCTGCAGAGCTGGTGGAGATCTGTATGGCTCAGGGGATTGCCAAGAGATTTGCTGCCCCAAAGTGCTGGGGATATAAAACCCTAGCTGGATTTTATATCTAGGGTTATAGATATAAAATCTATATATCTATAGATATATAGATTTTGTATCTATATAAATCTAGATATATATAGATATATATATCTCTATCCACTAACTCCTAAATACCCACAATGGCTCTCTCTTGGAATGTTTCTCTCTGCCAGTGAGGCCCTGAGGGACAGCACCCAGGAAGCAGCTGGGGCTGTGCCAGGAGGGATTTGGGTTGGATTTCAGGGCAAGGCTCTTGCCCAGAGGGTGCTGGCACTGCCCAGGCTGCCCAGGGAATGGGCACGGCCCCGAGGCTGCCACAGCTCCAGGAGCCTTTGGCCAGCACTGCCAGGGATGCCCAGGCTGGGCTTGGGGGGGTCTGGGCAGGGCAGGGCTGGCACTGGGGGGTCCCTGGGGGTCCCTCCAGATCAGGATTTTCCATGATTCTGTGATAATCTGTATTTTAGGACTGAACTGTAAATGCCCCCATACCACAAGAACACAGTGCACACCCAGAGCAGCCCCCTGCCCACAGCTCCATCACCTTGCTGAGCCTCTGAGTCTGCAGTGACACATTTCCAGGGGGAGGGCACAGAATTCTTGTTCAGGGATGCAGTGACCCCCACGGACAGGCAGTAATTCCTGCTGGGATACAGCTCCTCAATGACAACACTGAACACCTCTTCAGTGGTTCTCTGCCGTGGCCTCTGCCATGAAAAACAAAGGTTTGGAGTCAGTGGTTGGCTGGAAGAGCCCCTGCTCCCTCCCAGGGAAGCTCACATTCTGCTGCCCATGCTCTCTCTTTTTTCTTCTAAGAAATTTCTTTCTATTTTTTTTTTTTTGCTTCTATCCACATATTTGTTTTTGGGAACCTGTAAACCATCAGAGCCATTTCATGCCCTCTGTGTTCCTCCCCTAAAGCACAACTATTCCCAAATTTCCCTACCTTATGCTCTCCATCCTGTGATTTCAGGGTGATATCATAATCCAGCTCTTCATAGATGTCAATTAAAGACAGCAGCTTCCCCTTGTCTCTGAAGTGAGAGGCTGGCAGCTTTATGGTGACGTTGAGGCAGTTTGGACAGGATGTAATATTCACTTCTGGTGGTCCCAGAATTGCTGTTGGAAAACAAAGAAAGAGGAAGAAATGATGGAAAAAATACAGTTCTACTTTATCCAGTACCAATTCCATTTCTGTGATGCACACAGGGCTGGCTCAGCACACTCCAGAGGGGCCCTGCAATCCACAAGGCCTTGCAATATTTAACTTCCACAGCCAAACCAGCATTTCCCACATGGCCAGACTTGAAAGGAAAAGGAGCAGAAGGAAGAAGCAGAAAGGGAATAGAGCCTTTACTCCAGCTTCACAGAGATGTGATCTTTGCATCTACATGAGATTAAAGCTGAGCTTAAAGGACAGAATAGAATCCTGGAAAGGGTTGGGAAGAACCTCACAGCCCACCCAGTGCCACCCCTGCCATGGCAGGGACACCTCCCACTGTCCCAGTGTCCAGCCTGGCCTTGGGCACTGCCAGGGATGCTGGGATGGAATTCCATCCCAGCCCTGCCACCCTGCCAGGGAACAATCTCAATATCCAAGTAAAGCTGCTCTCCTTCAGCTAAAACCCACTCCCCCTTGTCCTGTCCTTTTTATTAAACCACCTGCAGGGACTGCAGGGCTCCTCCTCAGGATGTTCAGTTCTCCTTGTGCCACTCTCCCCATTCCCTGCAGGGTTCCCTCATTGCTGACCCTGGCAGGGGACACAGCAGCTGCCTCTGCTGAGCTGACAGCAAACACCATCAGTTCATCCTCCAAGCTCTCCAGCTGCTCCTCAGGATCCCTCAGCTCTGTGAGCTCAAAACTCCATTTTAAGCAGAGCCAAGGGTGAAGCCACCCCTGGCAATAAAGACAAGTACCTTCAGCAGGGAAAAGGGCAGATGGATTGTCTGTCCATCAATCTCTTCCCTACACCTGCTGCAGAACTGCCACTTTTTAACTCAACATTCACTATTTGAACACACAAATACAATGTTGTTCTTTAAGTTATGTACCTTACACAGTCAAGAGATTTTTTACTTGGTGTTTGTCAATGCACAACTGTATTTTCTTTATAATTATAATGTGTTTATTTCACAGTCAAGAGATTTTTACTTGGTGTCTGTCAATGCACAACTGTATTTTCTTTATAATTATAATGTGTTTATTTCACAGTCAAGAGATTTTTACTTGGTGTTTGTCAATGCACAACTGTATTTCCTTTATAATTATAATGTGTTTATTGCAAAAGAAGAGCCTCATTCCTTTATCAGAACTACAAATCAGGACTACACATAAATACTACAAACAAATAGCCACCACCACAGTCAGTGTGGAGTCTTGCAGCAAAGGTAACAGAACACAATTCAGGATCAGCTGCTAATGAAAACTACAAAAAGAAGAAATGCAGAGACAGAACTTACTCTCAGTGAGTGGCACAAAACGCAGCAAAGAAGAATTGAGCACCTGAGCTCCTCCAATGCTCTGAACAAACACAGAATACTCAGTGGATATGGCCTTGAACTCCTCTGTCAGCTCACAGGAGAGCTGGGCAATGCCTGAACACTGCTGAGCACTCATCCAGTGCTGGCTCCTGCAGGAAACAGCAAGAGAGGGCATGGGAGTGTGAGGAGAGCATCTCAAGGGAAAAAAACCTCAGAAAAATAAGGAATAAAACAAGAAAAACAGAAAACACCACAGCCTTACTATTTTCAGAGAATCCCCGAGGCTGGCACAGCCCTGCCAGCCCATGCAGTGCCAGCTGTGCCCCATGGGCACCTTGTCCCCAGCCCAGAGCACTCAGTGCCACCTGCAGGGGACACCTGCAGGGATGGGCACTGCAAAGCTCCCTCCTCTTTGGGTCAATAACCATTAAAAGCAGAATTTGTGCCTTATTTTGTGTGACTTGCCTGTAGTCCTTGTAGAGCACGTTGTAGGATGCTGGCACAGCTGGGTCATGTTCTGCCTGCCAGGACAAAATGTGCTGGAAATTGTGGGAGTCCATCTGGAGGTTGTAAGGAAGCCCCTTTCTCTCTAGAAAGGAAAAAATAACCAAAAAACCCCCAACAAACAACTCTGAGCTTTGCAACATTCTAATAAATAAACAAACCCATTTAGAGCAGCTCAGGATTTGCCCCAAAAAGCAGCCACAGGGGAGAGCTCAGCACAACAGACACAGCAATGCAAAGCACTGTGCACATGGATTGCATCTCTCTAAGTTCTTTCTCCAAAAAGCATGAAGTTCCAAAATGATGGCTGGGGAGGATGTGCAAGCTAGGAAATGTGTTAGGGAGAGCATTTTAGAGATGGTAACTCTCTTACCAGGCAGGCTGCAAACAGCTGCAGACAGAAAGGTGAGGCACACTGGAAAGTGAAACTCTGTATTAATGCTTTGGTGTATCCACAGCACCTGACTTTTACTGCAATTTCTCATTTGCAACAATTGGTTCATTCCCAGCACTCCCTGGTGGAACTGTTACTTTCTTTCACACCTTCCCAGACTTTCCTACACTTCCCTCCTCCTCCAGAGTGTAGAAGTGTCCATGAACCTGGGGCTCTGAGCAGGAGCTGCTTCCTGGATCCCTCCCTGTGAGGCTCAGGATTCAGTGTCAGCAAAACCACCCAGGATGTTCTCATCAAATCATCTCAGAGGGCTCTGGCTCCATTTCAAACACCTTTTCAAGCCATCCCAAGAATTTTAGGGCTGATCTGTGACAATATTCCATTATTGCTTGACTGATCCTCACAGACCCCAGCAGGGTTTGGGTTGGAAGGGACATAAAGAGCACCCAGTGCCACCCCTGCCATGGGACACCTTCCACTGTGCCAGGCTGCTCCAAGCTGGCCTTGGGCACTGCCAGGGACCCAGGGGCAGCCCCAGCTTCCCTGGGCAACCCTGCCATTCCAGAGGTTCCTCCATCTCCCTGTAAAAGCTCCCCAGGAGGCTGTGATCCACCCTGGCTCTCTGCATCCAGGATTCTTTTCCTTGACCAGCCCAACTCCTCAGGGTTCCCATCTTTTCAACACAGTGCTTCAAAACACTTCAAGTTTTCTTCTGACTCCTCTAATTTTCTTTTTTCTCAAGACCTTTCAGCTTCCTTTCTGCTTTGAGTGCAACAAAGAGAAACTTCCTGTTCTTGTTTTAAAGCATTTTGTGGTCATGCCTCTGACTCAGGAGATGCTGACTCCCACACCCAGTTGGCCACAGCAGTCACTGCTTTAATTCCAAACACATTTCTTCTCTGTTTTACATGAATTCCATGAGAAAATCTGCAGAGTTCCTTCCTTATCCTCCCTAAAACTCTCTTTTGTCTTGACCTGTTGTGTTAAAAAGATGCACCACAGTCAGCATGATTGTGAAAAGAGAAGAGAAATCTGGGCATTGAATTAGAAAATTTAAACAATCTTTATGGAGATTCACAAATCATGGGTTTAACTGCAGCTAAATGTAGAACAATGGATTTCTTACCAGCTAGGAAATCACCCCTTTGGAAAAAAACATCCAGTGGGGATAAATAAAGCAATATTTTAACTATTATTATTATTATTATCTGAACACCAGCTCAGATTTGTAATAAATTGTGTCTGCTGAATTGTTGCTGTATTCCAGTTAGCATTATTTGATTTTCAATGCCTCTTCCCTACCCAAACCAAATTCCTTTCAGTTCAGAGCTCAAAGTGCCTCTGAACTTTGTTTCAACAAACAAGTTCAGCAAAGGAAGTTGAACAGTTGCAAAATTGTTTGTGTTACACTCTTACAAAGGAGACACAGCCAAGACAAATATCTGAGAACAAGCAGCTGGGAACTTCAGCCTGGGGAAACAGGGATGGTCTGGAACCTGCATGGGGAATCTTTGCAGCATCTTGGAGTTTCTACCACCCTGGCAGTGCCCCAGGCCAGGCTGGACACTGGGACAGTGGGAGGTGTCCCTGCCATGGCAGGGGTGGCACTGGCTGGGATTTAAGGTCTCTCCCAACCCAAAGCAGTGTGGGGCTTTGGGATGATGATCTGACACAGAATTAAAGGATTACAAATCCCCTTCTCACAACAAGTACAGCTCAGCCAAACTGGGCTTGTCTCACCTGCTAATCCAGAAACTGAGGAGTGCCGGAAAACTCAGAATAAAAAATAAAAACCCTCACATGTAACTGAGAGCTCCTGCACGTGCTGGGAGGCAGAATCATGGGATGGAATGGCCCTGAAGGGACCTTAAAGCCCACACTGGGGCCAGTCACCAGCTCAGGCATGGAGGAATCAGGCATGAATCCCACAAAGTCTGGGTAGGGAGGGACCCTAAATCCACCCAGAGCCACCCCTGCCATGGCAGGGACACCTCCCACTGTCCCCAGTGCCCAGCCTGGCCTTGGGCACTGCCAGGGATGCAGAGTGGGCACCCTGTGCCAGGGCCTGCCCACCCTGCCAGGGAACAATTCCTCATTGCCAAGATCCCACCCAGCCCTGCCCTCTGGCACTGGCAGCCATTCCCTGGGTGCTGTCCCTCCATCCCTTGTCCCCAGTCCCTCTGCAGCTCTCCTGGAGCCCCTTCAGGCCCTGCCAGGGGCTCTGAGCTCTCCCTGCAGCTTCTCCTCTCCAGGTGAGCCCCCCCAGGTGTCCCAGCCTGGCCCAGCCCTGCTCATGGTTTATGCACAGAGTGGAGCACACAGGGGTCACACCACAGATCCTGACTCTGGCAATTACTCCAGGGACAGTTCTACAACACCATGATGGTCTCTGACTTGATGAACTCAGCAGGATTATTAATAAATTAACAACCCCCTGCAGTGCTGCTCTCTACCCCAAAGGGTCAGGTACTCACCAAGCTGACAGAGAGGCATTGGCACATCCATTGGGGCTCTCATGGACATTAACAATCAAACCTCTCTGCTTGCAAAAGGAACATTTTGCTCCTGTTCCTACAAACATGAAAAACAAGCACGTTTTACTAAATGATCACAATAAATTGCCTTAGGAAATCACCTGTAACTAACCCAAGGTTTTGTACAGAATTGTTTTATCCTCTGCAGTGTCTGAGGGAGGGAAGTGGTACTGAAAGAGTTACTGGGGGAGGCACTGGTCCTTATCATTTTATGGCAATTTTGGTCCATTTTCATGGCAACAGCACTTTCCTTTTTCCACATGGAATGGGCTCCTACCACTTCAAATAAAGCAGAAACCACAGTATAATTATTTATATGAACTTTGCATTTAGATAGTATCTGAAAATTCAATGCCACTCACTCCAACTTCATTAATACAATGAAAACAAACTTTGCTTGGCTTTATTTGAAATAAACTCATCACCATTGTAGGAATTGTTTCCAAAAAGGGAAAAGACCAACAGAGCACTCAGAAAAAAAAATTATAAAGAAGTTATGAAATTTGTTACAATTTTTTAATGCCTAAGATCTATTAAAATAATCCTTCTCTTCACTGTTATATTTTACTCTATTTAACATCCTCATAATATTAATATCCACAGGATATTAATATTTTATTTTATATTAATATTTTATAGTTTTGAGTTAGCTGGGCAAAGGTTTAGCTATTTCTAAAGAATTCTCCCCTCAGGTTTAACAAAAATTAACTGCTATTTAATTTAACATTATTTGCAAATACAACTGGAATTATTTTGTCTGCAAAACAACCAGTTTAAAATTGCACCAGAGTGCACACTGTATATGAATATATTAATATAGAACCCTGTATACTCATATATTAACACAGAATAGAAGTCATCTGTTAAAGTCAGGTGAACTAAACCCCTTTATGTGAGAAGTCAATCTCCCTGTGCACTGTAGGAAGGCACTGGGTAAATGTTTGGAGCTTGGAGCTGTGCAGAGACAGTCCCAGCCTCAGGAATGCTCTCCTGCCCTCACTCTGCTCATTCATTCAAGCAGGAGCCATTCCAAGGAGCAGCTGCACCTGCAGGCAGGGACTTCCCAGGCTGTTCAGAGTTCCTGCAGGAGGAGCCTTGGGCAGCTGCACTCCCTTGGTAAATGATTTCCTTTCCCTGACACCCCTGCAGCTCCCCCAGGCCCTGTTGGAAGCACTCCCTGCCCATGGGCTGTGCTGTGGGTACCTGGGATCCTGACTGGCCATGCTGCAGGGAGAACCCTGGCAATAATGCCACCCTGGGAATAATGCCACCCTGGGAATAATGCCACCCTCTGGGAATGATGGCACCCTGGCAATAATGCCACCCTGGGAATAATGCCACCCTCTGGGAATAATGCCACCCTGGCAATAATGCCACCCTGGGAGTAATGCCACCCTCTGGGAGTAATGCCACCCTCTGGGAATAATGCCACTCCCTGGGAATAATGCCACCCTGGGAATCATGCCACTCTCTGGCAATAATGCCACTCCCTGGGAATAATGCCACCCTCTGGGAATGATGGCACCCTGGCAATAATGCCACTCTGGCAATAATGCCACCCTGGGAATAATGCCACCCTCTGGGAATGATGGCACCCTGGCAATAATGCCACCCTGGCAATAATGCCACCCTCTGGGAATAATGCCACTCCCTGGGAATAATGCCACCCTGGGAATCACAGCAGGTCCAGGCTGCCCCTGGCTGCTGAGCAGAGGAGGCTCCCACACGAGGCACAGTTAGAGCCAGGGGATTTGTTCAGCACCTTCCATTGCCTGAGAAAATGGGGTAAAATGTGCTCATCTCCAGGATTCCACAGCTGTCCAAAGCTGGATGTCCTCTGCCAGGGAGATTCCAGGGGAAAAGCATTTCTGTCAGAACTCTGCTGAGCTTTTGTTACTCCTCCTGTTCAGAGCTGCAGCAATCCCTGTGGAGAGGCCATGGAGAGAGCAGTGAGTGCAGCCCCTGAGGCCAGGCTGAGCCCTCAGGAGATCCCTGGGAGCTGCCTGGAGCCCCAAGGCACCCATGGCACAGGGGACACTGGCACAGCACCCACAGCTGGAGCCCGTGGGATCCCACACTGCCTGGGGGGGACCCTAAATCCCACCCAGTGCCACCCCTGCCATGGCAGGGACACCTCCCACTGTCCCCAGTGTCCAGCCTGGCCTTGGGCACTGAAGCCCCAAAGCAGATAGACCTCCAAGAAATAATGAGTTAAAACATAGAATGTGAAGCATTTGAAGAAAGCATAGCATTTAGAAACTACAGAGCAATAAATTGGCTAAAGCAGGGAACACAATGACAGGAGAGAGAGATAGGGATAGGGGAACGATGAGCTAAACATGTTCAGAGATAACGATGTCAAACTGACCCTAAGAACTTTGCCAAGCCATGGGAAATAAGGCAACTACACCGGGAATTGGCCAAATTAGGAAAGAGGGTCAAAAGTTTAAAGAGGAAGACTCATCAGGAGACCCCTGCCCATGATGAAGGCCACAGGAACGACCACCAAGAAGATCCTCAAAAGAGATGTCCCCGCCCACGCTCCGCCTACACCACGCCCCATATGAATATGCATGCAGAGAAATGATTATGTATATGATTTGTATAAAAGGCTTGCTTTGTTACAGGGAAACTCAGAAATCCATTTTGAGATTTCTCCAACGCGTTGCTAATAAAATACCTCCTGTCTATTTGACCTAAACTGAGTCTCTTAGGCAGTTATTCTCACCTTTTGGGGCAAAATTCGGCATCAGCACTGCCAGGGATGCAGGGGCAGCCCCAGCTGCTCTGGGCACCCTGTGCCAGGGCCTGCCCACCCTGCCAGGGAACAATTCCTCATTGCCCAGATCCCACCCAGCCCTGCCCTCTGGCACTGGCAGCCATTCCCTGGGTGCTGTCCCTCCATCCCTTGTCCCCAGTCCCTCTGCAGCTCTCCTGGAGCCCCTTCAGGCCCTGCCAGGGGCTCTGAGCTCTCCCTGGAGCTTCTCCTCTCCAGGTGAGCCCCCCCAGCTCTCCCAGCCTGGCTCCAGCCCCTCTGGGATCAGTTTAGTGGCTCTCAGGTTCAGGCTGGATGGGGTTATATTTGCTTCCAATCAGAAAAGAAAAAAAAACCAAAACAACCAGCTTTGAGATTTTGAAAGTCAGTGGCTCATATTTCAGAAAAGCTCTCCCCCAGTTCTCTGAAAGAAGCAGATGGTCTATTAACTTACATAAACCAGCTTATGGGAATACTGAGAGAGGCAGAGAGGCTGACTGACAGCAGGGAAGCTTCAGAGGAACATTCTGAGCCTGCACAGGGACCTCTGAGCCCCCCCAGCCCAGCCCTGCCCAGGCAGGGTCACTGCAGCAGTGACACAGGAACTGCCCAGGGGCTTCGGGATGTCCCCAGAGAGGGAGACCCCAGCCCCTGCCTGGGCAGCTGTGCCAGGGCTCTGCCCCTCCAGGGGAGGAAGTTCTTGCTCAGGCTGGGCTGGAATTGTTGTGTTTTAGTTTCTGGCCATTGCTCCTTGTCCTGTCAATGGCACCACTGGCACCTTCCTGGCACCCCTGGAGCTCTATAAAATCCTGAATCCACCTGAGCCAGGGAACCTCACCGTGCCTGTGGCATTATTCCCACCCTCGACTGCTGGGAGACTTTGGATAAACCACTTCTAAGGACATGGAAATCACTTAACCTCCATAACCCAAGGCCATTACCAACAGCCCTTATCCCATGGGCTGCCACAGTGCTGGGACAGGAGGGGACAGCCTCAGGCTGGGCCAGGGCAGGCTCACCATGGAAAGGGAGCTCAGGCCTTGGCAGGGGCTGCCCAGGGAGCTTTGCAGTGCCCATCCCTGCAGGTGTCCCCTGCAGGTGGCACTGAGTGCTCTGGGCTGGGGACAAGGTGCCCATGGGCACAGCTGGCACTGCATGGGCTGGCAGGGCTGTGCCAGCCCCGGGGATTTGGGATCTGCCCGAGGGACACACGGGGACCCTCGGGGATGCCCCAGCAAACCACGCCCGGGCCAAGGGGCGCTGCGAGAGCCCTCGGCAGCCGCTGCTCCTCCCAACCATCAGCCCTTGGTGGGATTCCCACACCAAACCCACCCCGGGCACCTCCCGGGCCACGGCCGGGGCCAATGCAGCGAGCGGGACACGGCCAAAGGCGAACCCGGCGGGGTTCTGGGGCTCCGTGTGCGGTTCAATGGGCGCCAGCAGAGCCCCCCAGGAATGCCCGGGCAGCGGCCCAGACCGCTCCCCTCAGCCAGCCGGGGGAAGGAGCGCGGCCCCCTCCCCTCAGAGAACCGCTCCATTGGCACCGCAGGGCCGCGCCCGGGGCAGCGGGGGGACGCGGCACCGCACACACCGCCACGGGCCAGCCGTACCTCGCGGCGGGGAATCCCCAGGGGCTCTGCTGCGGCTCCTCATCGCTGCTGACCGCGTCTATCGCCGCTTATCAACGCCATCGATCCCGGCCCTGCCGCCCACCCCGCCGCCGAGCGGAAAATGGCCGCAGGGACGGGGCGGTGCTGGCCACGCCCCCATACAAACCACGCCCATAAGTGACTAGGACACGCCCTTATCCAGACAAACCACGCCCCCAATGGAGTATATACCACGCCTCCATGCCACAAGCCCCGCCTCCTCCCCCTCAGGCCCCGCCCAGCGGCGCCGTTGCGGCGCTCCCTGAGAGAGCCGCTCTGTCCCCGCGCCCGCGGAAAGGCCTTTGCTGCCTATAGTTCGGTTCCTGCCTTTATTTCCGTTCCTGCAATTATTTCCGTTCCTGTCACCCGTCCGGGCCCGCTCCCTCCCCGGCTGCCGCCGTTACAGAGCCAGAGTCACCGCAGATTTGGGTTGGGAGGGACCTCAGATCCCACTCAGTGCCACCCCTGCCATGGCAGGGCCACCTCCCACTGTCCCCAGGGTCCAGCCTGGCCTTGGGCACTGCCAGGGATCCAGGGATGGAATTCCATCCCAGCCCTGCCCACCCTGCCAGGGAACAATTCCTCATTGCCAAGATCCCACCCAGCCCTGCCCTCTGGCACTGGCAGCCATTCCCTGGGTGCTGTCCCTCCATCCCTTGTCCCCAGTCCCTCTGCAGCTCTCCTGGAGCCCCTTTATGCTTTTTACTCCCCCCAGACCACCCCAGGGTGTATCCCCAGCCCGGGCTGTGCTGTCCCTGGCAGGTCTGTCCCTCCCAGGGCTGTTCCCTGCCGTGCCAGGCTGCTGAGGAGAGCTCAGGCCATGGCAGCGCCCTGCAGAGCTGCCCGGGCAGGGCAGGAGGTGTTTGGGTTACAGCTGAAATGCTGAATTTCCTGCTCGCTGCAGCCCCTGCCCTCTGTGTCTCAGTTGCAGAACAAAGGTACAGAAAACGACCTGGAGAGTTCACTGTGATTTCCATGGCACAGGGAATCCAACCTGATTTAAAACCCAGAATTGTGGATTGGTTTGGCTGGGAGGGAGCCTAAAGCTCACCTCATCCCCTGCCATGAGCAGGGAGCCTCCCCTTGCTCTCAGCAGAGAGGATTTGCTCTTTCTGGAGGGCAGTGGCACAAACATTTCCTTCTGTGGTTTAGTGTCTGCTGTCTGAACTTGGAGCAGACATCTGATTTCTGCTGAGAACCTCTTCTTGCACAGCCTGAAACATCCTGTTTTCTACTGCTGCTCTACCACATGGGCCTTTTGTCTGTCTTGGTCTCACTGGGGATTTCAGCTTGCAGAATAATTGCCACAGTAGTTGGTAAAAGTGGCCCTTTTCAAAGAAATGGAGAGTAAAAAAAAATAGATATTTATATTTTTGCTGTCTTGATTTTTTCTGTGTGGGCTCTTCTCAAACTTCAGTGCATTCCAAACTAGGAGGGACTGCTCCTTCCCTCTAATTTTTTAAAATTTGTGTACAAAATTTGTGTCCTATTTATTTTTCTTTTTTTGCACGTTCACGTTTTGCAATCTTGGCTCAGAAAGAAATAAAAAATATGCAAGATTTTGAGAAGTATTTCTGTAAGTTTTCCCAATTAAAAAAACTGGAGTTTGTCTTTTTTTGGCCTGAAGGTGATGCTGTTTCTCTAGGAAAAACTACTGAAAAAGCCATTGGGAAGTCTGGTGGGAAATACTTGTGTTAAAATTCGGTATACACCGATTTATGCTCTTTGTCTTGGCAAGTTTTCATCAACTCTTTGGAACACTGAGTTCTGTCTGAGCATCAACTCAGTTTATTAAACGTCCCAGTGTGTCATCGATTAGCACACTCAAAATAAAAGCCAGTAATTAATTTTTAAAATTATTATTATTATTATTGTTGATGATGATGATGTTTATTATTATTATTATTATTATTATTATTATTATTATTATTATTATTATTATTAATGCACACCTTTCCTTGTGGTGCTGGCCCTGTGCTCTGCCGTGCTGCCAGGTTTGTGGTGGCCCAGCTGTGCTTTCTGTCCCCACAAAAGCTGCTTTTACTTGTTTGTTTTGAGAGATTTCCTGTGCAAGGCTGGAGCCACAGCAGCTCTGTGCAGTTTCCCCAGCACAGACTGATCCCTGTCCCTCTCTGCCCCTCTGGGGTTTTCTCCAGCTCTGACACTGGGCACATTTCTGCTCCCTTTGTTGCCTCTGAAACTTGGTGAGACCCTTCTGTGTGCTGAGAACCCTTTTGTTTTGGGCAGGGTTGTTTGAAATCCCTTCCCAGGCTCAGGTTCCTCCCTGGCAGGGTGGGCAGGCCCTGGCACAGGTGCCCAGAGCAGCTGGGGCTGCCCCTGCATCCCTGGCAGTGCCCAAGGCTGGGCTGGGCACTGGGGTGATGCCTTGGGAAAGCTGACCTAGAGCAGAGACTGGACAGAGTTAAAGAATAAAAAAGGGATTTATTAAAAGGCCTCCATGTGTGGAAGAATTTTACAGTGATTTCTGTGAGGAGAGAGGAGTTTAATCCATGTTCACCCCTGAAAGAATTTCCTACCAAGGTCATTGACACAGAAACCAAGAAAGAAAGAAGGAGAAATAAGAGAAACCTGAGAAACCTGCACCTGCCCATTCCAGTCAGCACTTTGCTTTTGTGACCAAGGAGTAAAGTGTAAACTTCTCAGCTTTGTAAACATGTATAAAAATCATGCATGCTAAAATAAAAACAGCTTTTAAGGAATATTTAAGGAATATCCCCAAAAATACCAGCGTTCTCTTGACTAAGTGCCAAAATACACCTGGCGTAACAACCTTTGCTCTGTGGTCCCTATCTCCTGTTAGCCTTTATTAAACTTTTTAATTTTCACAAGACAGTGAACGTGGTTTTCACATTGAGTTTAAGGGTTTAGAATGCAGTAATAGATATTTAATAATATACTGTTAGAATACAGGAATAGATAGAAAGCAAGATGGAAGTTTTAGGGTGGAGGCTGCTCCTTCTTCTTCACCTTCTTCTCCTTCTTCTCCTTCTTCTTCTCCTTCTTCTTCTCCTTCTTCTCCTTCTTCTTCACCTTCTTCTCCATGGGTTTGGGTGATTTTGTGTCATTGGATAAAAACTCCCCTTTGAGGACACAGGTGGTTGGGTATTGGGTTAAAAGTGAAAATAATTTAGGTGCAATTTCTTAATTGGACAGTTTATTATTATTATTATTATTATTATTATTATTATTATTATTAAAGGCCTTCAAAGGCCTTGTAGAGAGAGAGACAGGGCTCCATTTTTAGTTTGTTGGAGTGAAGTGCTGCAGAACTCAGGGTTGGTGAGACTGTGACAGAGATAAGAACTGATAAACATCTGAGTCCCAACAAGAAATAAATCTCACACATTTAATCCCAACCTGGCAAAAAGAAGTTAAGGCTCCACATGGCCCCAGTGGTTTCCAGGGCTCTCAGACAAATATAAACACAGGGACATGCAAGCAGTGCTCCCCAAAGCAGATCCTGCCCCAGCTGGGATTTCACAGCCTCAGGGCCTCAAATCCCCACGGGTTAATCAATATGGATGGCAATTGTTCTCAGGGCACACACCAGATGAAATAATAATTTCTGTTTCTCCTGCTCTGCTCTGCCTCCTCACTCAGGTGGAGCACAGAAATAGCAAAATGATACAGCAGTGCTGGTGGAGCACTTGGATTTGTTTTGTTCCATAAGAGAATGTGAGAAATTAATTTGTAGAAAAATAGGAAAAAAATTTATACAAAGTCAAAAAAGAACTTAATCTGATAGAATCCTTAGGGAGGAGGATGCTGGAAAATCTCAACCCAATTGGTTTGGGGGATATGTGAAGCCTGGACCTCAGGGGATTTTATTTATGTTTTCCCTTTTGTAAACTTCTGGGAAGCTGGTGGATTTCCAGTCCTGGGAAGTTTTTCCTCAGGATTTGACAGATTAACATGGAATGCACATGAACCAGCCCATGGAGGCTGAATAAAGGGGATGGAATTGCAGAATGTCAGAATTTCAGTGTTCCTGTAGCCCCCAAAACATTTACTTGATCTTACTCACAGGAATAGTCTCAGTGAAATAAATGAGATTATGAAATGAGTGTGAGTAAGGGGCTTGGAATGGTAGAGAAAGGTGCAGAAGGGCTGGAGAACTTTAATTTCCAGTGGGAATCTCAGCCTCCAGAAGCTGCTGGGCTCTGGATCTCTGCTCTCTCCTGGTCTCTGGCTGCTCCTGTTCAGTTTGGGGCTGGGTTGAGCCTTGTGTCCCACAGGAGTTGGAGCAGAAGGGAAATGAGCTGTGAGCAGGGCCCTGTCAGGATCCCAGAATTCCAGAATCAAGGTGGGAAGAGCCCTCCAGGATCATCCAGTGCCACAGCATCACCCCAATCTCTGTCCCTGTCCCCAAGGCCACATCCAGATCCTCTGGGACAATTCCAAGGACTCCAAACCTCCCTGGGCAGCTCAGCCCAAGGCCTGACCACTCTGCCAGGGACAAAAATGTCCCAGAGCTCTACAGAAACCTGAACAGAGACTCTCAAATGTTCCCATCTCACAGAGATCCAGGGGACAGCCAGGAAAAGATCCACCAAAGGAATGTGGGTGAGGATTTTTTGTTCAGTTTCACAGGAACTGTTTTAAAACACCTGAGCCTGCCCTGGTGCCATCTGAGGCCATTTCCTCTCCTCCTTTCCCTGCCCCTCCTGGCAGGAGCTGTGCAGGGCACTGAGGGCCCCCCTGAGCCTCCTTTGCTCCAGGCTGAGCCTCACAGAGCTGTGACTGATCCAACCTGCCCTGAGGGTGGAGTTTAAAAAGTGCTGGATCTTCTCAGAATCCCAGAATCAAGGCTGGGAAAACCCTCCAGGATCACCCAGTGCCACCCCAGCCCCACAGCATCGCCCCAATCCCTGTCCCCAAGGCCACATCCAGACTGCTCTGGGACAATTCAGTGACTCCAAACCTCCCTGGGCAGCTCAGCCCAAGGCCTGACCACTCTGCCAGGGACAAAAATGTTTCCAATCTCAAATCTGCCCCTCCTTGGTGCCGTTTGAGGCTTTTCCTTTGAGCTGTCCCCTGGGGCAGTGCAGGAGGGGAGATGTGCTCTGGTGGGCCTGGAGGG